>JAGFZM010000066.1:327558-441040 GCA_017657215.1 Limnothrissa miodon
TGGGCATACTGGTTCTGTTTTGGTATTGCTAGTCTCATTTGACATTCCTGTTGTGGAATTCCAGACCACGGTTGAATAACTATCTGCTGTGGATTGCCCATATGTTGTGTAATTCCCCATTGTGGGACGGCTGTCTGTTGTGAAGCGGGGTGGTGAAGTGGTAGGAGTCCATGATGTAGTGGAGCCCATATCGGTACCTTTTATAGGCTCACACTTGATTGGTTCTGGCTTAGGCTTTGCAACAGGACGACCCGGATACCAGTTCTGGAAGGTTACAGGATCCCCATTTGACCAGCGTGACCACGGAAGTTTTCCTTCAAAGTAGCTGAACCATGTGGAGTTTGTGTTATTGGTGTCATTGGTAGTGTTGGACAGCTGGACCCATGGAGGCGTGCCACTGAACCAGTGGGACTCCAGCTGTCGAGGTAACTCTGTGTTGTTTGTGGTGTTGGACAATGGTTCTATGGTTTCGTTAAGCATCCTCCGCAAGCCAACCCAGACGGCCAAGCTGCTGTTGTCCAGTTTCTCCAGCAGGTGGAGTGCATTATCTGCTGTGATTGTGGCCAGCTCCTTGTAGCACACACGGCAGTGCTGCCGTGCTGCTTCCCAGCTGGAGGCATTGGGTTGTAGGAAATACTCACGCTCTGTCCTGCCCAGAGAAACTAGTAGAGATTAAATGCAAAGTAAGAGCAGATACATGCAAATAAGGGCCCATCTATGGACTGACATACAGCAAAATTCTCTATATCTTTTACAATATGATATTTATTAAATGTTTTGTAAAATATTTCCTGAGTCCTAGAATGACACGGTCAGGGGTTGATCCCAAATTTGCCTGTTCGGATCTTTTAGACTTAATATTCTTTGTGAATACGGGCCGTGGTCTCTATCAATTCTGCAATATGAATTTGATTATTTTATTTGATAAAATCAAGCCAAAACAATCTAATTGGAGTTGAGGGGGGTGTGCATCACTTTGTATCTTTACACAGGATCGTATGTAATAACTAAGAAATTGATTGGAAATAGGCGATTCTGCATTTTACAGCCCTGATACTGTGTAATAAAACTACCTTCTTTATTAAATAATGCTGGATATCCCTGGAAGGTAAGGGATAGACCTATAGCAACACCCCACAGTACAATCCTTTCGAAAAGACAAAACAGTATTTTACAGCCCTCATACCATATAGTTATTATGAACTTATGTGTTAGTATGATGAAATAAATAAGGTCACATTTTACCATCAAACTAACTACTAGACTACAAAAACTTTGACCACTGTGTAATTGTGCCTTAGAAGTTACTATGTAATTTAGTCCTTCATAGCACCATCATGTTGGTGTAATTACAGCAATATTACATCACAGTAAATAAATCCTAAATATTTATTGCTTCGGTAAGTACATATTTACAGCAATTACCGTTTTATTTTACCCTTAAATCCAGGTTATCTGCATTGCTGTTGTATGGTAATTGCACAGTAATTGACTAGAAATTACACATTATTTGTAATATGTGGTTTAAAAATAATGTTACCATGAAAATGCACACATATTACCATAAGATTACCCACTTATTACTGGTCTGTAATGTAAAGTGTTACCACATTGGGTAGTGAAATATCACTTACCTTGTAGAATTATCAAAACAAAAATCCACATGTTGTCTGTCTTATATACACAGACATACAAGATACACAAAAGCAAACATAAGAATGACTGGTCAAAAATGATCTGTGTACAACCCTATATAGTGCCCAGCATTTGCATTTACAAGGCACACCCAAACACCAATTCAAGGTCTTTCTTGTTTTAGAAAAAAAGATAGGAATATCTATTAACAAATGTGTATGAACGAGTGCCAGTGACCGCCTATACTGTATTTAAAGAGATCTTTGAGTGTTTAATTTATCCATGTTGGATTTTTAGGATCCACAAACCAATGTGTAGGGTGTTTTTTAATACCCAATAAATATTAGCGTTGGTACAGTACAAACTGAACAGCTAAAAATCAGCCTAAACCAAGAGCATTTGATATGCAATTTCTGTTCCATTCAGATTATTTTTTTAATCACCAAGATGGGTCCAAACCATATGTTCCAAGCAGGATTTTACATGTACTTGGCATTTGCATATCAGATCTATGACTAGTGACCTGGATCAGAAACAGAAACTACATTACAGAAAGACCCCAGTTTTCTTGATAACGGGGGGAGTTTCATCTGGTGCCGTTATCAGCAATACTGGAGGACCACAAGCAACAGTCCTCTCATCAGTACTGTTCATCCTGTACCGCACCGACTCATTGTTTCAAGTACAACTCACATGCAGTTCCGTAAAGCTGGCCCTGTACTTGGAAGGCACTGCAGATGCTCACTGCAGTAGCCGTTGAAAGGGCCCCAAGCAGACTGGTGCCTTTTGGACACTAACCATCACCCCCTACAAACATCATCTTACAAGCAGTGGAACATGACCTTGAACAACACAAGAGTAATTGACTCCTGTGTCTGACACGCTCAGTCAGACTTAGGATGTCCTTTGCTGACAACTATGCAAAAAGAAGGTGGGAGGCTGACGTGTTTTTGAGTCTATACTGCACACTATGTGGTAACCCTAAATATGCAAACACCCTAGTGTTGACAAGGCTCTCCGGTTGGCTCACTTTGCATCCTCAGCACACCACCAGACCCATCTCCCTCTTTGTGGTCTTCAAAACATACTGTAGACCTACACTGACAATTTAAGATCACCAGGATTACCATCCCGATTGTCGCTAATGTTAATTAAGACTGCATTAACCATTGTGCTTATCATCTTGAATTGTTAGTTGTATTTATGCTGTATTGGATTTTATGCACTGCATTCACCACATCATCCCTTCCACAATTTACACAATTAGAACCTTAAATTTATGTATGTATAGTGCGTTGTATGTAGACCATGTGTATATTTTATAGATCCTAAGGCTAGCTTGAATTTCTGGATGAATAAAGTATAATCTAACCGTTATGGGTCTAGGTTCTTTTTACTACATGAGTCACAAATGTTTTTCTAAAAATGTTTATTTTGTTTTGGTCATTTAATTTCTCCCTTATTTCTTTTTCAAACGGTTTTAAACCACAAAACTATTTCAAGAACCAACTGAACAAGGGCAATCTGAAAAAATGGCAGTGGAAAAAAAAAAAAAAGTAATTGACAGCATGAATGTTTTTGTGTGTGTACATGCAAAAGAAACTTGACAAACTCTTAAAAATAAGCTAGTGGAAAATACAAACAAACAAATACAAACAATCTGAAACATCGGTAAAAAAAACATTAAAAAAAGACATTCAAAAATACATTTCTCAACCTATAATTATCAAATATATAAAAAAAATGTTAGAGACTAAAAATTCATGATGCTAATTACTCCCCCCAAAAAAGTGCCGACTTATTAAGGAAAGCTAACCAAAGTGACAGCACCGACAGGTTGGCCTAAAATGTGACATACGTAGAGGGTAAGATTAGAAGTCACAATACCAATACACAATACAAAGAAGGTGTGTGTGTGTCGAGAGGGTTTGTGTGTGTTGAAAGAGAAAGATGAATCCCTGCAGGGTCAGAGGCTGTCACGGGCACTCAGTCTTCTCAGTCGGAGTCGCTCTTCTCCTCTTTAATCAGCAGTCTCTTCCCACTCTTGGGAGCCACTGCCGCGTCCCCATGTTTGGCTTTGCTTGCACTACGGGAAACGGTGGTAGTGAAAGGAAACTGAGGCACTCAAACTATCAAAAGTGTGGAGGACATGAAATGGTTTAATAATAATTTCTACTGCCATTGTGGCACATCATTAGGTGAACTCTAGGTTTAATTTGTTCAATTCCTGAAAGGGCTGGGTGGTGTTCTGTAAAGAACGTAAAGAAAAAATTCTGAAAGCCTTTGTGCTTCACAACCATTCTTTTTTTTCTGTGTTTATATATGTGAAGCCACACATTCATAGACTTAGAGTATATATTTTTTATTTATTTATTTACTTAAGGAGCAAATCAACATGTGTATGTAGCTATGGTGGGATGCCAGACTGTGACAAGTCAGTTTGTTTGTGTGCCTCACCTCCCACACACACACACACACACACACACACACACACACACACACACCCTTTTGTGTTCATGCTGTGACACTGCTAACAGGCCCTTTTGCAAAAAACAAATGACTTGCTTTGCATGAACTTGATGCGGCCTGCATGAGTTAGGCAAGACAAGTGAATAGATGTATTGGATGGCCTAAGCTGTTCCACTAGAAGTGGGCAGAGCCAACTCTGAGCATTTTTTTTTTTTTTTTTAAATCAGACATGAAATGGTATTGGTACGCATCACCATGGTTTTGTACGCATCACCATTTTTTGGCTATGGTAACAGGTCAATTTTGTCATTTAAGAAAAAGGGGTTGAGAGGGTTAGATGTGTTAACAGCCCCTGATTGGTGTAGTGGAGCTTGCCAAATTAACTGAAATTTCTCATCTATATTTCAAAGAATTCTGAGGTTTTACTGCCAAATAGACTCAAGTTGCTTTCACAGAAAAAAAGGCCATTTCATTAAACCAGCTGCATGTTTTGAAGGAGAGGTTTGAAGCAGCCTCACCTTTTCTGCCTGTACTTCTCCTGGTCCGCCAGCGGAACCGCGTCACTGAGCTCCAGGCTGTCATTGATACTCTTCAACATCTCAAAGCGCTTCCGCCCGCGAATCTGATGACAGAAAGGACAGGAAACTTAGGATGGGCATGGGAGGGGAATGAATGGAAGGCTACAATCAGGGCTGTGCAAAATACAGAAATAAATAGATTGAGAAACATTGCTCTAAAGTTCTTCAGTGGGTTCAGCTGCGAGATGACAAAAACAGGGTCCAGCATTGCGAGAAGGAAGCAAGGAAGGTTACGCATAAGTGTGTACACTTTATTTTTCCAACCTGAAGAGTGAAGAGCTCATCATCAGGGTTGGCGTCAGTCTTAGGCTTTTTACTGGAGCTGGGTTTGGGCACAGCCTGGGTCTCCTTCTCTGGCTCAGAAGTCTGCACTTCTATGGGGTAAACAAAGACATCTTGAATGATCATCAATTCTGACATAGTAGTAAAAGCCTTTATTGAGTAAAGGATAATAACTTCTTATTTTATATTTTCACTTTACATGCCGCCTGGAGAGGAATGAAAATATTTCCTCCCCTTCACCAACAAACGGATACTAAAATACTCCTTAGAGAAATTAAGATTTGGCTCATGCCAAAGCCTCTGTCCATTGCCCAATTCTGCCCCCACCCTTTCCTATAGCCCATATCCCATTTTCTCTTACTTCTTTTAGTTCCTGAAAGAATCTTTTCTCCGTTCTTCTTGCTGCTGTTCTCCTCCTCTGTTTTGCGATCACGGCCCGGGCAGGCACACACACGCACCTCAAAGCACCGACGGCCCAGGACCTGTCCCCTGGACAACAACAAAAGCCCAGAGGAGGGATTTGTTTTTGTCTTTTTTTACCAGAGCCAATAACAATCAATCAACCAATAAACAATCACTTGGATGTTCAGATGAAGAATTCACATGATGCATCTGAAATATATGAAAAGCTCATGCTTGAGACAGTGCATGACTACATGAATCACCTCAAGGCATGTGCGTGTAAAACACACACACACACACACACACACAGACACACACACACACACACAAACAGCAGTAGACCTTCAGCAAAGCTGACTCACTCTTGAGTCTCCAGGGTCAGGATGGTAAGGATGGGGCGCCGGTTCATGCCACCCATACAACTGCTATTGCACATATAATTGAGCAGTATAGTGGTAGCCTCGGAGCCCAGCTGGGAACACAAACATGCAGTAGTCATGGAGTGTGGTTAATATAAACAGCAAAACAACAACAACAACAACAACAACCACCCTACACAGAGACAGACAGACAGACACAGACACACACACACACACACACAATCCACTTTTTTCTGAACAGTAAGCACCACTTCCTTTAATGGAGTAAAACATTTAAAACACACTGAAGCAGGATGTGTTTTACTTTTTCCCCCACTATCGCATGATTGTCATGTTTATGAAATCATACTGCCTGTCCCTTGTGGTTCCATAAAGTAACCAAATGAGCACATTTCCATAGAACACTTTGCGTAAATTCTGGCCGTTTCGTACTTTGGTTTGCGGTAGAAGCGTCACCACCCCATCTCGGACCAGAGTCTCTTTGGAACTAAACAACAGAGCGCACACGCAACTGTAGTGAAAGTACTCGCTCATGTTCCATTAGAACATGGCATTCCAAAACAAATGTAATGTTTCAACACACAGCCTTTCAATGTTCCATTCTATCTGATCACATTCCCAAACCAAATCTTAGCATCTTAAATAGGTTGGTTAGGAGGTCCTGGAAAATTGCCTTTCAGGGAGCCATTTTGAAAATACACATTTTTTCCAGATATCCCCTCCCCTGAGTATAGGTTAAGAGGGAGAGGAAATGGAAGAGTTTGGTAGACACTTCATTCAATCAATTTGATGGATAGTGTTTTTTTTTCTGTCCTGTTCACTCCATTTTTCACTCAACATTTTTTTCTTGTTTTGGTGTTGGTTACAATCGGGGTGCGAATAGGATTTAGCGTGTAAAATCATAGTTAGGAGTGCCCAGGGTTTTATCTTTAAGCTAAATGAGCGCCATAGTGCAATGGTTGTGAAGACTTAACACTCACTATGGCCATCTAGTGGTGAATACATAAATATTTTGACAGAAAAATGTGTGACTTCTACATGTCTACATATTTGTATCTCATCAATTAATTGAAGTGAAAGGATGGACTTTGTATTGCAATTCTCTGAATTCTGGACATGGGGAAATCCCTGTGACATTAAGGCAATGTACTTGATTATGAACTTAGAAGGGAAAGTAAAGTATTGAATAATGTACAGGATAAAATTGAAAGAATAATGTATAATAAAAACAATCATAATACAACATTTAAACCTAAAGTGTGTTTCTTCATGGGACATGGGCTTCAATTGTTCCTTCATCACAAGAGCCTCAATACGGGGGCTTTGGCTGGAAGCACATGGCCTGATAAGACTTAACACACTCTTTGATGCTTCAATACAAGTTAGCACACCAAGATACTGGTTTGTACCTGGGGACGTTCATAGGGAACAATGACACTCTGGCGCTTGGTGATGGCATCCTCCAGATAAACAGCCATCTGAGTTCCCTCGATGCGGATCAGGTGAGTGCGGTGTTCCACAACTTCAAAACACAAAACATGAAACACCCTCAGCTTTGTTAAAATGCTAAAGAAACTTTGACTAGTCACCAGACTCGTACCACAGGAGGCCTGACAAGTCTGGGGAAAATTATACAAAGCCCAAGTAGCGGGGTCTTTTCTTTCACTATATATAGTGTACATAGATTTATACATGTTGTGAAATTAGAAATACATTTCCTTTTGTACAGAGTCTATTCTTCCAGTAGGTTCAGAACTGTGCCCTTATCTAATAAGTATATATGGGATATATGGTCCTTTATTCTGTGATAGAAATTTAGTTTCTGCATTTACCCCAAATGTGTAATTTGCACAGAGGGAAATATTAATACTTGCAACAGCATCTCAAGTTGAACTTAAACCCACTATGTGTAAGTTTTATTTTTTTCGTATGAGAATTTCTCCCATCTATCGGCGAAGTGGTATACTGCACATGTTTGAATAAAATGTATTAGCCCTTCCCTTCCCACGGTCCTCATTTCCAATGGTCCTCATTTTGAAAATGGCGGCGCAAAATGGATATTCTCATTTGGTACCCAGCCACATCTATATATAATTTGAAATTACCAAGTTTACGGGAACACTACAATTTATTCATGGAAGTAATTACCATCGTTTTACATTATATTTTTAAAATAAAAAATGTATTTTTAATAAAAGACGACGATAAATAGAAGATAAATCCTACACATAGTGGCTTTGAAATGTACTTTGATGGGCCTTAACAATAGATTATAAGTCAGAGTAAAAAAAAAAAATCAAATAGAACGGAGACTATCCAACTAAAAAAATTATTTGGTTGCAAATTTGTTCCTCAAAAGATAAGGTTGTCAATTTCTATGTATGCCATGTCAAGCACACCCAACACACACACACACACACACCTTCGTTATTGTCTGCAATGCTCTGGTGGTGAGGGCAGCGCAGCACAACTTCAGCCACATGGTCGGATTTCTTGTAGATGGCGGTGGCGCGCAGGTAGGAGCCCACGGGGGGCTCGCTTTCCAGAAGCACCTCAAGAGGGCAGGTCTTAGCCAGCTGGCAGAACATCTTGTTAAGCTTCTGGGAATACTGCAGCAGTTCACAAGAAAGAGAGAGAGAGAGGAAATTAACAGTTAGCCTTTTCTTTTTCAATTTTGATTCTAATGGGAAACACAAGACAAAAAGTGGGAAAATAATTATTAAGGCAAGAGAAGCATCTAAACAATAACCCGTCCTGGACTTATACTAACCATCTCAGTAAGAAATTCAGATTCAGTTTAAATGTTCTGTAAACTAAAATTAAGGTCTGCACCTTGACAGGAAGCAAATCTTCTCATGAAGTTTTAACCCTTTCCCTCCTGAGATAAGGCCAGCACTTGGGGTGGGACATGCCCGGTCATGTCAGAATCGCGGGTCTCTATTTGTCAATTCAAAGCTATGACAGAGAAAAGAGGGAGGTGCTGATACTGACCCCCCCCCCCCCCCCCCCCACACACACACACACACTATGGAGAGGGGAAAAAAATCTCCCCCTCCACAACATGCAATACTTCCATTCATTCACTCAATTACTGAAAACTTTTGGGTGGTCCTGACAGAGGATCACTCACTTAAAAACTGAGTCGAAGACAATGGGCTAGACCACGCTGCTATGCTGCTCACAGGAGAGGATCTAACATGGAGAACCAGAACGGAAGGGTCCCATTTTAGACCATGTGATTGCTAGCAGGTACGGTAAATGTTGAACTTTTAAATCACCGCTGTTGACAGTCGTTTTAATATTCGTTAGGATATTCAGGGGAGATAGGCCTTGGTGGCAAAATGTACACAGATTTACCGTACACTTGGCTTAGAGTGTTCAAATGGAGATAGAAAGCACATGGCGAGATGTGAACAAAAGCAAAAGTTGTAATTAAAAAAAAAACATTTTATACAATTGGCATAATAAACCAAATATGTTCAGTCAGTTAACTGTTTTGCTTAACACACACATAAATAAATAAAAATACAGGTTGACCAAAAAGATCATTCTGTTGATGACTGATGACGGTAAGCCATGTTTGGGCACACGTTTCACCCATTTAATGGAGTTTGGTTTATGCTGCAAGATAATCTATACATTTTCTGTGGACCTTACACCAAATGTTTCATTAAATCTGCAGAAAATGTTAAAAGTTGCTCATATAACCACTTACAACCAGCTACTTCAGAAAGTATGCTGGCAAATTGACAAGCTTTCAATATAACATTCTTATTTTTTATGGATAGAACATCTTCCTACTTTGGAAATTGTTCTGAATGGAGATTAATAAAAGTAGAGCATGATTAAAAGATAAGTGTGGTCCTTACTGTGGAGGTGGCAGACTTGGCAGTGCTGAACTGGGTGAAGCGGATGTGGAAGCCCAGGCTTCCGGGGTGGTCAGTGGTTGAGGGCACAGTGGTGGCTGTAGGGGGCAGGCAGTCTACACCGGGGGAGCTAGAGGGGATGGGGACAGAACCCTCCAGTGGGATCTCGAGCCCAAAACTCTCTATACCAGCTGGCCCCTGTGTGTGTGTGTGTGAGAGAGAAAGTCAAGTCACATGGCATTCCAATATACAGGGCTATAAGTACTTGTGCACTCAGGCCAACGGGCAGACATCTGATAGTCTAAGCCTGACAATGGAGGTGAAATCTGGCGTGAATAAATCTTATCTCTGTTGTTGTCACTCACCAAGTACTGTCAGTTGGAACAAGGATGACAAATTCCACAGCATAAACCAGACAATGAAGCCAGCAAAAAAGCACTAAGGGTGGAATTCTCCGATAAGCGCGTATTCTCCTCTGTAGATGCCAGCCCCTCCTACAGCCCTTAAATTCGAAATCAAGGCGGCCTTACGAAAGGGGCGGTATTAACCCAAAATAGAGGGCAGTTGTGCTAAAGTTCATCAGGAATCAGGATCAGAAATAAAAAGTGCAAAAAAAAGTGCAAACCATGACTTTAAATTTGAATAGGCATGACATGACAAAATTAAGCGTATGTCTCTGCCTATCGGCTAATCATCAAAATCAAATTACAACCACAAATCAATGAACACATTGACATAATATTTCAACCAGTGCAAAACATTTCCGAATACCACAGAATACAATTTCATTTAATTCATAAACTGTGCGCAATGAAAAAAAAAAAAAGACAAAAAAATAGATAATTTAGCGTTTAACCAGCGAAAACCATTTAAAATGTGCTCCTTCTACCTTAGCCTGATTTCTCCTTCCTGTCCTCCATGGAGCAATGAAGATAATATTGCAGTCACACACAAAAAGCAATCTCAGTGAAAGTGATGTCATTTAAAAATTGTGTAAGATTGTGCAAGATTATGCAATGGAACTCCATGGAACAATCCAGATGCCAAAATTGCTTTTGACCTTGATGATCACGACCGGTTTTGTGGATCATTGCTGCGGCAGCATAGGTGGTGTTCTGTAAAGGCCTCAGTGTCCACATGAAAGCGCAGAATGGGGTGTCTGAGAGTCACACTGGCAGGACAAGCCAATAAATGCATGGCTGTCTGTGAGTCCGGTAGCATGTTCAAATTCGGCTGTGACCATCATCAAACGCAATATACTATTTCACCATAAAGTGGCACTTGACCTTAATACAGCCCTCAGATGTGCGTAACAGTAAAAAGACTTAAGTCGGGAGGAGAATACGTGTAGTGAACCTTTTCATGAGAAACGCCCCGATTTCAGGGTTGCTACGCCTAGAATGCAAAACTGGCCTTTTGGCGCGCAAGTGACTGAGTTAAGTATACAGCAGAATGTGCGCAGGCTGAAAAGTGCGCAGCTAAGCACTTTTTTTGACTAATGCTGGGCTCAAACTACAGGATTCTCGGCCCGATTCTCGGCTGAACCCCGCCCCCCTTACGTTCAGTCCCCAGGAGGATCGTAAACGATTGTCGGCCCCGTTTCCTTTGTTGTGTGCGACGTTCTAAGATAGAATTTTCGGGGTTTCAAGACTGACCAATTGGGAATCTTAGATATCAAACATGTTTGATATTTACGACTGGAAATGGAATGTTGGGCGTTCCAGTTGTGTAGTGTGTGCGTGTTTGTGACTGTAGACAAGATTGTCGGTTGTGATTCTCTTTATGTGTGCGGCGCAACCCGACGTCAAAATCGTATAAGATTTTTAAATCGTGTAGTTTGAGCCCAGCATTAAGCACCCCGGAGAATTCCGCCCTAAGTGAATAAAGCACAGCAAGTTACTGTCAACTTCCATTTCACAAATTTATAACATGGTTCACTATTAAGATATGCATCATTTTTTTTACTCTTTTTCTACAGACAGCATTCAGTGACTTTAAACAACAGGGCTGCTGATTGATTCACACTAGAATTCTTTTTTTTTTCATAGTGATGACACACACAAAAAAACTTCCAGATCAGGTCAGGGTCACAACATATCCTTACCCAATTCTTACCAACATTACAAGATCATAAACAGCATCTCTCTACTTTCTGCAACTACACAAAACTCAAATTACTGTTTGTATACCTTGGTATTCATTATTAAGTGATTTTACTGTGCTAACTTAAAAGAAAAAAAAAAAAAAGAGAAAAACTTCAATTTGCTAGTCAGGATAAGACTGCATGTGTCAGTGTAAAAGGCCTATATCGTGTCAGACTGGTGTGACATGATATAACATGAATAGCAGAGGGTGCAGAACTGTAGTGGACAAAAAAATGTCGTACCAGATCTATCAGTGTATCTAAGGTGTTTGAGGCAGGAGGCAAATCGTCAAGAATCCTAAAAAATGAGAAAATACATGGAAATACATTTTCAGAAGCTGAAAAAGATCACATCATTTTCAAAAAGAACAGAAATTAGGCAACATTTATGACGCTTGTAACAAAGCAGTAGCAAATACAATATCTACAATATCACATTTTAACAACCATTACTTCATCTGCTCATTTTCTGTGGCCACACTTGGCAACAGGATATAACAATCACTGACATATTCAATATTATATTACATCTTGTGTTACATATTTCCTTCACATCAAGTTTCCTTATTGGTTATTGTACAACATTAGGTGAATACACTGTTTAAGAAGTAAAATCCTTTTTTATTACACTTTTGAGTTACCCAAGACAGGACCATACAGGACAGTGTTGCTTAGTAAAACCTATATCTATAAACCTTTTTTGTAGACAAAATAGGCCTCACCGGTTGTCCAGGTTCTCCATAAAATTTGAAGACCATAACTCATCAAAAGTCCCCTGGCTCATGGGCAACTCAAAGTCTTCTTGGTTCATCTTGCCTCCTGTCTTTCTCCACAGTCGCAAGGTTTTGTATCAAATATCACAACGGGAGGGCAGAGGAGACTACCAAAAGAAACAAAGAGTTGGGATTGTGGAGGAATTGCAAGAGCAAGGCAATCACTGCTAAAACCACACTCCTACAACCAAACTCTTTTGTGCTTGAAGTCAAAGGTAAGCAAGTTTCTCATAATCCTTGTCTACATAGCAAATAGGGAGCAAAATTGGGAAAAAAAAATGCAACAACCGTTTTTTCCGTATTATTGTTGAGTTTTAGGCCATGCATAGAACTCGTTAACTAAGCATAACGCAATGCATATAATATTATATTTATGGTGATCAATTAGAGGAGAACACAAACAAAAACATTTAATGTCGTTGAAAATAATCTATGCTATTGTGATTTATCACATCATTACGCTACTTTAATAAAACATTCTTTGAAATACACAATTTCTGAACCAGAAGAGATTGTAATGCTTAGTAGTGGAGCAGTTATTCTTCAGTTTGGCAATGGCTAACGTTACTTGCATTTGTATGCTAGTGTCCATACACGGAATGTGGATTAATCCAAAACAGAATTTTAACACGCGTTCCTGAGAAAGGTAGACCTTCTAGTCGGCACCCTGACCGTATGAGAATAATGCAAATAATTTTGACCGTCTCCAAGTTTTCCAGAAAGTTTTCCAGTTGCGTTACTTGTGTGAAGTTGGGTACTTAAACGTCAAGTAACGTTAGGCCCAAGTGAACACATCCTGATTAGTTTGGCTTGTCAATCTTCACATTATTCATTTCACAGAAAGCCTAAATAAAATCTAACGTTACATTTTTTTAATTTACGATACTCTTCTCATGAGGAGACCGAGTACTGCATTACAGTATTGAGAGTTCTCACAAGTTTGAATACTGTTTGGATAAAAGCTAATGTTAGCTAATGTTAGGTCGCTAGCGTCCCGAAAAAGGCTAACAGTCATGCTTTTTTGCCACTTTCAAATTATTCTAACTTCGACCATAACAGAAGCATTTAGCATCATGTAGAAAAAAATGGTAATAAAACGCATTTAGATTAACAAAACACGGAGTGTAGGAAAAGACTATATAGACGGCCAGTTATTAGTGAAGAGATTGAAAGCTAAGGTAATGACCACTAACGTTAGCTAGCAAACCAAGCTAGAGATGAAAGGAGTTTGAATGACTTGCTCTCAAGTTGATTATTAGACAATAAATAATTTGATCAGTAAAATAAGCAATCATCTTACCTTGCCTCCCGTTATTTGCAGGGTATTCTTTACTCCAGACTGACCGTATGCGTGCAACTGCAAGGCCACAATGTTTTCTCGAAGTCTGCTGTATTGCAGTGTTGTTATTCTACAATAGGTGCACCACCACGCTGTGGACGGGGATTTCCCCAAAAATTCAGCGCTGAGTGGGCGTGGTCTATTAGTATTCGCCAGATTTAAAGTCCAGCCAACCAAAGAAGCTTGTATGGATGTGTATGTTTTTAAATGAAAACTTGAGGAGGGAATCCGTGCAAAATAGTAGGCTGTTAGATTAAAATATATTTAAGTGTTAAAAGACCTATTGTAAATATAATTTAATTAGATTTAGGCCATTAGCATCTCGACTATTAGCATCTTGCTCAAAAGTGACAAGGAATTCAATTAGTTTTCCTGCTTTTCCTGTTTCCAGCACTGGACTCTTCGATAGTGTGCCATTTTTCAAGGCTTCTGGGTAATAATCAAGGAACTTTGCGTATGAGTGTTAGTTAGGTGACACACACACCCATTTTACATACTGAAGGTGTTCATTTCACTTGAACACATTACTGCAGTAAATGCAACATTTTGAACACAAAAAACTGCAAACTGCAATCATAAATAATCATAAATAGTGCGCTTTACACTTTACGGCATTGTGCTGCAAAATATGAATATTTTAGAAAATATTGCAGTACAAAAAAAAATAAAACAGTTTTCCTGTCAGAATGCAGTTTTTTCCATATTAATTTCTTGGAAGTGGTAGGCCTATACTCTGGTGGATGAGGCAATCAGTGGCACCGCCTGTATTCTTTACCTTATCCAACCCGGTGGTGGTAGTAAGTTACCCAACCCCCACCTATGAAGAACCACACTTCATCCACTGTAGTCAACATGGAGGCATTATAAAACCTGGAGAAGTGCCGCCCCGATTCATTTCAATGAGAAATGCTAGGCAAGGGATTTCTGCCAAAATTGAACGATTTTTTCATAATTTAAAATGGAGTTTCGTGAAGCCTACTTCCGGTACCATTTTACTTGGCCAATTATATAATGCATTACTGATTGACGTAAGGTTGAGCAGGATGACAGGAATTGGCCGTTAACGCGGTACTTTGGATGTTACACATTGTTTTCGTTCGTGGACGCGCATTGTTTTCTTGTCCTGCCTTTAGCAACACTCCCATGAACTTGCAACCTAATGCCCACCCCAAATGTGTATGTTAATATGATTGGTTGGCTTAATTTACCTGTTCTGGTGCCGTTTGCAAAGTTTCTACAAGAACATGCATGGTGAGAGTGCATATTATGTGTGGTTTGTTTTTAACTTGCTGTTTGTCTTGAACTTGTGGGTCTAAATCCAATTGGCGTCTCTTGATAGGCGTAGGTCACCCACCAATCAGAATTTGGAAAATGGTACCGGATACGATGTAATTTATGGAAAATGGCGACGAGGAAGTTGCATGTTAATTGGCTGAAGCTAACCACACAAATCCTGACTCCCTGGTAGTCAACCCCAAATAAGTGTCAGAAGGAATGGCTATGTCTTGAAAGAGTTTGACGGGCAGCAATTGCAGATAAGCAAGGGATTTACTGCAGAAAGAGAGGAGGGGCAGTTTTGAGATTCTGGAGAGGGATGTCACAGACTACTGGTTAGGGCTTTGGGCCTAAATCTGTTGCATGGTGTCCACAGGCTTATGTAAACTGTAAAATAAATTTAAAACAAAAACAGATTCGAAAAAAAATGGATGGATCAATTAGGCCAAGAACAATATGTAAAAATCCTGAATTTGTATTTCAGAATTTGTGCATGAAAGGGTAAATAAAAACAAACAAACAAGCATGTTCTCTTAGGTTACCACCTCCTGTTGCGATTTAACCCCATACTTGGAATAGGCCAATTTTGCCAGATCTGTTGGTTATGAAAAGAACCTTTAGCTCCAAACCACTGAAATGTGCTAGGCCTAATTAGTTTTCATGTCGGGTATATAATAAGTTCCAGGAAGAAGCACATGTCCAGAAGTGCACATCTGTGAACATGATAGTTCATCAAATGACAACTGTTAATGATATGGTGTTTCGGATGGATTTTACCACCATTCAGACAGGCAATTAATTTATGTCATAGTTTTCTTAATCATACTAATAAAAAATAAGGATGATTTTTTGCTACTCATGGAGTGATTAGTGGCATTTGCTGAAGTTCCAACCCAAGTATCGTAGCAAAATACAGTTTCTGTCATGTTTTATTTGCCATTTTGTAAGTCCCATAGGGATCTATTTGCTCCTTCATATAAACAAAGTGCCAAATAAAACATTACGGAAGCTTTATTTCGCTACGATACATGTTTTGGAACATCATTGAGCACCACTAACCACTTGGTGAGTAGCACTTTTTTAAAACCAGTGTTTTAAGGATAGAAACAACACATGCCCATTGCTAGCCATTTTGAAGGCAGGTAGAGGCGATTCTATATTTCCCAAATAGCCGAGACAGGAGCAATCATCAAGATTTTGGTGTCAACCACTTTATTTCATTTTAGACAACCTGTGAAAGGGGCTTAATGTGTTAAAAACCGAACTATCCCTTTAAGTATGTTGAGTATACCAACATTGATTTAGTTTGTTGCAAATATTCAGTACTGAATAGGCCATAGAGATTGGCTTAATTGGTAAACTACTTATGAAAGAGACTGTAAAGCTGCTAAATTAGCCTACAGTACAAACAGTATAAATTGCTGCCTAGTATATCTTTAATAATGTTATTCCCACTAGAGCTGTAGTCACCTCCACAAATCGATAATTTCACAAAGCACTGCTACAGACTGTTGTTTTAGTTGCACTATACCTCCCACTTCATGTGTACTTCACCTTGTATATTATGTCCTTGTATACAGAATGGTAAGTGCCTATATGCATATTGTCATCTACAGTACAATCGAGTGCTGTGTCTGCAGTACAGTATGTGCAGTATGTGTCTATGTATTCCTTGTGTATGTACTTGAGCCAGAGACGGTTGCTTAAGCCAATAAAGATGGATTTTTTATTCAGGGATACACACTGCATGCCCCTCTCCGGTAACACTTTATTTGAAGGGGTCTACATAAGGGTGACATAAGTATGTCATAAACATGACATGGCACGTATCATGACCATTGATGACCCTTCATTCAAGTGTCATTCAGTTTTTGAAATGCAGACTGGGAGACTTCACAAAAACCGAATGACACTTAATGACAGCAGTCTTAAACATGAATGAAGTGTCATTAATGTTTATGATACATGTCATGTCATGTTTGTGACAGGCTCATGTCACCCTTATGTAGACCCATTCAAATAGTTGCTGTTTAACACTAAGCTGATTTAAGATGTGATAGGTGCTGTTACTGAAGGGCTTTTGTTCTCGTAAAAAATATAAATCCTAATATTTTGTGATACTGAAAATGGTATTACGAATTTTCTTGGTATGAGTAATTAGTTTGATGTTCTAGAATAATGTCCAGACTGTAATCCATGTCCAGACCAGTAATCCAGACTGTGTCCCAGTCAAGGAACACAGACGTAGTGTTTATTTACATCTTAACTGTGATTTGTTGTACAGCTGGTGTGTTGTAAGTACGTCAGCAGCAGTCAGATGCCATGCAGAAGGGAGTCTTTTTGTCACCTGACTTGTTAGGTCACCTTTGTAATTGGCAGTCATATGCCTTGTGTGTGTGTGTGTGTGTGTGTGTGTGTGTGTGTGTGTGTGTGTCCAGATGTCTGGATATCACTTGTCACTGTAAGAGACGTTTTTGGCTTAGCTTTAATGCTTCGAGAGGATATGGAAACTGTTATATTTGTGTATGCAATCACCATTCAAAATGTCAAAGACTTGCACTGCACAGTCATCAGGGAGCTATACTGAGTATGTATAGCAGCTGAACCCCTCATTTTGAACCCCCTGACCTTTCAAAAATATTCTCTGATCAGTGCAAGGGAGCATTTTCATTTGGCTAATTCAAGTGACAGGAGGAACACATTTTGTTGATACTCTCTGACACAATGGATTGGATTTCTCTTCATTGCACTTCATTGGTCCCTGTATACATTACCCAACCTGGGTGGTCAGGCAGACACAGAAACTAATATCAAGTTCATCCAGGGTTTCTCAATCACTATCCCACTGCAGCATGGTGGGTGCAGTCTAGAGAATAACTGGAAGAAGTAAGAGGATGACAGAAAGTCATTCATTTAACAGATAAATTAGATGGGGATATTGTTGGAGGAGAACACATCTTTTCAATTAACAGACAGATAATGTTAGAAAAGGGAAAGTTGGTTTAGAGCCATCAGGGAGGCAGCTGATCTGAAATAGATTGCAGTAGTGGCCTGAGATGGAGGCGTGTCTCACTGAGGGGTTTGAGCAGTTGAGGGACTGACCCACTACACTCCCCCTTTGCTAATAACCACCTGGCGCTATCCAGTGGACACTTACCCCCCCTCTTTTAAACGCTGCAGTGGAACAGTCCACAATCAAGGCGCACCTGTTGCCATGTGGTGTCCAGTAGGAAAGGCTTGCGCCGGAGGAAAGGGGCGTGGCTGGCTGGATGCATGACCCGTTTGGCATGCGTTCGAAAATAGCAGCTGATTTATCACTGATGAGAAGACAGACAATAGCCGCCATGGTGGCACAGATAGTGTTGAGTCATTGCTTGACCACTGGCACAGTGCTCGTTGTTTTATAATGGTTTATTCAGTTCGCACTTAAGTGACACTAAATTGGTCCCCAGACATGCATAATCTGTAGTACCTGCATTGTCATTCTTCAATTCAAGCACAGCACTTGAATGATGCACTTCACACAATTTGTAGGTATCGGAAAATAATTACTGATGGACCAAATGTAAACCCAAGCTATTTGTATTTGGTGGGAAGGCTATAAACTGATCTTTACATGATCTGGCATGAAATAGTCATTTGCTTTGAGGCTAATAGCTCGATGGTGCCAAGCACACAAAAAGGTAGCAAGCAAAAGCCTCACAGCAGCTTGAGGACACTGAATAGAGTTAACACACCCGTTCTTCCACCAATGACAGATAAGGTCAAAACAATTCCTTGTTGAATGACCTCTGTGACAAGACCTCAAGGTTTAGGGTATGACCAACCCTTCAGTTAATGCTCTCACCCCTCCCTTCCGTCTTCCCGCTTTAAAAAAAACTCCCCCAAAAGGTGTGAGCATGTGCGCATATGTCATTCTATCCAGCACACACTGCAGCTTCAAAGTGGTGAGTGGGAAGAGTAGAGAAGACGACAGGACGCACTCAAGCGGTGTAATTGATTTGACAATCCCACTTTTTTAATATAGGATTTTAACCCTCAGTGGATATTCGTATTCCTACCAAGTTATTTGAGTAAGCTACATTTTCCGTCAGCCATTTAACTTCTTTGAAGTCTGGTCATAAGTGATCGCTGAAGGGGGAGCGACTGTCCGACAGGGCGAGACGCGACTACGGAGCGAATCCGCATCGCGCGCTGTCAAGTCATGCCGGCTGGATTTCAACAGTTAGGAGGGGAGGTAAGATGTCATCAAAACTTTTAGGAAGTTGGCCTCTCGACATGAGCAATTAATAGGCCTACTGAATAGCGCGAATTCTATCAGACTATGTTCAAAAATAAGCTATGTTGTCCCCATCTTGTCCCCAGTAAGCCCAGAATTTGCATGCCAACAAAGAAAGATCACATGTCAACATCGGAAAACGTCATTCAGTATTTAGGAAAAGAAGGCCCATATTTGTTGTCAAGGACAACCTTGAGAAAGGGCAGGGCAAATCAAGGCTTAATGTGGGTTGCTGGGTCAGGAAACTTTTTCTGTTTGTCACTCACAACACTTGGCCTTGTACCTAAGGGAGGTTCTGTTTAACCCCGCTGAGTATTCATATTGGAAATAGCATGAATTTCCTTTTTTTTATCTCCTTATCTTTTTGTCTGGCTCTGTTTTGCCTTAGCCTCTGATTACAAAACATTGCAATCTTGCAAGACTCTACTGCAAGATGTGCCTGTGCTAGAGTGTCTCAATTTCTGCCACACAGACCTGTATATATTTATGTAGCTGAGTATGTTATGTTGACTGCATTACACTGTTAGACATTTTATTGTATTTTTCCGGTAACTCACAGGCAACACTGTTGCCAGAGACTTACTGTAATGACAATTACCGTAGATTAACTGTAAGTGACTTTTACAGTATGGTGGCCACACTGTAACATATTTATACAGTATGACTACTGAGACTTCATTTTACGGTAACTCACTGGCAACAGTGTTGCCTGTGTATTACCGTACCTACCCATTTACAGTAGCCTAACTGTAAGTTTTTTAAACAGTATTATTCTTTTAGCGCAATGTTAAATTATATTCTTACCGTAATCCACCCAATAACTACTACTTATTTTGAACAAAACCTTTATTATATAATCAGTACAATAACATTCTTAATATATTTAACATTGGAAATGCAACAATCCAATTACAATCCAAACAATGCAATAATGCAAACAATTTATCATTAAAAGCAACAATGCAAACAGTTGTGTGTAGTACGCAGTGAGTGTGTGTTTGTGTGTGTGTGTTTGTGTGTGTGAGCGAGCGAGCGAGAGTGTCTATGAAATTTGCTTGTGAGGCAGTGTCCACCAAGATAACTTCCATTAAGTGTGCGCTCCATGCTGAAATGAAAATAGAAATGGAGATGTAAAAGAAGTTCTGTACTTTATAAGTTCTTTACAGATCTTTGGGTATAATTTGTTTAAGAAAGTCTGTACATACTCACAGTCCTTGGAGCTTGATTGGATCCTTGTCTGCCTTGTCTCTGCCTCTGATCACTCTACAAATAGAACAATAAAAACTCATATGTTTATTACAGTAACATTCAAACAAAATATAAAAATGCCAGAAACAAATCTAATGCATGCCGTACATTAGTGTAGTGTAGTGTGTGTATGTACCATGGCAGGCCTATCCTATGTAAATAACCTAAACATTGATGGTAGGAGTTCAACTGTGACTATCGTGACATAGGCTTTTAAGAAAAATATGTTTATGTTTTGTAATAACATAGAGATGTGTACTCTTGGTTCAGTACTGATGAAAACATCTTTATGAGGACAGATGATGCCTTTTGCCTATACTTCTTACATCTACCCAAAATGCATTACATTTTTATTAAAGAAAATACACTCTATGATTAGTTTTATCAAAGCCTATGTATGTATAGTGGTACTCGAATTCAAAACGTACAATTTATTTAGGTACTTGACAAAATTGGAAACCATCATTGTGAACCGTTATAGCACAACGATGCAGACACCTGGGACACCAATTTGTTTTAATGCACGCAACATTTCTGATTTCGTTGCTTCATTGTGGATATTGGTTTGCTTTCAAGCTTCTATACAGTCTTTGGTTTCAAACTAGAAGGACCATGCCTCGGCAATTGGATAATTACAGGTGGCCGATTGATTATTACGGCTAAAGACTTCTGTGGTGAGTTGCTGAAACCTATTTCAGTCAGACACTTCACTTTGTTCCCTATAGGCTATGGTAACTTTCATACTAGCAGAATGAATACCGGTAGGTTGCGTTAGTAAAGTGCGAAGTTGAACTCGCGGCTGGAACACTTGTTGAGAAAGTTACGGGTGGTAGGGAAGCAGAAAGTCAGCAAGCCAGAATGCTCTGCTACATTGATTAATAGTATAGTGTTTTTTTTATTATAAATTATTAAATTATAATGCAGAAATGGTCAGCTAGCGGGCCGACTGTTTGCTTTGTTTTAAAGCCTCTATGTGTAGGATCGTATCAGAATTCCCCATCTATCGGCGAAGTGGTATACTGCATACGTTTGAATAAAATGTATTAGCCCTCCCCTTCCCACAATCCTAATTTCTTGCTACGGAGGCCGAACGCTCGCTCGCTCGCTCTTATCTCAGTTTCTGCTACTCAGTCTCTGAGCGGAAACGCGAAAGGCGGAGCTGAATATACGATACTGCTCTCCCCTACAAGAACCCGTACTTTTGAAAATGGCGGCGCAAAATGGATATTCTTCTTTGGTCCCCAGCCATATCTATATATAAATGGAAATTACCAAGTTTACCGGAACACTACAATTTATTCATGGAGGTAATTACCATCGTTTTACATTATATTTTTAAAATAAAAAATATATTTTTGATAAAAGACGAAGATAAATAGAAGATAAATCCTACACATAGAGGCTTTAACCATCTAATCAGACCCTCCAGGATTTCGCGATGTTGCGATTTGCAACATCAACGCAACTTCAACCAATCCCCGTGAATTCAGGGCGATGTTGCAATTTTAACTAATCACCGCAACTTTCCCACAAAATTTACCAATCATTTGCGTGGTCTTGTCGAGCTCACGTCGACAAACTATCTTTTTTTACACTGAGCTAGCTATCACACGTCTATGTCTACTTCGCAGCGCGATCAATGGCATTCTAATTGCCCGGCCCACATTGAAGCACCCCGATTCTCCCAGTCAATCGGGTTTTACGCGCATCTGGTTACGCGTTTGCTCTGTTTTTTATGTGGTGGCATTTCTTCCGTGTTTTTAAAATACTTAACACATTTAATCGGGAGGTATAGGCTACGATTTAGCTATAGGCTTATCAAACATTTGACTGGATAGCAACAGAAAGACAGGGAGCATAGATGATACCAACAGAGACCCAGACGACAAGAAACAACAGAGACCGGTCAGGAGAGCAACACCAAGAAAATTTATTCGACAGAGACAGTGATCACAAATGGGCAAGAAAGTTCTACACCTTTTAAATCACATGTCTTAAATTAAATGTCGAAGTTATAATCAATGTCGGGCAGTACCTTCAATGCAAATTAATAAGCTAGTTTAACTACATTTAGCGTGGCTGTAGTGAAGCTACAGCATGAGTATACTGACTCTGATAGCTTAATTTAGCTTCTTTTGGCAATGAAGTGATCCTTAAAGCTATATTATCAAGCATCAGCTCACAGCAGCAAATCCTCTATCTAGGCTGTACATGGAAGATCAGTTCATTGCAATAATGTGATGCATTTGATGCGTCAGTCATGCCATAATAATAATAAAAAAGTCCACAATGTACGATCACATCACAGTAAACAGGCATACAGTAGGCATATCAATAGGCTATATACTAATCAGTTACTATTGTATAGCTATTGAGAGAGCTGTTAGTTAATCAGTACAGTAACAGTCTAGAAGAAAATTGGATTATTAAAGATAGGCCTTTTTGTACATAAGAAATGTAGCTGTTTTGAACTACTGTCATTTTTAGCTACATTTGGTCTTAAATAGCTTTGGTGCAGTGAAGTTTCATTTGATGTGGAGTAACTGGTGGGTGCTTAGTTAACTACATTTCCTGATTAGCTTGCCCAACTGGTTATAATATATTGTTATACAGACAACTGAGGATAACAAAAGAGACAGGCAATATTATTGCACATAGGCTATACTTATGAAAGAGGTCAGAAGAGGAACCAATAAAATGTAGGTTACAGTAGGCCTATGTAGCTTGTGAGACAGATGGACAATGACAAAAAGTTCTATGCTGTTTCATTTTTAAACGTTTTCAAAAGTTGGGCCTGCTGTAAAACTTTTCAGGGTTTGTTGCTTATATTCTAGTGCTACAGTATTTCAAGAAAAGGAGCAAGTAGTGGATTACTTTTAAACTGTGAAATTGGTGGATTTATAAAACCTTGCCATTTTGTGCGAGTGTCCCTCATCTTTTTGAGATATCCAGGAAAGTGTCCCTCATTTGAGGTTGAGGGAGTTGGCAGCCATAGTAAGGTTATTTACAAGAATTTCTCTGTTTCTTTGTTCTTTTAATGTTTTTTTTCCGTAATAATTTAATATTTCCTCATTTTAAAAAGTAAAAAAGGGAAAATCACAATTACTTATAGCAACTTTTACTTCCTCACGCAATCACAACAACAAACTAAAAAAAACTTTCATCGCATTTTTTGGGAAAAGCTCCCGCAACATCAGGTATTTTAGGCCGCAACAATCACAAAAAAAGCCCGCGAAATCCTGGAGGGACTGTCTAATGTAGCCTGTTTGGAAGGTGTGCTACAAGCGACTCATTCAGATTCAGCTCAGTTAACTGACAATTTGAATCACCTGAGCGACCCTTTGTTGGGGCAGGCATTGAAACCATTTGTTCGTGTCCTTGCAACGTCTTTTCATTTCAACAATTTTTTTTCTGGACTAAACAATGAATTAAACGAATACAATGATGTATTGTAATGGTTTATTTAGTAAGTTAAAATGGCGAGTAGCCTACGTTATGTGTGCCAGATAAATAGGCAGCAATGTCCGTTAGTAGATCATCCGTAGATTAGCGCTTAATACTGTACATCAGTAGCCTACAACCATATACAGTCTATGTTTCTACCTGGAGAAAACGTTTTATGTTAAATAGGGGTGGGCAATATAGACGGTATATATTGTATGCAATATGCAATATGCCTAGAGATTTTGGGTCATATCGGCATACCGTACCCATTGCGTTTCCACGACCATGTGAAAAAATGTTGACCTGTAGCTTCACCTTATTAATAGCATATTTTCATTCTCACAACAAAACTGTGTAAGAGCCTATAAATTGAACAGCTACTGCCTGACACAAATGCAGCTTACCAGTTTACTTCTGTGTGAATTTGAGAGTCCAATATAAACACGATGACTAAACAACTGTTGTACATATTGATTTTATTCTATGGTAACCATTAAGAAACTGTTATGCTGTAAGTTACATACCAAAGTATACCGTGATATATATCATCTACCGTCTATGGTTCAAAATATATCGCAATATAAATTTTAGACTATATCGCCCACCCCTATGTATGCGTTTACAACGAACCATTAGCCTATGGCTAGCTACCCGACATTCGCTGCTAAAGGTAGGCCTACGCAAAACCGTTTCCTACTACACTGCGTGGCAACTAAACTTTACAAGAAATAGATAGATAGATAGATACTTTATTGATCCCCAAGGGGAAATTCAAGATCCCAGCAGCTTAGAAAAATCACACACAACATATACTACAGCGTACACAGGATGATAAGAAGCAGATCAGCAAAACAACATGACTAGATCAACATTACTAAAAATAAGAATAGAATGCAAAAACTATGGGTAGAGATGTGCATGAGTGTACTGTGGTACAGTATGGGGTGTGTGTTAAGGTAGTGCAAATGAGCCAGTAGTGCAACAGTGCAAATGAGTCCAGTAGTGCAGCAGGTTAAAAGTCTATTGACTAGCAATAAATATGTGCATATATAAAAGAGGACAACAGAAAAAATAAGCATAGCACTTCAACAGTTCCAATAAAGAATATGGACAATAAGATAAAAATATAAAATAAAAATAGCCTAATAATATAAAATTTCAATGTCAGTGCAGGGATAAGTCTAACAGAGTCATAAACAGGTGTTTTATGTCTGCATTGTGTAGAAATTATGGGCAAAATGAAGACTGACACTTACCTCTAGGGTCCAGGGTTAGACCAGAAGACGTTTATCCCTGTTTTTTGTGTAAACAGTACATTACCATGTATTCAAAATTCTTTCCAGTAAAATTCTTTCCAAAAGCTGCACGTGATTACAGTAGCAGTACTGTTTTTTGTTTTAAAAGTATATTACCATAAATTCAAATTTTTTTCCCCAGTAAGTTACCACATTGTCATAAAAATCCCACAATGCATTGCAATGTACAGTAGCAATACCACATATTGACCTTACAGTATTTTATTGGGCATTTTTGTCGTAAGTTACCGCTAAATTACAGTTAAGTCTAACTGTAGCCTGCATACAGGCCTACATGGCAGTACTAAGAAAAATATTTACTCAGACAAATGAGCTATATACAGGTGTCCCAAAACATTGGTGGTGAAATAAAATATTAGGCAAAATTTTCAAACAATTTTTCAATATGAATTTCAATATTAACTGACAAAAGTCAAAAAGAATATGTTAACTTTTAATTGGATATCAGCAACAAGTGCCTTCACTTATCCCTTTGCCTTTCAACAGTCTCTAAATATTAGAAAACTGAAGACACCATGGCTAGTGTTTTGAGAATACAAGCCTTACCATATATAGAATTTCAGATGCCTTATGGTCTTAATTGTGTTTATGTTCCATCGTGACTCAATGTGACAGACCTAGACTGCCAGTCAATTCTTTGTTAATGTAATATTTGTACATCCCTTTGTATGCATCTGCAAAGTACCCATAAACATAACATCTTTATTTTTTTTATCTCATGAGATATTGTCTAGATGGACAGAGTGCTTTTGCATTTTTACCTCTGAGAGAATCTGGAATGGTCTTTTTCTATTCAAACATGGTGTTGGTTAAAATAAACACTGGGTGTCATTTTTTTTTTTTTTGTATTTTACCTTTTTGAGCCCATAGATATTTTCTAGAACATGAATTAACAGGGAGTGTGATTGTGTGTTGGCTGAAGGCCCTGAGGCACTGGTAACTCAGAACTGTTTATCTCTACACAGTAAGGGATATAAACTGTAAGGTCCCATGGTCTGTCTCTAAGCAACCATCACTCAGAGAAAAGACAGGTGTTTGTGTGTCTGAGACAAGCTTGAAAGTTAATTCACTTGGCATATGATTCATTGTTCAGTCTTATGTAATGCCAATGATTTGTATTCATCAGTCTCTCATACACACACACACACACACACACCACTATATATAAATACATACATACATACATACATACATATATACATATATATATAGTGGTGTGTCTGTGTGTGTGTGTGTGTGTGTCTAGGTCTGTGCATAGTAATGGTTGTCATTCATGAATGTTTTGTCTTGGAGAATGTTGTGTCTTGTATAATTGGCTGGGACTTGCATGTTAACTACTAATTAAGTTTTTTTTTTTTAGAATTTAAAAAGATATGTGTGAGTAACCATATAGCTATAACAACATAGGGTTTATGTATAGATCTATATGTTCTGGATAAAAGCGAGGCATGAATGACATTTGTTTTCAAGTGTCAGATTGTCTCCAAGGACTATATGCTATAGGTCAAGGGTCATCTGGAGTATTTTAGTCCGTGACCCATGTCCCCTGCAGTATTTTCAGTACCTTCTGAAACCCTATCGTGAAAAGATTGACAAGTGATACAACTATTGAGCTGATAATGATGTTAAGATCCATGCTGCTTTTAAAAAGGGTCTGCAACTGATTCTTTCTCACAACGGCACCGTCTAACCTTGACGTCTAAATTTAACCCCAGTAGTTGATCTCACTCCTTGATTTTATCAACAGTTTAGTCTAGTCCAGCCAGAACTTTTGACAACCATTGATGGCTTGAGTTAGCCTGGGCCCTCCCATACTTCCTGTGATGCTACATTCAATTTCGCTAGCAAGTCAGTCTGGCCAGGCTGACGTTTTAGAGGAATTATTTTTCCCAAATCTGTGGGCACCAATGAGAAACGAGCTTACGCATATGTCATCGGAATGAGTGGTCTGATTGGTTGTAGATTCGTCAAGTAGTATACAGAGGCATCTGATGGACGCAGGTTAAGCCCGCCTCCCAGAAGACGTTTAGTACTGTAGGATGGCCAGACTAAGCTCCCATGAGCTTTGTCGTGCAAGTCAGGCTAGGCTTGAGTACCATAATGATCGGAGACTATATCTCAGAATTAATATGATTCTCACCATGGACCAATATCTGTCTCCAATTGCGGTCTTTGCGGCATGACCCTAGGCAGTTGGGTTAGCCCCATGAGCTGTGGATGTGCCCAAGGTTCTTCCTAGACTAATACAGGAAAAAAAAACACAAGGTGTTTTTCCTCTTCCCTATTGCTGACAGGTGCTCTTTGCGGTGCAGTGCAATACTATAGTTAAAGGTGCTGTATAAAGACAATTGAATTAAATCAAATAATATTGTGTGTGTGTCTGTGTGTGTGTTTTCCAAAGAGAATTACTGGAACCCTCGCCCTCTCCGTATTCACGGCTGTCTTAGGATCTTTGGAATTCGGTTACAACATCGGAGTCATCAATGCTCCTCAACAGGTAGGCTACATAATTAAAGTCTCTATGCGGAATACAGTAATACTGTATTCCATTTTACACATCAAGTAATATTACAAGTATGTTACAAGTATATTTAGAAAGCTTATAATTTTTTTTCATTATTATTTTGAGAACAGTTTTGATTTTTGAATTGTTATTTGAATCCACTCAAGGCTGGAAATGGCCTATTGTCCATATACTACTGACCCAGATTCCATAGTGCATCCTAGACACATGGATAATGGTTACAACGCATTAATGCCATAGCAACTGGATAAAAGTGGTTATAACTACCTATACATTGTCTGTATTCTTTATTATTATGTTATTGAATGTTCCTTTACATTATGTCTGTGGAAATCACAGCTTTTCTTTGGAAGATGAATACATTTATTATAAAATAATAAATCCTTTACTCCAGAAGAGAGTAGAAGAGGAGGTCGGGTGGTTGAGGCCAGGTGAAGACATTCTTTGCACTCCATACTTCATGTAGCCACTGTTTTAACCTTACTGTTTACCTTATATTCAACTGATACTGCCTAAATGTCACTCATAATTTGTACAAACATCACACTTTTGCAAATCTGTAATTCTGTGATTTACCTCATAACCCTTAATCAATACAACAACATTCATGCTCTTAGTAGCCTAAAGCCTATTAACATTCAAGAGATCAAGTAAAGATAATTGATACATGCAAAATCATGTCAGAGTAGCCTGTTCTGCTTTTATTTTTTTGATTTGGTAGATACATTTGCACAGATGGGAACAAATATATGTTGGTGAAAGTAAGGCAAGGCAAGGCAAGTTTATTTATAGCACATTTCATACACAGAGGTGGCAGTTCAATGTGCTTTACAAAGATAAAGGCAAACAGCAGTGAATAAAAATTACAGTTATGGAAGAAGAGAAAAGAAAGACAAATTATCTATGAGGTTGAAAATAAAAGCATAGATAAAAATAAAGTAGAAAAATAAAGTAAGAAATGATATGAATTCAATTAAAAGTTACACCAAGAGTTAAAGGACCGAATATAAACAGAATAAAAAGAATGATAATTTAATGACATTTTTGTGTTTTTAGAGTAAAGTATTTAGAACTCAAAAGGCCAAAAACAAGTACATAATGTCATTGATGTGATTTAACGACAAAGTAGTTTCTGAATGACATTGGACAGCATCTTTATCACTTAGTATCTGTGTTTGTATTGTTTATTAAATGACATAACAATTAATAAACCATACATTTCCATTTGGCATAATGATATTCCCTATTTCAGTTAAGTACTGTTAATATTTTAGTCAACGTTTTCAGGTCAGCGTTGGTTCATGAAGGTTTATGAAAACTCCATCCAGCTGCTCCTTAAAATACTTCCTCAACTGCAAGAACAACAATACACAATGTCAAGTATTGCTTCACCCCTGCAGTTCTTTGTTCAAAACAGAGTCGGTCTGGAAATCATGTTAAATGTGGGTGGGCATTAGCAATCTTATCTTGTTTGTATAATATTAACTAACACATTTGTGTTTTTGAACACAAATCGAGGAAGAAGGTCTTGTCAAATATTAATTATGAATGCCAATTCAGTGTTTCCCCTAGGATGACTTTGAAGGTGCGGGGGCCAGGACCACGGCTCAAGGACCCCGACACCAAAAGGAGGGTACAGGGTATTTGAAGTGAAAATGTACAAAAAACACCCTAAAATGGAAATAAATGAATAAACCTAGTCTTAAAGAGGGGCTAAGCAACGTTCTGTTTTTCTCTCTCACAAGCTCCCTCTAAAGACCGCTGTATTGCATTGTATTGCACTGCATTCTATTGGAGGCGGTCCGCGCTGCTGAACATTGCAAGTGCTGTATTTACCGCTATAGGCCACGGTGGCGCATTCTACACCGTTTGTTCGCCGTGTAATGACTCATTTTAGCATCCTAAACAGTATGAAACGGATTAATAAATTGAAAAATGTTGCATAGTGGGCCTTTAAAATACCTGTAACAAGCATAACCTGCAGAGCCAGGCAGTTTACAAGACAGTGAGGGAGACTAAATCAACCAACCAACCAACACCCCCAACCCCCTGAACATACAGTAAATTTCACACCATACTGTATGTGGAAGAACACATTATATTCACATTAGCCACAAACAGATAAATCTTACATTTAGAAGAATGGCTTAGTGGCAAAGCTTGCTGTATGGCTCAGAGCATGATATAGTATATATCTTATATATCTTATATAGTGGTGTTAAAATGTTCATAATTTCAAAACATTGACAGGCACTACTGTAAGCAAACATGCTTTCAGATATCGTCAAATTGACAATTTAAAGGTGGTCTAAGCGATGTGACACGTTTTTAGGACTAAAACATGTGTTGTTACATACAGCAAACATATCCTCACAATCTGCTAGCTGCCTGTCCCCTGAACACACTGTAAAAAAACGCGGTCTCTGTAGACAGCCCAGGCTCCACAAACGGCAACATAACACAGTGGGCAAACCTAGCATAACAAACGAAAACAAAACATAACAGTGTTCCAGCCAATAAACGACAAGGTTCATGAGTCTTTCGGGAGGCATGGGAGGGAGGGGGAGGAATAAGCTAACTTATAACGCTTGAACACTCTCTGGAGCTATCGTCCGTTTTGTTTGACAATACTTCGAACGTCAACAAGAAGTGACGTGAAACAGCATCGCTTAGAGCGCCTTTAAAATACAAGTCAGAAGTATCAGGCCTATTTAATTTCAATGGAAAATATTCTTAGGTATTGCCAAAGATACATTAAACCCACAGACTACAGCATTATGGCCTAGGGGTTCGCTATGAAAAAGGGCTGTGTTTAAAAAGTCGTGCTGTTTATTCAACGTTAACAGTCCTGTACAACATGTCAATCGCTGTCACTGCTTTCTTGTATGTCTGGCAAGATCAGGCGCTGAACAGAGAAATGCTAGCGTAGAGCGGTATGGCGGAGAGTTGGAGTTGGAATTTTGGTGGATGTGAACTGAACAAACTATATTATTGCCTGATGAGTGATACTATGAAAACGTTCCTTTTTAAATTTGTGAAATAGCTGCTAGTTCATGTGGAAAATGAACTTTCCCAACGCTGAAAATGAGCTAGCCTTCTACGACAGTTAGTGTAGGCTAATCGCTGAAATGACCATTAGTTACTTGGTGTGAGATAATGACAGTGTATTTGTCACCGGTTAGTTACCGGTGTTACCTTTTTGGGAATGATAACAACTTTTAAAAAAAATATTAACTGCTCTTGTACATGTAATCAGATATACAGTACAACAATAATGAGGCAAATAAAGAGTAGAAAAATATTATATATATATTTTTATAACGTTTGTTAAAGTTGTGTTTGAATGATATTTCTTTAGTCTTGTAACCATGTATTTGCTATGAAATTGAAAATATTATCAAAAATATTTATGAATAATGAAATAGTTGAAATGTGAACTATTGGGTACATCAAAGTAAAATTACAGTGACATCCATTTAATTTTGACTTGTGGCTTGTGAGTGGTGATATGATATGCATAGCTCCAAGTTGCTTTTTTTTTGCTGACCTTTTTGGGACATAGGTAAGAACACAAGTTTTGGCTAACATTCTCATTTTATTAACATTCTTTTTATGATCACCCTTTAATGCATAAGAAAATGATTAGGCTAGACTAATACAGTTTTACTACTACCAATAAAACAATATTTTCCTTTCAAACTTCCCAGGATGATTGTCTACACTAAGATGAGACAGAAATGTTTCTGGCATACATGTATGTAGATATGCTTTACCTAAATATGCAATAGAAATCATAACTCGCAAGGTCTGGCTTTTCTGAATATAGATTTTAACATTAACAGTGCAATTTTTTGGGATATCTAACCTATTTTAGCCCCATTGGTGTGTATTTGTGTTATAACAGAGTGGAAATGGAGGACTAGAGGACATGGTAGGGGAAGATGTGGGTTATCTCTGTGTATGATAACTCACAAGGTGACCAACAGTTGAACTAAGAGTCCATTTCCATTCACAAGTGCCTGATAGAGATACATTAAGAAAGATCAAAACGCACAATCATTATCCTATAATGTGTAGGTGTATAGGTGGATTCAATTGTGTGCAATATTCAATCATAGTGCAGAGATTTCATTAATTTCTGTATTATTTTCTCCAATTAAGTTCCCAGAAAACACCATTCAGTCCTGAGAAATTATTCTTGAGCTGTAGGACCAAAAACAAACAATATTAAATTAAATGTTGTATCACCCCTGCAGTATTTTTACTGTATTTTTAAAATAGAACTTAGGCATAACTAGCTATAAGTAAGGAATTAGGCACTGTTTATAACATGCATCATTCATTATGATCTTAAAATGAATTTTAAATAAGTCCCTTGTGAAACATTTGATTCCTGTAATAGGTGATATTTTTGAATGATCATCAATAAAAATATAATTATTACAAATTACTTGGTGTGAGATAATGAATGAATGAGCTATGAAGAAATAATAAATAAACTTTGCTGAATTACAAACTTATGGGACTTAAGAACCAATGTCTGGTTGGTGAATAATGTGTATTATTTTTAACAAAATGGTGTACACGTAACACTCAAATATCATAATCTGTGTCTCTAGCATGTATGTCTCACCTGATCCAAGAGCTTATCCAAGGTGGTGGTGTTTTGACACCCAAGAGGTGTTTCAGATGTGCACAACATCATAAGCGTGATATTCCTCTTATTTGCCTCTGTGCAGCAAAAAAATATGATTGTTTATATTAGGAGATTGAAAACAAGGCAAAATAAGAGAGCCATGCACAAAGTTTTACACAAAAAAAGTAAACAACAATGATAAAAAAAACACAAAAATTGCTATATATTTTGATACTTAAATATTACAAGCTTGCAGAAAACCTCTTGAAAAACACTATTTACCTGTGCAACTAGTGATATTTATAGTGCTACTGTTCCTGTTTCCAGCAAAAACACTAACAAAAAAGGTATAGTGTGTTCCAGGCCTTAAATTATGAAGTGTGACATTGGTGGTATTGACTCGTGTTGTGTTCGATTCTCCCCAAAATGTGGTGTTGTAGGATACATCATACAGTATTGTAGCATCATCAGACTGGCTTGGAGCATTCCAATTTAGGGAGATTGTAGTCTTATTTTGGGAAATAATGCTGAGAGTCTTAGGTGGATTTGGCACTAAAGTAGAAAACACAAACAAAGCACAATATGGGCAAATATGCAAAACACTTGGTTGTTGGAAGTTGGAAGTTGGTTATGAAATGGACACAATACATCAAAATTGTGTAAAGTAAGCAACAACATTAAAGTTTAGTCACTGAACCTGGACTCTGCAAAATTGGATGTATGTAAAAAATGTAGACTAATAAACGTAAAAGTTGTTCGTATTATACTTACAGGTAAAGGTGGAGTTTTCTTCAGTTTCACTTTCAAGTTGTCCAAATCCAATCACTTTGACCTTAACTGTGTACTTGACACCTGCTTTCAGGCCACTGAATGTGAATTGAGAATTATTTGTCATTTCACTTTTGATAATAGGCTGGGAAGGGATGGTTAGATCTATGCTAAAATTCTGATACTGCCCATTTGGCCTTGTCCATTTAACACAAATCTTGGTTGCTTCTGGATTTAATTCCAGGTTAATGACTTTGCTGGGCTCTGCAAATATATGTAAAGAGAAATGAATCCATTTTAGAGGGGTTACCATGTTTACCTGCACAAAGTTAGTTAACACAAAAACGAAGACTTTATTTATATATTTTTTTCTTTATCTCCAATCTATGATCTTCATTGTTGAAAAGGGACTTACTTGTGATGCCTGTAATATTTCCAGGTTCTCCCTCAACGGAGTTATTGACTTGTGCCCATACAGCAACATCAAACTTACTGCCAGGCACAAGATTACTGGCAGTAAAATTGGTGTCTTTAACAATTTCATCATATAGAACAGATTCATTTTTCACGACCACGCGATAAGTGGAGGCGAATCCCTCTGGTTTTTCCCAATCTACCTTGAATGTAGAAGTCGAAGGTTCAATAGATGTTAGGTTCCTTACTTTGTTTGGCTCTACAAGAGAAAACAGTTTGTCATACATTACATTGCCATTTTAAAACAGTGGATTTCTAAATTGCAGACTAAAAAATATTCAAAGTGATGAATTCTTTGATGTTTATAAGAGCTCTTTCAAAGAGCCAGTATAGTTCTCCTATTATACATGTATCCTTTCCTATGAAGCTATCATTATATCATTAGTCTTTAGCACATGTAACCACAAATTCTGCATGTTACTCTAGTCAGAAAAGAGTTAGTAGAAGTCATAAATATTTCTTTTGAATAATTAGTTCATTCAGAATTTAAACGGGTGAGGCATTCACAAGTCCATCAATACAACTGCTTGAATCTGCAACTATGAGTCTTGGCTACAGGACAGCTGCACTTACTCGTGAAGAAGGTTTGATTGAAACGTCGACCGGGGATGGACATGTCGGCCACCTCTGCACTGACCTCAACGGTGTACTCCCCTCCTGCCTTCAGGTTATTTACAGTGTATATCCCACCTCCTCCCTGATCAGTGGCACTGTACTGGCTTTTGGTGACATTTACACATTGGACTATGTCAGAGCTGTTATACACACACAGCCGGTAGAAGTCACTTCCACCTAAGGGTGGATGCCACATTAGGGTGGCAGAGGTCTCTTGAATGGCTGAAATACTGAGGTTGCGGATCTGGTCAGGCTCTGAGAACAAGAGATATATGCAATCAATTTTTTTCTATAAATGTACATAATTGGGTTTGTAGCATAGCAGAGGGGATAAAGCCACTGAGTATACAGTTCATTCAGACAATAAATACTGCATGTTGATTAGGGTTGGGTATCGAGAATCGATTGGAACCGGGACTAGCTTTCCGATTCTCCCGGAATCGTTGCAGAGTTTAACTTTCGGTTCCTAGTTTTGATTCCTAGCCCGCCGACCGGAAGAAGCAGCTGTCAAACCCTTACGGAAATTCATTGGTTTCCTATGGTTTTCATGCAGTAACCATGGTTATACTATGGTATCTCATGGTGATTTTAAGAACTATGAACAGCCCATAGTACTACTATGGTTTACCTATAGTACTTCACAGTAAGTATGGTACTACCAAAGATTCTAGAGTGACGCTCTAGAGTCTTTGGTACTACCATAGTTTATGTGCAGTATTTCATGGTAACTATGGGACTACTATGGTAACCCATTTTTAATAACTCAGCAGTTGGTTTGGGATTGCCCCGCCCCATTTTTAACTTTGAAAATGTTTTAAAAGATGGCGGACGGCAGACGATGAATTTAGACAGTCTTTAGACATAGATGAAAGTTAGTAGTATTTATTCTTTCTACCCTAAAATCATATTAACTAGACACAATAGAGTTTAAACCTCTGTTATTGTAACTTAAAACATGTCTGGGATTTTTTTTGGAAGTGGGTGCCTACAAGCTAACTGTTACCATGCTACCCAGACAGCCAACAGATCACCAGTTCCCATACGCGGATAAAGAAGATTTGGACCAACAATTTGGAAAAAAAGACGTTGCACTGAATCATCCTTCAACAGGGAGAGAACCAGCAATATGATTTGGAAAAAGGACCCGTTTTGAGTGAAATTAAGGTTAGTATCTTTTTTTCAACCTGTTGAAAGTTCTGAGGCGTACTCATTTGTTCTTTTAACGTTTCAGAAGTGATATAACGTCTGTCACAGACTTCGTTGATGCTAGTTTTCTGTCAGTCAAGTTAAGCTAGTTTTTGTAAGCTAATTTACAAGCATAGCCGTTTATTCTCTGGTAAAGATTATTATTGACACAAATCTCAAATGAAGGTAATTAAGTAACCGTAAACTTCATTAAAAACCATATAATCATAGTGTTATTTTAAAAATCCTTATCAATCTGAAAGTTTATAATAGATAATCTTAAAATGAGCATGATGGATTATTTCACCTTGGCAAAGAAGTTGGGCATTCCTTTTCTGCATTTTATCTCGTTCATTTTGTAAGTGAGTTTCATGTCAGTTTATTGTTTGTTTACAGGTCATACTGAAGGGTGATAGCCGAAATCTCATAGGGGTTATGGTGATGCTCTTTCTGCTCATATCACAGCCTGAAGGTAAGCACTGGGCTAACTTTTCAGAGAGTTGTTACTAGTGGCAGCGATGTTTGAATCTTTGAATATCCTACCATTACATTAAGTTTTATTGTAATGTTGTTGTGAACTGCATGCTTTTGTCATATTATTGTAGTAAATGCAGTCATTTGGACAAAAATCAATACAGAATTATGCATTTAACTGCAGAAATTAGTTTCTTTTTTGTGTTCTTCTTTCTACATTTTATACAATAACACAATGAAATGTCAGCACAGCACAGATCTTCTCTGCAGCGCAAGCCAAGTGTTCAACATTTCCATACATCCAATGTGCACTGCTGTATTTTTGTACAGTAGGTTAGTATCTCTATTTGACCTATCATATTTAGAAAATCCATTTTTACAATCCATTTTAAAATATTTAATAAATTACCTTGATCTTGATATAAAAGGCCAACGGTTAACTTTTATTTTCCTGTGTCCTACAGTAAGCAGCTTGTGGGAAATGGTGGTGTGGATCAGGTGTTCCTGTACACAGACCCTCACTGAGATCTTCTGACAAACGGATATAGTACTCTATTATGAAGGTAGCTTTGTTTTTTGTATAGGGTACTTGTGTTAAAACGCTTAGCCTAAGCTGATCTAAGGTGGACCCTTGCACACCTCTCTCACAGACATATGTCATTGTCCATTTAAACTCAATTATGTTCAAATATGGATAATATTAACACACTAGGAAGAATATCAAAGGTGGCATAGCAAGCATGACAACACTAGGTTCAGCTGCTTTGAAACTACAGCGTTTTTTGCCCCCGCCTGAAAAGTAACCGTTTTGGAGATACCTGGGGGGTGAAGTCTGCCATCTCTGATTGCCTTGTTCTAAACTGTACATGTCTCATGTACTGAAAGTATATGTTACCTTATAACTTAGTCAACTCATGCACTGTAGATGTGTACTTTATTCAGAGGAAAATGAGAAATGGGCCACTTTTGTTTGTGAAAGCAGTGGTTGCTAATATACTGTTTACATTGACAATAGCACAACTGGAAGTAATGCCCCTCTACGGTTGCTACAGTGTTGCCCTCAGGAATACGGTGAATAGCTAACCAATGCCTACTTGCTATTCCGTTTATGTTTTATCAATGTTTTCCTATAGATAGGTCTCAAAAGAAACTGGCCTTTTGAATGTTTTGTCTTAAAGTTTGTTAACACTTGGCATTTATTTGTCAAATTACTTTGCAGATTACACTTTAAAGAAGTTTCCAAACACCGACCTTGACGTACTGAGGGGAGCTGTAAGAAACAAATTGAATAATGAGAGCAAGATTTACAAGAAAACTCGGTCAGTTAAAAGTGTATTCAACAGTGACCGCACACACAGCATGAAATATCGTGTTAATTGTTGCAATCAATCGTTGATCTGTTTTATATCTATATATCTGTCTCTCTGTTCCTCTCTCATACACCCAGGGTTGAAGCTGGACCCAGGTACTCAATCCAGGTTTCCATTTTATTAATAAAAGTACAAATTCTTTAGAGATTGAGTCTCCTGTTTTTTATGGCTTTTGGTAGCCAGAAGCATTAAGTAGGACTTACATTTGCTGTTAAAATTAGGCTATTTATTGTTTGATGTGTGAATTATTGCACTACATTTTTGTAAAATCAGATTAACAGAGAAAGGTGAATAAGAAAACCATGGTTTGGAAAAACTATGGTTTGGAAATACCATGGTAAATAAAAACCATGGTTTATAACCAAGATTATACTATGATTTAACTTTACCCAAAAAACCATGAATAACCATAAACCATGGTAAACCATGGTTGATTTTCGCATGGTAAACCATGGTTAATTTAACCATGGTTAAATTAACCATGGTTAATTTTCGTAAGGGTCACTTTACTAAACAAAACGGAACCTCTGCTAGATGCAGAATTTGTGATAAGATTGTTTCGCGCAAAGAAGGGTGCACGTCAAACATGATAAAGCACCTCCGAGGTCATCTAATAGAGATAAATGATTTGTTGTATTTGTTGTGCTACGCCGACCTGCAGTGCAGTCGGAATTCGGTGAGTAAAACAATACTACATCGGAACATCTTTTGTCGCCCTCTTATGTGTAGGCTATGTGTCATTTATATCCACCGTAAACCGTAAATCTGTCCGGTTTTCATCTTATGTTCATTCTGTTCACATAGCCTATTATAGCTTCGTGCATTCTCAGTAGCCTACTAACTAGAGTATGCTTCAACTTAGATTTCTTTCGACATGTTGACAATTCTGCCCTCAGCATGGATATAGTATACACATATAACCAATATAAAATGTAATTAATGCGGAAGAAAAGCTCCCACGCCATAATTGTATCTAAATTAGCTATGTACTGCTGTAAGAACTACTGGCTACTGAAAAATGTAAGGTTCATGTATCAATTGTCCACGGCTGGAGATACCATCTGAACGGGCGCACATCCTGCCTGAGAAGGCAGACATGATAATTTTCTAGAACAAGAACTGTCTTTAATTTTATACTGTTACCTCCTCCATATATTCAGCCTAGTTATGATAGTTATATTCAAATTCATAGATTTGATATTTGTATTGTAGTTTAAAACAGCCTGTGAGAAATTCATAGTAAATTTCATAGAAGTTCATAGAATTAAAATTGATGAAGGTCAGACTATTTTATTCAGAAAGACCGTTGGATAGCTGGCTCATTTAAAATATCCTTAACTTTTTTTGACCCTGCCTCTTAAAAGAATCGGAATCGAGAATCGTTAGGAACCGGAATCGAAACAAGGAATCGAAATCGTTCAAATTTAAACGATACCCAACCCTAATGTTGATGATGGTGTATTTTCTATTTATGTGAGTTAAGATTATGATTCAAACTAAACAAAAAAAAATGTTTTAATAGCTGTAATGTTTATGATGATTGTAGACCGGTCTGTGTTCAACTTACGAGTGTAGAAGTATTTGGTTTGAGGATTAAGATCCCTTCCACACTTGATTGGATAGACATAGACTGTGTACTTTGTACCAGAGGTCAGGTTTTTCAACTCTGTGGTGAGGTTTGTGGTGACTGTGTCAGTCCAGTTCTGCAGTTCACTTTTCACTTCAACCCTGTAGCCAGAGATTTCACCTGGTGCCTTTAACCAGTCTAGTGTTGCAGTGATGTATGTTATATTTGGCACCATTACCCTACCATAGAAACGATCTGTATAACATAAAAATGAACAAGGAAGTTCAGAGGTAGGTACTGTTTATTTTGGTAAATTCCAATTAAATTCAGATCCTCTGACATTACCTGCCATTTAACAATTTGTTTGCTATTGCTATTGTTTAGTCTGTTTGAAGGAACATACATGTCTTGGTTAACTTTAACCCTAGACAATAAAGCACATTTCATTTAATCCGACCCCATGCCAGATAAGTTGCTATGATCGGGTACTGGGTTTTTGGTGACACAGAAATAGGCTGCAATTGCCAAGTATGACAGACGAGCAGAGTGAATCCAAAATTAGCAAGCAATGCATCTGGGTTTACTTAGGCAATGACAGAGGAGACATGCGAGTGGACATCGTAATAAGAAAATGCAAAAACATGAAGGTTTGAGACAACATTGTTACTCAAATATAAAATAGACTTACCATCATAACAGATATAGGGCAATACTTCAGAACAGACCCTCTCCCACCACAACCCAAAACTGAGCAATACCAAACAAGCATCCACAATGAACTTGTTAAGGTCTTCCTCATGGCTGTCACTGACAATGGGACAAAGAGGTGGAATGGTACTTGGAGTTGGGGTACTCGTTGAGGCGGTACTTGGAGCTGGGGCACTCGTTGAGGCTGTACTAGAACCTGGGGCACTCGTTGAGAGGGTACTTGGAGTTGGGGTACTCGTTGAGGCGGTACTTGGAGCTGGGGCACTCGTTGAGGCGGTACTAGGACCTGGGGCACTCGTTGAGAGGGTACTTGGAGTTGGGGTACTTGGAGTTGGGGTACTCGTTGAGGCGGTACTTGAGTCTGGGGCAATAGTTGAGGATACGGGAGATAGGGTAGTGATGGTATTGTTTATGTCATAAATAGTAGTGTTTGGAGAAGAGGTGGAATTGGTCTGATATGAACTAGATGTTGTGAGAGATCTAGACAAGGCATTCTTAGCTTCTGGATCGTCTATACATTTAAGGAGTTTTTCCAGCTGTGGGCATACTGGTTCTGTTTTGGTATTGCTAGTCTCATTTGACATTCCTGTTGTGGAATTCCAGACCACGGTTGAGTAACTATCTGCTGTGGATTGCCCGTATGTTGTGTGATTCCCCATTGTGGGACTGCTGTCTGTTGTGAAGCGGGGTGGTGAAGTGGTAGGAGTCCATGATGTAGTGGACTCCATATCGGTACCTTTTATAGGCTCACACTTGATTGGTTCTGGCTTAGGCTTTGCAACAGGACGACCCGGATACCAGTTCTGGAAGGTTACAGGATCCCCATTTGACCAGCGTGACCACGGAAGTTTTCCTTCAAAGTCGCTGAACCATGTGGAGTTTGTGTTATTGGTGTCATTGGTACTGTTGGACAGCTGGACCCATGGAGGCATGCCACTGAACCAGTGGGACTCCGGCTGTCGAGGTATCTCTGTGTTGTTTGTGGTGTTGGACAATGGTTCTATGGTTTCGTTAAGCATCCTCCGCAAGCCAACCCAGACGGCCAAGCTGCTGTTGTCCAGTTTCTCCAGCAGGTGGAGTGCATTATCAGCTGTGATTGTGGCCAGCTCCTTGTAGCAGACACGGCAGTGTTGCCGTGCTGCTTCCCAGCTGGAGGCATTGGGTTGTAGGAAATACTCAAGCTCTGTCCTGCACAGGGAGGCTTAGAAAGATACGATTATCTTTTGGTGTAGCCTTAGGAACATGAAATCATGATAGTTTGATAAAACAAAAAGAGAAAACATCATCCAACAAATATGTTGACATGCACTGTAGTTGGAAGGGATGGTCTAATGCAAAACGGACCTTTCATAAGGGGTAAATGGCAATTAAACAATTGGAGATAAGCAAGGGTAGGATAGACATGCAGCAACGGTGCAGTTCTCAGAGCATTATGTTGTGTCAGTATGAAATTCATCATGTGTATACCCATACATAGTAAAACTACACACCACACACAAGTAAAAATATTTGTGAAAGACTCCTTATAAAAGGACTATAGTGGGCTCTAGTGTGGACTATTTTACTGGTTGATCTGGATTCTGGGTAAAATATAGTATGCTAGGAATAGTGTAATTATTTACTCATGTTGTACTTAAAATTAGCAAAACAATTGTGTCCTCCACCAGTTTAACAGAAAGGTGAGACTACAGTATGGCAGAATTCCAGTATAGAAAATTCGGGAAACTATTAAGGATTTTCCCCCCATAATCTAATGATAGAGAAATGCAAATGACAGAAACATATCCAGTTTAATATCAGCCCAAGCTCTGATAAAGAACTGGATTCAATACTGCAAAAGTTTTCACATTGTTACGTGACCTATTTTTGACACCCAGGCATGTGTGGCAATGACAATGCTATTGGGTGGCAATGACAATGCTATACCTGTGGCCCCTCAAAGGCAACACAACTCTAACAAGCCTGCTTTTGAAAATGTAATGAGTGTTAGGTTGAGTACAGATATTTTGGTCAAAATGTAGGGAATTAAATGTTTATTGAATGTTTATTGCTCAAAGCACAGCTACCTAAACATATGACTAAGCAGACCTACTGTATTTAAAATTGAGCTATTTTTGCATTATTTCCCATTTATGCCTGTACGATACTTGCCTGTACTACAGTGGTTTCATGTTAGGACCTAGTGAGTAGGTAAATTATCTTTTGAGCCCTCATTGGTGTCTTTCAGGTTAGGATTAAGGTAGACAGCGCTGTCTGGAAGATGTTGTTGTGGGTTTAAAAGACAATCAAGCAGTGTTGCCATCACAAAAAAGACAGACTTTATGAACTTGATTATGTTAGGGAAAAAAATAAATTAGGGGGGTTACCATCAGCCCAACTCCATTTTTGATTGTTATTTACCTGATAATAACATAAAAATTGCAATTTGAAATAGATTGCAGGAAGAAGATTTTACTTAAGAGGATGGAGGATTTGCATTTGACTTTTCTTATACATTCTTAAAATCACCCAAATACTCCATCATATGCTGTATAAACTATACACACTAAGACACAAAAATAAACATATTATTTTAAATGGTCTAAACTGTGAAATAAAATTATAAACAGGGGAAATTTACTTACCCAGTAGAATCACCAAAAGAACGATCAACATTTTGTCTCTCCTGTTTACATGCAAGATGCATACATGCACAAGAGTACTGTATATAAGAATCAAAGGTCAGAAACAGCAACTCTGAAGTTGTCTGCCATTCGTCAATTGTCTGTTTTCTATTTACATAGAGAACGCCCAACATCCAATACAAGGATGTGGACAGATAGATGGAAACCACAGTAAGCAAATGTGCTTGACACTAATTTCACAAGTATTTCCTTGGAAATATCCAAGTGACCCAAAATGTTTTGTGTGATATTGTATATTCAAACATAAAGGGTGGTCTTAAATGCTTAAATGCTTAATTCCTGTTTTGGATTTGCATTAATAGGGAATAGATATACTATTTGCTTTTGTTTATTCAATTTCACAATTATTTTATAAAATACAAAATGTTCAAACAAGGTACTGATAAGACTGGTAAATGTGAATAAGAACAGTGTATTGAATATGGCAGTGAAAAAATGTTTGACAGAATGAATGTGTGTGAATGTGTGAACTGTGTGCCCGTTTAAAAAATATATAGTTTAGAAATTTAAATCTGACTCCAAATTTCAGGTATGATCTTACAAAATGGAAAATATTTTCAGATTGTGAAAAAGATTACTGTCAAATGGGCAGAATGTGTTTTATATTTCAGTCAAATGGGTGGTTTAGGTTATATCCTGGGTTGGATTCGTCCAGGTTTGAGTATAGGACAACATGTTACAGGAGCCACGGAGGAGGAGTCAATTTTTTTTGACAGGCTGTGAAAAAAAAAAATTTACCTGATGAAGACCGAAATGTTGAAAATAAATAAACTATATGCGAAATGGTCAGTGTGCAGGATTTGTTCTATGTTCCTGTTCTTTCCTACGCACCTACCAGCGAGGTGTGCAGAAAGTTTTTGAAAATTGGACAGGCTGTGTTGGAAAGAAATTCTGTCTTGTACCTCTGAAATTCACACATACACTCATGTTGAATGCAGATAGGAAACCAGAGTTGACGATACAGGCCCTGTGTTGTCGTTCGAGACCGTGTTTTTTCATAGTGTATTCATGGGGCTGAAAGCTAGCCGATCAAGGGGAGATGCCTTTGATTTGAGATAAAAATGAAATCGCGCTAAAATCCTGCAACATCTCGCACCTTTAATCCAAAAAAATGCATTGATGCAAAGTTACCCATACAAAAAACATCACCATGGGCTAACTGGAAACCATGGTTGACAGGGGATGTCCACAGGCTGCTGAGGGCCAGAGACGATGCCAGAGCTGGGGATGAATCTGGCCCAAGAACAGCGAGAGCCACCTTGTTCCAGAGCAACAGGAAACCAAAACAGGACTAGATGAAAAAGATAACCTCCTACTTCAAAGACAGCAGAACTGCACAGAGCCTATGGCAGGGCATTCAGGAAATCATGGACTACACGAGAGTGACACCTCTCTGTTCTTTGCATGCTTTGAAGCACAAAACAACTCATACTCACCCACAGATAACCCCACCTGACTGCTGCCAGTGTGCACAAAACATTCCCAACCATCAACACCAAGAAGCAGCAAGCCCGGACATAATCCCTGGAAGTTTACTAAAGGACTGCACAGAGGTGCTGGGGATGTCTTTGAAGCAAGCCATTGTACTATCACGATTCAAAGCTGCTACAATCATACCTGTCCCGAAGAAATCATCCCCATCCTGCACTGACTATCGCCCTGTGGCACTGATGCCCATCAACATTAAGTGGTTTGAATGGTTAGTCATGTCAGAGTCAAGTCATGTCGGTTAGTCAAATCTATCCTCCGGCCTATTCAGGATCCCTTCCAATTCGCTTACCGTGCTAAACAATCCACAGAGAGTGCAATATACTTTGCCCTGCACCCAGCCCTCACCCATCTGAATAAGATGGACTTATGTAATTATGAATGCTGTTCATAGACTTCAGTACAGTACCATAATACCAAAACATCTAATCTGCAAACTTTACAAAATGGGCCTCAGCAGCTTCCTCTGCAACTGGCTGCTAGACACAAGCAGTACGGGTTGGAAACACGCCTTGAACAGCATCTGGTGGGTCTCAGCACCAAGGGCAAGACTTACTACAGGAAAGAGGTCAATCTTTTAACCATGGGGTGCAGAAACAACAATCTCCTGCTGAATGTCAGCAAGACTAAGGAGACTGTTGTCTAAGGAGCGTTGGAGACTAAGGAGAGGCCACACCCAACCCCCGCCACTGTCCATCGACGGTGCTGCTGTGGAGAGAGTGAGCAGTACTGCCTTGTCTACATAAGGAACAGTGAGAAAATGTCATTTTGATTTCTTTTGTATGTCTAGTACATGTGGAGAAATATACAAAACAGACATTGACTTTGAAATGTAAACCCAGATAATGAGTCATTCCTTTTCAAGATGTAAGCAGTCCTTTTGCACAATCCAAACCGGGGCTCAAACCCACAACCTAGCATAGCGAAATGCTCAGAGATGTTTTGCCAAAACACTTTAATAGAGCAGCAAATGCATCTTTCATGTGAACTATGGTTTTAATTACTGTTATTCACTCAGGTAATACAAAAAGTACAAAAAAGTAGCTAATGATATAGTTTTTCATGACTTTTTATGTTGAAGAGATACATGTAAATTGTGAGGGACCGACCAGTGAGGTACGAGGACACAAGGACTTTTGTTGAAAACAGGGTTTTTATTAACCCAAAAATGAACAAAGTCAAAATGGACAAAGACCCAAAACTGAAAACTAGGCCTATCAAAAACACAAATTCAAAATAAAGACACGCAGGACATAATATGTAACCAAACAAAACCTGACCACCAACAAAGGAACGTATACAGGCTTGGCCAAACCAAAAGACAACAAAAAGGGGTCAGCTAGACACAGATGCCCAGTTTGCCCATTCCAAGGCTTAAAGCTAGGGTCTACGTTTCTGAAAATCACTTGAGCCTCTGAGACAGATTTGAAAAAAGCATCCCATCCCGTCCCGGATGATTCACATTGGTCAATTTCTATGCTGGATTATGGCTGATAGACTGAAAGGATTTTTTTTCGTTCTTTTGATTATTCATATTGTGAAGATCGGTCCACAGGACCATAATCATGATATAAACGAAGTTGATTATAATTACAAATATTCAAAATCGTAGACCCTAGCTTTAATGGTAGTCTGCCTTTTGCCACGCCCTTGCACCTTGCAACTTAACTAAACTTGTGGTTGTGTAGTGGGGGTGATGTTACCCTGTGTGGTGGCAGCCATCACATAAATATACACTCACACTTGTGTCACTGAGGGGTAACTGCTTTAAGATAATATGGTGAAAATAAAGCAGTTTAGATGGAAGCAGTTTCGGTGGAGTGGGGGTGGGCAAGCTAACTTCATACTTCTGAACAAATCATGTCATATTTCTTTTCAAATTGAATTGTTTTTCTTTATTTTATTTTATTTTTCTATTGCACATAAAAGCCATTTGTTAACTTTGTATGACCATGGTCTGCATAAACAATGAGTCCTATCAAAACAGGAAGTCAAATTCAGTTTAGTCGTTCTTCATTTTTGGAAACAGGCAAATATCGTGGCTGGCCTGGGAACAGACAAAAAGAGGGACTTTTGTGTGATGCACATACACAGATATGTGCAACACTCCTTTTCAACAGTACAGCACAAATAAATATTTGTTTAAACAAATGAACGACGATAACCTGTAGGCTATTTCAGCAGATTGCCCGTTGTACACTTTTGATCCTGTGAGGTAAATTTTCTCTGCATATACAGTGAACCAGTCATTAATTAGTGAAACACACACAACATGGCTTTATAGTTGGTTGGGTCTTATATCAGAAACCCTTTTGATTCAAGCCCATAGCCCTTATCACTCAGCCACAGCTGTATCCATAGGGTAGTTGGATTTTAGAATTTTTTTTTTAATATTTGCAATGTGTTGCTATACAATGGCAAAGACACTAGCCCAGCCTACATACAGCACAGTACATAAAGAAGTGAATAGAAGGTGTTGAAAAGGAGAGAAAGAACGTGAGCAACCTGATGTGGTGGGAATATCGCTTTGAACATTCGGAAACTTGTGGAGGCCAAAAATACTCTGCCTCGCACTTTTGACCTCCCTTTTTCCCCCCTGTCACAGACACTCAGACACACACACACACACACACACACACACACACCAGACAAGACTGAGCTTAGATATCTGTCACAGCTGAGGGTTGTAATAGGAGTAGAGTGTGAGCTACCACCCCCCCAGTGTCATGGGAAAATGGGCTATATTGAGGAATCCTCAGCAGGCTTGTTCATCCACACACACTTGCACACATGCATTCACACACATGCGGTTTGCTGAGATAAACCCACTGTAACATTCACTGAGACGTGTGGAAGGTACAGTACAGATACACATGTACATGCAGAGATGCATACATACCCACAGTCACTATCATTCTCATAGGATATCACACAGACACACGTGTTTTGATTTACAAAAGATCATACGTGGAACAACATAGACAAATTGTGAAGACAAAAAGTGCACACAGAACAGAGAATGCATGACTACTGTATAATGAACAAGCGTGCGCGCCCATACACACACACACTCATCACATACTTGTGGAATAGATGCATACACACTGTTAGAGCGGTCCTTGAAACACTGTACAAAAACAGTGAAAGGTCCAAGGCCTAGGACAATGGTTCATAATTATCTGTGTGCATGCAGGTATGCATGCAGTAATAGAATATTTTTCTGCCAAGGGCTGTTTTGCCTAGGCGGATGCATCAGCTGCTTTCACATAATTTGACTTTGTGCAAAGCGTCTGAACCCTCACCATAGGCATTCATTTGCTCCACCCTAGCTCCACATCTCTTTCTGCTTCAACCAATTCCTACTGCATGACGCATGTTATGCGCAGGAATGCATTATTTGAATTCAACATTACTGTTTCTGCCCTCTCTCTGATCATTTATCGGCCATTGCATATTCTAATTGTGAACCTAAGCTTATAACTTGTTCCTTGACTAGTATCTAGAGGTAAATGAACCGTGAGCACTTGGTGCACCAGTTGGTGCATGCCTGGCTATGTTTTGCCCCAATATTTCCCAAAAACACAGCAGGGCCTGTAGGATATTAATTACAGATTCGGCCTGGAACTAGAAGTCTAGACTCATTTAGAAACAAACTATAGTGTTTTAGTAGCCCTTCTGGTTGGGTGGACCAATCACATCGCTAGACATACCCTAGCAGTAGCTTCTAAACAGTAATGTGAGCCAGATGGAGTCAAAGTGAAGCCCAACACACTAATGCCCCTTAACAGAGCCAACATTTTTCATGTTTTCAGGTCGTGCTGAACTTGAATTCATATTTGTAAATTCAAAGCATGCAAAAATGGGCTTCGTTGAGAGGAAGAAGTAATTACAAGGAATTGATAACAGAATTGATAAAGAATTGGACAGACAAGCAGAATTGAAATTATGCAGTAATATTAAACAAAATCTTGATGATATAGCTGCTAGAGGCTCCAAGCCGATTCCGGCCTGTGGTCCTTTGCCGATCCTGCCCCATCTCTCTCTCCCATGTATTTCCTGTCTGACTCTCCACTGTAACTATCCAAATAAAAGGCAAAATAAAATATCTTTAAACAAGAACTTACTACTTACTGTATCTGTGCTTATATGTAGTTAAAACCTTGTCAATGTTAATAAAGGTTTGACTATGACGATGATGCAATGTGCTGTTTACGAAAGTCTTGAAATCTTGAATAGCACTGTTTCTTTTTCTTTCTCCTGTCAATGTTCTAAACATCCTCCTGTTCCTGTTTTTCTTCCTTCTCTATTCCTTCTGTTCTCACTTCTTCTCTCCTCGCTCTCACATACACACTCTTTTCTCATGTAGATCATCGAACAAGACTACAATGCCACCTGGATTCACAGGTACTCTGTACCCATTCCCCAAGCCACGCTCACATCCCTCTGGTCTCTTTCCGTGGCCATTTTCTCCATCGGAGGCATGCTCTCCTCCTTCTCTGTGGGAGTCATCTCAGAGTGGCTCGGAAGGTACAGAACTTTTGTCCAGATTTTGTCTGTATGTGTTTGGGTATGAGAGAGCAAAGAGAGAGAAAGCAATAATGGCTCTAGTACATCTTCCAGTGGTACAGTCTAGCATCAATCAGACAGAACAATGGTGTAGTCCATGGGTGTCAAACTCAAATTCACAGTGGGTCAAAAAACAAAACTGGGATGAAGTTGCAGGCCAATCTGTCTCCAGCCTCTCTTGAAAGCCCCTGTTTACCATCTTTCATTTGGCCATGTTTGAGGAGGGGTGTGTTAAGTTTGTCCAAACTGACCGGTAGCATGGATGCTAATGACTGTCATCAGAAAAGAAGGCATTATTGGCGATCCCGACTGAGAGGTCAATGCACTAACAAAGCACTCAGGGACTTCGTTTAGAGGTGTATTCTCTATGGCGGGCCAGCTCTTATTTGATGATTTGATATTATCTCGCAGGCTATTGACACCTATGGTTTCAATCCTTTTATGTGCGTATGTGTATGTGAGTGCATACTGTGTGTACTTTTATGTGCGTATGTGTATGTGAGTGCATACTGTGTAAATGTGTGTTTGTATGTGTATGTGAGTACATGCAGTGTGAGTGTGAATTTGTTTGTGTGTGTGTGAGTATATGTTAAATGTCCATTCATACAAGGTTTACAAATAGGTGTGCACGCACTCATGAAAACATTTTTAAGACTAAGGCCAGTTCTGCCATACTTTCTTTTGCATTGTAAACATCAAGAAACGCAATCAGTGAAGATGCAGTGTAGGGACACTCAGAGAACACTTCATGGCCTAAGACCTGGCCTGCACGTACGCGGTTCCTTTCGGGGTGTCCCTGTAGTGCATTCCCATAGGGGCCGGTCTGCAGTCTGTGCCAGCACATGCCACAGCATGCCCCAGTTCTCCCTCCTGCTGTAACCCAAACCTGGATGGATGACAGACTGGACCCCATCCCAGAACACTGAATGATTGAAATGAGATCCCACCCGGGATAGAGAGAGAGATTGGGAAAAGGACGGAGTCATTCATAGCTGTGGATAAGGTAGTGCTGGGTATTCTAAGGACAGAATCAAGGTCACAGCAGCTGTGTAGGTATTAGAGTGAGCTTAAGATTTCTGATATGTGATGTGCTCACATAGCACTCAAATTAGACTGGGATTTCAGTGATGTTGCCTAACCTGGGGGTGGTCACACAGGGCTGTCAATCAAATTGTTATATAATGAGTTCTCCATATTATAGCATATGTTGATGTTTAATAATTGGATGGGTTAGATTAAATGCACTTTACTCAAAGGCTGTTTCAATGGCTTCCCCACTTCCACTGTAATTACAGTGGCCTCCTGTGGTAGAATGTGATGGTTTATTTGCCTGCCATATTCAGAGGATATCTGGACCAACTCAGGGCTTAGGCATTTTTGGCATTCGGCATGGTTATTTCTTCACATTTTGTTGGTGCATGTAGGTATTGAGGTATTTAACCTAAAATTACAAAATGAATCATCATTAAACACATAGACCTAACCTACAAATCAGTGTTTGGGATAACACGTTGTAATGCCATGTTGTAAGACACCCCTTTTTGTCTCTGGGGTAAAATAATCTCAGAGCAGTAAGCTCTTTTAGCTTACTTGTCTAAGTAACTACTCCCACATTAGTTAAGAACACAGTGACACAGTTGTGTGGGGAACCTTCTAGTTTTATAGTTGTCAGCTGGATGAAAGATCGCATGACTCGTCATTACAGATGCCAGCTTTATAAAGATCCTCTCATGTGCTATAAATACAAGGTGCCAATATACACATATATTTAAAGTCACTGGTGAAACATTTTTAGCAGCCTGCACGCTGGGCGCCTGTTTAAAATGCTGTAGCCTTTAGCTGTGGCTAAAAAGTGAACTTCATCACCCCTGAGCCTGAGCCACTCACTGAATTTTGCTTAAAATAGTGCGTGATCGCCTCCTACTGGGTGAGCAACGAACAGTGCCAAAGTAAAATATTGCACATTTTTTGAGGTTAATCAGAATCAAGATTTTAGAAAATTAGAAAAAAAATCCTAGATATCCATATCTCGAGTAATTTTTTTTATTATTTCACAGAATCAAAGATCAGATTGCTTTGAGGACATGCATGTTTGGCTTGGTAGCTCTCTGTGATCAGTAGATGCCAACAGGAGAGATCAGGTGCAATTAATGTTTGCTGGAACCTCCATATGGACATGGACATGGAAGCTATGGACTACAGGGGCATGTAATGTAGGGCAGGTAAACAGGGTTTAAACACCTACAAATTAAAGAGGCACTCGGGAAGTCTGTTTTTTAATCCTGCATTAAACGCCACAAACCTGTAGGGGGAGCTCCGTATACAGTTAGCTGTATTGCTGTAGTGTACACTCCTTCAGAATTTGCAAGTTCCGTATTCACTATACAGGGCTGTACAGCGGTGCGCTCAATCGCCGTTTGCAACACAACAGACCAGTCTAACAGAAAAAACTATTTCTAAGCGATTTTATGACCTCAAAAATGGTCGCATAAACTTGCTTAAACTTACTCTTTAAGTAATGGCCATGGATCAATATGTTTATTTTACAGGAGGAAAGCAATGCTCATCAACAATCTCTTTGCATTTATTGGTGGAGGCTTGATGGCAATGTCCAAAATCAGTCGTTCATTTGAAATGATGATTTTGGGTAGATTCATCATTGGAGCATATTGTGGTAAGAACATCACTGTCATTTCCTGTTCCTGACTGTATTAATATACATGAAGAAATGGAGGGGGGGGGGGGGGGGGGGGGGGGGGTGGTTGCTCATCATATGTACATTATTTCTTATTCAGTTTTTACAGTAACTGTAAAACTGTTATTTAAATAGTAAAAATAAATAGAACATTGTATTTGAAATTGTACTTTTGTACATGATGCTGATAATACTGTAATACTTACAGCCGGTGGTTTCATTAAAGCGGCCATAGAACACATTTTTTGACCATCTTAAATTGTTCTCTGAACTTCAATAACAGCGTATGCAAATTTGTGTGGCTGAAAGTGACCCAGGAGCACTGCTAGCGTGTTGTTTACAGGCTCATTTAAAAGCCTTAGAACGGAAAATATTCGTAATTCTCGTAATTCCCCCCCCCCCCGGCGAATTCATGAAGCAACAGGGGATTGGACCAGAGACGTTTCCAAAGGATCTTTGGTTGGACCATGCAAATATAGGAGGTGTATCTTAGTGCTGTCGACGTCAAGAGCTACCTCGTTTCAGATTAGCCTGTTTCAGCCTTGCCATTTCTAGCTTGAAATTTACATGTAGAACGAGGCAGAAGACAGCGGTTGAAGTTTTGCTATGGTCCATTGGAGACCGTAAGCTACCTAAATTCAACAGTAACATGGTAAATGTGGTTTGACATTCTATGGGCACTTTAATGTTCGTTCCAAAGTATTTTGGAGGTTGTTTCACATTCAGTGATCATGTCCTGTGTGCCTAACCTAGCTAGTAGTAGTCCATATCCATCATGCTGTTTGGGAGTCAAACTGGCCATGTCTCTGCCAGGGCTTGCATCTGGGTTGGTGCCCATGTATGTGGGAGAGATTGCACCAACTAGCTTGAGAGGGGCCTTGGGCACACTGCATCAGCTGGCAATTGTCACAGGGATTCTTATTGCCCAGGTACGAATCTCTCTCTCTCTCTCTCTCTCTCTCTCTCTCTCTCTCAATATATAATGTTGTATAATATGTTATATGTTATTTTGTTATTGATGCTAGTAATGTATTGTTGTCAAAGTCACAAACTCATACTGTAAATTCTGCCACCCCCTCAAACCCCCCAAAACTGCACACACACACAGATACTAGGGTTGGAGTCTTTATTTGGCACGGATGAACTATGGCCTATACTGCTGGGGGTAACAGTGCTGCCCACAGTCCTACAGATGGCGCTATTGCCCTTCTGCCCGGAAAGCCCACGCTTCCTCTATATTGTGCGCTGCCAGGAGCACCACGCCAAAAGCAGTGAGTATTCTGCTTTTAGCACCACACTAGTGCAGAAGACATTTCCGAAACAACTTTCCCCACCCTTTTTGGGAAGATTGTGTGTGGGCATAAGAACCATGAGAAAAAGTAAACAGTATTTAAGTTAAATGAATAATTACTTTTAGGTTTCTATGTACTTCATCAGAGTGGATTACATATTGCATGTGGGCATGCTTTTGGAAAGCAGTAATTTGAATGCTGTTGGACTTTTATAGTATGCACATGGGTACATACAGTTTACATTATTCAGATAAACAGGCCTTGTTTAAAATCTGTTTATTGTTATTCTAATAAATGCAAATATTTATTTATATTGGCTCTTTGGATTTACACCCATTCATAGCAGCACAGACAAGATCTTTAGCTAAATAGTGCAGATCACTTATCTAGCCAAAACTTACTGCACTTTCGATGTCAATTTCCCCCAGCTTTTTTTCCCTACAAATCAACCAGTTTTGCTGCTTGCATTTCTGACCCACTCTTTATATTTCTGAAGTAGAACCTGGGAGTGTAACACCTGTCAGAGAAACACACACACATGCATACAATCACACCTGTTGATTTCCACACCTGCAGTGCTCAGATGGCAAATGTTGCTCTCGCAGGCCTGCGGAGGTTAACGGGCCGCCTGGAGGTGGCTGAGGATCTGGCGGAGATGAAGGAGGAGAAGAGACGGATGGACATGGAGAGGAAGGTGTCCATCCTGGAGCTCTTCCGTTCTCCGCTCTACCGGCAGCCAATCATTATTGCCATATTGCTCCAGCTTTCTCAGCAGCTCTCCGGTGTCAATGCTGTGAGTTCAAGGGTCAAAAAGGTCACTCTGACACACAGTGGATGACATACAGGACATTATCTATTTAAATGTAAATACAAATATGTGACTGCTGTTGACTATTGTAATCTAACATACTCTTAATGAGTAATGGTTCATGGTGTGAAGACCTTTCCCGACATAGATCAAAAAGATTATGACATGGTTTCCTCTGAAGCACACATGCTGATAAAATATTTATCTTTCCTGTTATCTATCTATCCCAAATAAGTAAATTATGCCCTCCTGAACTAAAGGGTACATTTATTTACAACTCGTTATATTGGGAGAATGCATTCACTTTGAAGAATAGAACATTGACCCAAACACCACAGCACATAAACTACACTATATATAAAGGGAGTGGCAAAGTAAAAGGTCAGATGAACTTATCAGGTATGATTAGGGTTGGGCAATTTGGCCTAAAATCTAAATCTCGATTAATTGAACATTTTTTACTTTTCGATTAATTGCCCAGCCCTAGGTGTGATTTTACATTTTTTGTAGACAATTGTGTGTGACTATGTGAGGGTGATTTAGGTTAGTGGTCTAATCTCCTCACTTATCAGGGTTCAGGCCCAAGATTGGAGAACATTTTTATTGTCCTGAATAATCTTTGTGCTGCACCTTTTCTAGATCTTCTACTATTCCACCAGCATCTTCCAGAAGGCAGGTGTTGAGAGTCCTGTGTACGCCACCATAGGAGCTGGTGCTGTGAACTGCGCATTCACTGTGGTATCAGTAAGTCCTGGGTGCAAAAAACACCATTACTTTTTAACATGTTTATCTAAGAGCAAACAAGATTAGATAAAACAGAGTGCCATGTCCTGTCCTTTTTCTCCTTGCCCAATCATTCTGCTCCAAATGGGCTGAATTTGTCCAGCAGGTCACTGTGTTTCTGTGTCAGTGTTTGTGTTTACAGTACCAGGGCTAGATGGGGGCATTTTAATTTTTTAAATAAAAGTTCTTTCTATTTCAATGAAAGAGATTGGCAGTCTTTTCAGGACATGCAGTATGATGTGTTTATACACTTCCAGGTCACTTGGATTTCCTTGTTTTTCATGGAGACAGTCATTTTTTTTCCTCTAGAAAACTATTTATGTTAGATAAGTAGTTTTATTTGAAACAATGAATGTGTTCTTTAGACTTTGCTCCCATTTAGGTCACCCTTTGAATTAGATATAGAGAGGCGCAGAACAAATATAAAGATACAAGAGCTGTTCTTAATGTCATTGATCAAGCATGGTTTAAAAATGGTTTGGAGGTGATAAAAGGGCAAATTGATGCTTACTGATTTTGAGAGACTTTGGGGAGCAAAAATTATCATAGCATGCTCATGATTGGGCCTAATTAATCCTACAACACATTAACAACCCAATACCCACTTTATATAGTCTAATACACAACTATCCCAGCAACATTTGAAGAAAATCTTATTTTTGACAGCTGACAGAGTTCTTTCTAGAGAAACCTGACAGGTTGCTATGGAGCAAGTGTCCACTGAGTTAATCCTGTGGCCAGAGCTCTTGAAAACATGGGGTGGAATCTTATCAGATATACTGTACTTAGTAAAAAAAAACCCTGACATCTAACGCCTCATGTCTTCTAGCCTACAATTGCCACAAAAGTAACTTTATGATTACACATCTAAAGAACACATTCAACATTTCAAATTACATAAGATATCTATATATCAAATCTATATCTTTATTTTAAAAAGTCTGAATGCTCTGTTTTATTACAAAATGGCTTTCTCTGTAATATCACACGAAAGAGACTTTCTGAACCCCAGGTTGCACATCAGTGTCGCTTTACATGCCTTTGTGGAGCTTCATGGAACAACTTGGAAATCAATAAATACAGAGAAGGTATCAATGTTTAATTTTATGTTTGATTCCATCACTGCTCTCATCCAATCGACAGCTCTTCTTGGTGGAGAGGATGGGCCGCCGAACACTACACATGCTTGGACTTGGTGGAATGTGCCTGTGTGCGGTTGTCATGACAATGGCCCTCGCCCTATTGGTCAGTCCCCCATAGAGCCCCCGAGGATGTTAGTTTTACATGACATCTCACCCATAGACAGTAAATGGTTTTAATCATGCACATATCTCTCCTTTTAAATGTGTATTTGTTCCCTTGGATGATCTGAGAGGTTTCTCTTGTCAGTGTTTAGTATTTTGCAGCACTGACCTCACTAGTTCCCTCTTTCTCTTCTTTCTGTTTATTTTTTACCATTTTCAACTTTTGACTTTTGTGTCACCTCTCATTGTCTCTTAATTTTTCTGTCTGTCTCCCTTCACTCTGTTGCCGGGCAGGACAGTGTACCGTCGATGAGCTACATCAGCATGCTGGCCATCTTTGGCTTTGTGGCCTTCTTTGAAGTGGGCCCAGGCCCCATCCCCTGGTTCTTTGTGGCCGAGCTCTTCTCACAGGGTCCACGACCCGCAGCCATGGCAGTGGCAGGCTGCTCCAACTGGACAGCCAACTTCATCATCGGCATGTTCTTCCCATACATAGCCGTAAGTGGAACGACACACGAGCAGATTGTATGGAGTCTTGACCCTCAAAGCATCAAACTCTTAATTAACTGATGGAGGCAAAGGAAACATTGCTTTAGTTATGTTTCCTTGTGCCCCCACCTACCGTGGCCGGGGAGGGCCACAACACAACACAAATACAAAAGCTGACAACACAAATGCAAATGCACAAATGCAAAACACAAATACAAAAACCCATAACACAACACGATTGCAAAAGCCCACAACACAACACAAATATGAGCGCCGACAACACAAATGCAAATCCCCACAACACAAATACAAAAGCCCACAACACAACACGAATGCAAAAGCCCACAACACGATTGCAAAAGCCCACAACACAACGGAAGTTATCCCACAACGAAGTGGTGATAGTTAGGGGCAAAGAAGCGGCAGAGGAACAGGCTCTGGTTATGGACTTTTAGTTGCCATGGTAATCACACGCATAGCTGGCCTGGCTTTGTGAAGTTGCACCCTAAACGTCCTCTGGATTCACTGCCTTTATCTGTGCATTGTATCCCATTCGACAAGTAAGTAAATCGTTCTTAAGTTTGAAAAGAAAAGTTTGAACAATGTGGATGCTTACCATGTTTGATACTTGATCATTAATAGTATAGCCTACTAGTATAGCCTACTAAGCCAATTGTAACCTGAGGCTAAATGGCAGTATATGTAAACAGAGAAATACTGTAGCCTAAGTATCCACATTGTTGAAACTTTTCAAACTTAAGAACGTTTTACTTAGACCAGAACAACAAGAACAAATCACAGACTGTAACAGATATAGTGAAGAAGCATGTGCAATCCAGCAGACGTTTCGGTGCAACTGTAATAGAGTTCAAAATGTGTGGTAGTGTTTGTGTGAATTTTTCGCCACTATTGAGCAGCCTAGTTCTGCGTTTTGGGGATTTAGAACATCCTTTTGGGTTGGGGTGTAGGCTACTGCAGGTCTGCAGGGTTGTCACTGAGCACTATTCATACCTGATTAGAAAATAGAGTGCAATCTATCGGACGGTGTTTACTGTGCACCGAAGCCTGAAAGTTTACGTTTCTTTTTAATTTCGTTTTATTTTCAAAAGGCAAATACATGTTCCATTGGTCCACCATTGTGCCCCCAAACTGTCTGACATTCGTTACACAACTTCCCCAGAGCCTTCTACGGGCATGATTACCATATGCAACTATTACCAGAGCCCGTTCCTCCTCTTAAAAGTTCACTGCCGTTTCTCTGCCATTCCCATAACACTTTCCGTTGTCGGATAACTTCCGTTGTGTTGTGGGCTTTTGCAATTGTGTTGTGTTGTGGGTTTTCGTATTTGTGTTGTAGGGATTTGCATTTGTGTTGTGGGCTTTTGCAATCGTGTTGAGTTGTGGGGATTTGCATTTGTGTTGTCAGCGCTCGTATGTGTTGTGTAGTGGGCTTTTGCAATTGTGTTGTGTTGTGGGTTTTTGTATTTGTGTTGTCAGCTTTTGTATTTGTGTTGTGTTGTGGCCTTCCCTGGCCACCGTACCCCACCAGTTAGCGTTTGTCTCTTTTTTTCAGGCTGTGTTGTACCAAATTCTCTCATTCACTCACCCACTCTCATCTACCAATAACCATCAGACAACAGGACAATTGATTAATTCACACTGGGTTTCTCCTTTATTAGAGGATTTGATGATGAAATGGATGAAAACTAATTAGTCATTTTGATGGAACCAAATGTCATTAAGCACTCATAATTGACACAGATTTATCAAAATCACTGTCAGTTATGATAATTGTTTCAATTAATTTGCTTTTGAATTGCTTGCTGTGCAGAAGATATTCTTCACAGGTTTTCAACATCAACACATGGGCGTATATTAAACCTTACACTACTAAGTAGGCCATAGAACTTAAAGGATCATTTGTAAAACTATGTACTGCATTTCAATTTTGTATTTAAAAAAGATGCATTGATCATTGTCTGAAAAATATACAGGCATTGACAGTTCAGTTCTACTCAGTTCTCACCACTGATTTTAACCATAGCCCTGTTGTTTAGGATTGCAGTGTCCTGAGGTGTGTGTACCAAATTCTACCAACGTTATTTAGTGTCCTTGAACAACTGGGATCTGGTTGGAGATACTCCAGTATATCACTTTTAGGCAATAGTATAAAGCAAAACACGAATATTGAAAACTTAGGCCACACCAATAAAATTAGTTGGTTCTCTGATTTTTTCAGGAAAAATATGGAGCGAGTGCGAAAAATGAAAATAAAAATAAAAAACTGCTCTGAAGGTAAATTAGCAGTAAATTAGCACCATGAGTAGGCTACAACTGCGCAAAGTTCTCATCCTCTTTAATTTCGATGCACTTCTCTTCTGATCAAATATTCTAATAATTGAAAACACAGGCCTAGCAGGATCCACCGGGCTCTTTCCTCATATCATGTCTCTTGTCTCCTGCTCTCTCTGAAGTGAAAGGCGCGATTTCATCACGTCACGTGAACGCAGCTGCTGTTTTCAGTATTATAGCCATCAGCCACAGTGTTTTTTATGTTGGTGTGAGTTCGAATTCAATTATATTTTTATTTCATTTTGCATTTTTTTCAAGCGGCGAATCTGAGAGCCAAAAAATTGTATTGGTGTGGCCTTACTTGTGCAGAATATGGTCTTAAATGTGGTTGGCTGCCTTTCTTCCCCTTTTAGTTCCTTCTCTTTCTCTCTTTCTGCAGCACATCTGTGGTCCGTACGTCTTCCTCATCTTCGCAGTCCTCCTCCTCTTCTTCTTCTTCTTCACCTTTTTCCGCGTCCCAGAGACACGGGGCAAGACTTTTGATCAGATCTCGGCTTGCTTCCACCACCAGTCTTCCATGATGAACATGGACATGGACATTGGCATTGGCCTGGACAAGCAGAGCACCGAACTGGACTACCTGGGAGGGGACGATGACACCAACTAATGTCTACTCCAGAGGAGGGGGAAAAATGTGTTAGTATAAAACCATTTAGTATGATTCCGGATCGGAAAAACAAAAACTCCTAGTGTGCATTGGAGTAATGGAGATGACGACAGTAAAACCTACATGAGGCATTGATCAATGCCTATGGATGTAGTAGTGGGTACAGAGTGAGTTTGTATTCATATGTATCTAAAGTATGAATGGAGACAATACAGGTGGGGTGACGAGGATTTTTGCACTTTATTGACAGACTTCTTCGGCCTTCGGAGAGGAGGATAATGACTGAACAAAATACTAAACCATCGCTATGGAGCATTTCCATGGTGATTTGTTCATAAAACAGTTACAGTCCTGTTAGAATTACTGTTATGGTGTGTGGTTGGAGTTTTACAGTTGCAGTTCCGTGTCAGGTCAGACTGTTTTTGGAACACTTGATAACCACTGCACCACTTTTAAAAAAATAACACATAGGATCCAAATAAAATTCCTTTTTTTATAAACCCACATTTAGCAGCCTATTTCAAAATTTGAATTTGAAGCCAGCAAATAAAAAAAGTCTGGGGACAACAAAGTATCAAAAGGTTTCACAATTCTAAATAAAATACAAGAATGAACATTTCACAACTAATTATGTTATCTGGAACTAGCATTATGGAAGAGTCTCTCAGAACTGAAAGTATGCTGATCTGTATTCACTATTGTCTGAAGAATGAAACATAAGACACCAACTAACATTCAGAGAACTCAGATAATACTTCATGTTGTCCTTGAGTTTATGTTGCTCTATCTTGATCAGTAGTCAGGGATCTTGGCTTGTATTGTGTAGGGGTGAGAATGATTTTGGCTATTACCAACAGGGGACCCCATAGAACATTTTTACATTCTAATCAATATGAATTTAATCAAATTGCAGTGCTCCTGTTTTGTGGCCTCGGGTGTCAGTAAGGTTCAAGTTGACTTGAAAATAACCACTATCGAACACACAGTAATGATGCACAAATTCTAACAAAAACTAAAAGCAATTCAGATATGAAGAAAAGCTTAAAAGGAGAGGGTCCAACCAACTTTTTAAGGGCTTAATTCAAAAGGCATTAACTCTCATGATATGGAGTAATTTAGTTTATGAGGGATGGGCAGATTATGCATCTAGACTGTCACAAAGGAGGCTGAATGACTTGCACAGGTTTTGGCAAATTCTACATTAACTGATTTTATCACACATGCTGCATCTAGTGATGCGTTCTGGGTCAGAATAGCCAAAAAATGGCCAATGGGATGGTAATGTTAAAGGGCTTTCAACCCAAATGCATTACTGGCTGTGGTCACCTGTAGTCGGCGTCATGAAGTGAGGTCGTGTTGAATGTACCTTGCGTCTTTTGCCTGGGGATACTATAGGAAAAAGTTACACTACAGTTTGCATATATTACAACTGAATAGATCCGGAAGCTCAGGCACTAAAATGACCAGCCAGCCAACCAGGCCTCTCACACTTGTTTTTTATTTCCATGATTCAAATAATCAAGACGATTCCAGAATACTTAAGAGAGGGAATCCTTTATCATGCAAGAATCGGACAACATGTGAATCCTGAAACCTTCAGCAACCAGTCTCCTTAGTTCCCAAATTACACTACTGTGATGGTTTGAACTTAACATAGATAGATAGATATACATACTTTAATCATCCCAAAGGGAAATTTTGTTGTTACAGCAGCCTTAAAAACCACACACATACAGTACACATACAAAAACAGAATCAAGAATCAAGCCCTTCCCAGCAGGGTAAAGTAAAAGTGCATTTGCATCCAGACTAAAAGAGACCCCAGTTTTCCTCAAAAGAGAATCTTTTCTCTCTGCTCATGGGGGACTCATTATATATTGCTATTGCAGTAGGTAGGAAAGTCCTTCTATATCTGTCCTTACTACAACTGATTTGTCCATAATTTGTAACAGTTTCTGTAACATCCTCCTTTTCACCATCCCTTCCAGGGGTTCCAGAGTAGACCCCATAACAGAGCCCGCCTTTCTAATCAACTTATTCAATCTGTTAGAGTCGCTGACTCTGATGCTGCTACCTAGTGATGGCCAGATCGTATCGAGACTTCGAACGAAGTGTCGATCATTTCACGTACATTGTAGCCGACGCTCCGTACCGAGGGGTGTGTCAAAATGGAGAGATCACGTGACGTGATGTTTGAGGCCTCGGTTGCCCAGTGCTTGCCGTGTTAGCGCGTTGAATCTAGGTTGATTTTTGCGGGACATGTCGACTATAAAGATGTCCCATGAAGAATATGCGCTCGTGGGTTTTTGTCCGTGGTTGGAGACTGTTTTTCAGAAGTGTTTTTTGCGGTTTATTGCAACTTGTTGTTCATTACTAAGACTAACAATGGAGAAGAATAAGAACAAAAACAGGAAGTTTTCGCCTGTTTGGGAGTAGGCTACTTTGATCAGATTTCGCCCAATAAGGTGGCTTATGCAATAGTTTTAAATACTATTTTTACTAGTACTATACTAGTTATTTAACATGTAAAGATATTATCAGTAGCTTAATGTCGTCATATGTTAAATTTACGTATACAATATAGCCTATCCATAGGTGAAATGTCAAATTTGTGCAAAAGTGATATCTTATAGCAACAACACCTCATCCATGTTGTTGAGGCATTACCGTGCATAATGGCAGAACTGATTCTGATGGAAGGTGTGTAAACAGTATATTCACTTACTGTTATTATTTTATTTACTTAGCCTACTTCTATTAAAGCTTAGTAAGTTGGTTTGTTCCCTTGGCTTTAGCTTCCAGGAAACAAGAACTGGATCAGGCATTGCTTGACTTAACCTCACAACCTCTCCAGTTACAAAAACACCTCTTCACTGCTCCCCATTTATGTTACAAAAGCACTTAATCACATTTGTACATTCGTCACAATAATTTCACCCCCAATTATAATTTAAATATATAGTAATATATATTATTAATAATTATATAATTATGATTTATTATTACCAGTATTTATAGAAATGTACCACAATTGGGAAAGTGCCTGAAACTTCCTTAAATAAGCATGGTGCAATTTATTCCTGTTATATTTATTTACCACTAGATGGCCTTAGTAAGCATTTGAATCTAAAGTGAGGCCTCATGAAATGAACCTTTTTGCCACACATTTTGGTGAAAAGCTTCAAAGCTTCAACAAAGCCTCATCTTGCCATCACTACTGCTACCCCAGCAGATTACAGCAAAGAAAATTGCACTTGCCACCACAGACTGATAAAACATTTCCAGCCTCTAAGAAATAGAGCCTGCTTTGGTCCTTCTTCAAGACAGCCTCTGTGTTGTGCTTCCAGTCCAGTTTATTGTCTATGTGAACCCCCAGATACTTATAGCTATCCACAACCTCCACCTTCTCCCCCAGAATGGAAATTGTGGTTAGCTTGTCCCTAGTCCTTCTGAAGTCCAGCACCATCTCCTTGGTCTTGGTGACATTTAAGCACAGGTGATTGTTACCACACCACTCCACAAAGCTGTCCACTAATTGTTGATACTCCACTTCCTCACCCCCCCGATACATCCCACCAATGCAGAGTCATCAGAGAACTTTTGCAAATGGCAAGACTCAGAGTTGTACTGAAAGTCAGAGGTGTACAGTGTAAAGAGGAAGGGGGATAGGACTGTCCCCTGTGGTGCTCCTGTGCTACTGACCACCGGCTCCGACACACAGTCTCCTAGGCGCATAAACTGTGGCCTATCCGTGAGGTACTTCATAATCCAAGAGGTGATAGGTGTGTCCACCTGCATCCTCTGCAGCTTTCTACTCAGGAGCCCAGACTGGATTGTGTTAAAAGCACTTGAGAAGTCAAAAAACATGATTCTCACAATGCTGCCTGCTCTGTCCAGGTGGGAGTGGGCACTCTGTAGCAGGTAGATAATAGCATCCTCCACCTCCACCCTGTGGCAGTAGGCGAACTGCAGGGGGTCCAGAGAGAAAATCACCTGTGGTCGTAGGTGGGCCAGGACCACCCTCTCCAACACCTTCATAATGTGCGATGTTAGGGCAACCGGTCTGTAGTCATTGAGGGTCGATGGAGATGGCTTTTTTGGGATGGGAACAAGATAGGATGTCTTCCACAGCACTGGCACCTTCCCCTGCTCAAGGCTAAGGTTAAACAAGTGCTGTAGAATCCCACACAGCTGGTCAGCGCAGCCTCAGGACTCTGGGGCTGATGCTATCTGGACCTGCCGCCTTGCCCATGTGGAGTCTACCAAGCTGCCACCTCACCTGGTTGCTGGTGACTGACAAAGAGGTTGATGGGCTTGAGGGGTGGAGGGTCAGGGCCAGGGGGGGAAGGGGAGTGGACCTGTAAGCATTCTTGACATTTGCATATAGTAAATCCAAAGTTTTATTTTCTCTTGTGGGACATTCCACATATTGTTTAAAAGATGGAAGTGTTGCAGAGCATGTAAAGCATGATTAAAATCCCCTGAAATTAGTATGAGAGCATCTGGATGCTGTGTGAGAAGCCTGGCAGTGACTGTGATGATGACATCACATGCCACGTCGGCATCAGCTGAGGGCGGAATGTAAACAGCAACCGCCATCACACAGCTTCTCTCACGGGGCAAGTAGAATTCAAGATGTGCAGTGTGTTGCTGGCCTCAAATTCAGAATGTATAACATGCTTTCAAACATTTTACACAGACAATAAAATCGTACTTTGAATTGATGTGTCACTGCAGAATTTTAAATCAAATACAAGTTTATTTAAAAAAATAATAATTTTACACAAATATGCTTTTTTGAAATTGAAGCTGTAATCCACTCTGCAGTTGTTATTTCTTTTTACCAGTACCATTAAGGTTCATACATAAGACTGAAATGGTAAAAACAAAGTTTGTTAAAACGCTCAGGCCAAGGCATGGGCACGCTCCCATATGGGCGTTTTTCTGATGTTGCACAGCTCACACAAATTTTCTGTTTAGAAAAAGCATGACTAAAGTGCTTTAAATGTACATAGCGCAATAATTTAAATGATTACTATGAAAAAGGATCTTCAGATTTCCTTAAAACAATCACCACTGCTCTGTTTGTCTTTTACTATTTAAATACTCAATTTTAGACATGAGGGTAAAAAAAGATTGTGTATCAAAGGAGCAATATGGAATGTTTATAATCAACAGGATGTTTGTCATGCAGATGTGTTTTTTTTTTCTATTTTAGTGCACTGTAAAGAAAATGATTTCTATTCATGTTTGAGAAATTCTGCTGTGTTTTTTTCTGTTTGTGTTTCATAAAGTTGACATGTTGAGAAAAAACAAAATATACACACCTCTTATTGTAAAAACCTACAGAGGTGATGCCTGAATGAATGGTTTTATGGCATTTAAACCTGTAATTAGCAAAAGGTCAGGTCACTGCTGTGAAGGAATCTCCATCATCTGTTAGTTACCGACATTCATCAAATCTGCTTCTCCATACACCTCCCTACAAATAAGACAGCACCGTCAGCATTGTTGGTTTTGCACAAGTATTTATTTACTGTAGTAGACATTTTAGTAAACTGACAATTGCACATAATCCCCTCCAAAGAAAAGGGCATAGAAAAAATAAGACATAGGAAGACCAAAACAAGGAAAGAAAGAACAAACACAAAAACAATCAACCAGCTGGGGCGTGATTACAACAAAAGGACAAAGGCAGAATGCATTAGCTTTTCCTAATGGGGGCTGGGGGGTGTGTTTAGGGGGTGATGGCCAACTCCATGAGCAAACCAGCACCCAACACACTTGTGTCCCTTTTCTACCCCCTTTGTTGACAAACTTAACACGGCAAAAACAGGACTGGTTGTCTTTTCAAAGGCCTGCATACCCCCAAATGATTAAATTAAACGTGTTGGTTAAATGGGCAAGGCATTAGAATTCAAAGGGGCACTTGAGCAGGACTTAACTCGCAGTTATTTTTTTCCCTTCCCTTTTTTTTTTTTTTATTTTTATTTTCTTCCTTTTTCCAAAAATCACACTTTAATGTAGCTTTCCAGCATCTCTTGCGTTACTCCCTTTACATAGCTCCAGGTAAGGGATGGAGGGGGGGGGGGGGGGGGGGGGTAAGAGGGGGCCTGGGATCAACACAAGGCTTGGGGAGGACATCAATATGTGAGCAGGAGGGGAGCTTAGTGTGCACAGTGGTGTGGGCGCGGGTGGATATGTATGTTTGGCGTTCATTCAGGGGGTTCATGACGAGTAGGTGAGGTTCAACCCTCAGTTCACTTGCCATGGAACCTACAAAAACAAAAAGTGAAACACACAAAGATGTACAGACAGACAAAACAAGAAGGAAGAGGTTGGGGGAAGATAAGAGTACGGGGAGACATGAAAGACTTTGACAGAGCCAAAAAAAGAGCAGGATACTGATAGCCTAAAAGTAATTAAATGAAATCCCCAACCTGCCTCAATAAGGGCCAAATTCCAAAAAACAGGAGACATCACTGCCATTTGGACATTCAATTTGGCAAGCAAATTACACACCTGCAATCACAGGTGAGTCTTAAAATTGACATTTTGATTGTAATCAAATTGAACCGCATTTGCATTCATTTGAATTGCTTGAACCTCTGGAAACTCAAGACACCCTCACAACTCTTCTGACTTGACTTTTTTTTACATCCTCAATTACTCAAGTGGTCAAATCACTCAAAAAGACAGCTCAACACGCAACTCCCTAATTTGGCATGAGGTCACTTGCAGTTGCTAAAGAATCCAAAGGGTGCAAAACCAAGTTCCACCCTGTGGCCCTCAAATAGCAATGTCGTTTGAGCACTGGGGCCCCACCTCTTTCTGGGGGTCATATGATGCGGTCCACCCACAAGCGTCAGTCCGAAGGGGCAGCTGCAGCTGTGGTGGCAGGTGTCTGTTGAGAGACGACAGTCATGAGTGACAATTCATGCCATTTCACTGCACACGTGTCAGTGTGCCACTAGGTTACAAACCAGTTCCAATATTTAAACCTAGTTTAGAATCATCAATCCAGGTAAAGAATTAATCTGAAAGGACATCAAGTGTGGTACAAATAAGAGGACTGCACCCTAAAATTTTTGGACACACACTCATTTTTATCATGTCTACATGCAGAAGACATTCCTGTTTTGTAGTGATATTTGGTTAGTGCATGAATCTTCTAATCTCCTTAATCCAACAGTGTTAACATCTCCCTGGCATATGCCTAAACTAATCCCAATATAAGGACATGCATACATAAAAAAGGAAAAATCTGGTGTGAATAGCCCTGTTATCACTGAATACTGTAGGGAAAAGAACCAGAAACTTTGCTGCAACATAGACAAACCAATAATTTCTGAATTGAGTTTAGCAAAATGTAACTACTGTGAAAGTTACTGTGCCCCCTTCACTGAGTGTTAGTTGCCAGTTCACTAGTTGGCCCATGTTGCATCACATTTTTTTTCTTCATTTTCACACAGGTAAATGCATCTTTCAGGAATATTATATTAACCTTATACCAAATTCACTCTGCATATAAACGTTGATATTCTTAACCACCATCTCACCTCTCCTGATTTAGGGGACGATTTCGGGGAAGTCTTTGTCGAAGCTTTAGGGGAAGACTTGGCCTCAGGTACTTTGGAGGCAGAAACAGGGGACCCTGGCTCTTCCTTAGGCTTATCAGAGGCATCCTGGGGGAAAAAAATGAAGTAGTCAGTAAATTAAACCCATTTCTAAAATGATCTAATCATACAGATAGTCTGCAATCAGGTCTATAACAACCATACTACAAACACATCAGAAGACTTTTAGTGGACATCAAATAGCCAATATGCCATTTTAATTTTAAAAACAACAAATTCAAGAAAATTCTTGGAATTCACTTTGGAAGTAGTAGATTCGGAATTCCTCTGTCTGCGGCGGCTAAACTGTTTACGGGGTCTCTGGCCTTGGCCCTGCCCGTCCTCCCCATTGGCCTGAGGTTCTTTTGCCGTTTCCTTGGGAGCCTCTGACTGGCCTTCTGCTGGGGTGGGCTGCTGCTCACCCTGGGCTGGTCGAGGACGGAATGGTCTAGAAGTGTTATGCCATTAGAATTAGCGCAAAGAAAACCTACAGCTTCAATAACAGTAAAATGACACCTTGTACAAGCTACTCAAGTAAATAGCTTCAATTGCACAGACAGCATCAAGAACACATACAGTACAAGGACATGCTGTAGCTTTCTTCCATCGACACTTATTAATTACTACTGTAGAGTACTTGCAGGATTCACAAAAATCACCTGTGCAGTCACATTAAAGTAAGCTTTACCAGAGGCAGACTGGAGAGAGACAAAATCTGACTAAAGATTGGGGAACATGCTGTATTGAATGCTACTGAACATGGATATCACCAATTGTGAACGCACCTGCGGTATGGCGGCCTGAACCTTCGAGGTCGTTGTCTCTGTTCTCCACCCTCCACTGTTCCATTCTTTTGCTCCAGTCCATCACCCTGACAAAAAAAAAATAAAATATAAAAAAAAATAAGCACAAACAAGCACCACAAAAGCAAGACAGCAACACAGGTTTCCTTTGTCCTAGACAAATTGTCCCCACTCAAAAAATGATATATATATAGATATATATATAAAATCCAAAACACTATGCTCACTTCTGCCGTCTGGCTATCCGTACGTCTGCGTGGGCGCCTGCGTCGAGGACCTCCCTGAGGCGTTCCATTCTCTGTGGTCCCCTCACCCTCAGATGTAGGGCCAGTGGAGCTCTCCCCAGACTTGTCTCCACCGGGGCGTGATCCACGGGGATAGAAACGCCTGCGGAAGCGTCGTTTGTTGGGCGCATAGCGGCTGCCCTTGACTGGCACACCTCCGGGACCTGTCACATTGGCTGCCTCAGAGCCCTGGGTCAAAGGACATGGGTAAAGACATTACTACAGATAAAGACGGAATGCTTGTAGGAGCAAGAGAAAGAAATGTAAGAGAGGACATTACTTTGGCTGCTTCAACAACATCAAACTCCACAATCTCGCCATCTCCCACACTGCGTAGGAATTTCCTTGGGTTGTTTTTCTTGATTGCTGTCTGAAAGAAACACGTTTACATTTTAATGCACCAAGATATCCACAACCTTCCTTCGACAGAAAAGTACAAAACAATGATCCTGAAATCGTTTTTTACCTGATGGACAAATACATCTTCTTTGGTGTCATTTCTGAAAAAGTAGTAGTTCAATATCATGTACTTTATATCGACCAATTTAAACACAGGGGGACAATCATTTGAGTCTATGCCTGACCAGGCAGCTAAACATGATTTTCTAATTTTCACAGGGGCTACAAATACTTCAATCTGGTGCCCAACGGCCACCCAAGTTTCTTCAACACATATATTTGCTAATGCTAACTGATTGTGTGGTTAACATTAAATGCATACAAGGGGGTAAATGGCACAATGCAACAGAACAGTTTGGATAGGTCAAGCATGTATAGCTATGAATTACCTGTTGATGAAGCCATAGCCATTGCGCACGTTGAACCATTTAACTGTACCTTGAACAAGTGTGGCTGAAAGGAAAAGGTGGTGATATTTTAGCGAAAGGCCTTCACACTTGTGACTCATAGAAGGATGATCAATTGTGTTACAGACTGACTTATCTAACCTTATTCAACAAATGCAACGGCAAATTTGAAAAACGTCAAGTCCATAAGACTACGTCAATAATTAACCATTTGAGACTGCCCTTTTAACCTAGGTCAAGTAGTACACATTGTGCACCAGCGTCGTTAGATTAAATGTTTAAAAACACCCCCCAAATTTAGTACTTAATGCAAAGTCTCACACAACATCCGTAGGTAATTATAAACAATGCGACGATACCTTTAGCCAAAAAGCACAAAGAAACGCACGTAAGACATTTTTAAAACAATTAGAGATATGGTGGACTACCGAAATAATGTAGGCCGTTTATTTTAGTAATGACACAAATGACAATCAAAAGACGTGAAATATTGCGCCATGTCCTAATTAAATAACCTTCACCTGTACACAAAACCCTCCCACTTCGAACACATGATAAGCAAACAGGAAACTGACGGCATAAGTAGGGCACACCACATGTGGAGCTACAGGTTCTAGCACACGATTCGTGGCAATCATAATGTGTCATATTTACGGATAAGGAATAACAAACATATGTGTCTCGCTACATGACTGACAGATTTAAAGACAAATCTGGAACAAACATAATGGCCAAAATAGATCAATGTGCGCCATAGAAAGGAATCAATTGAATTATCCGTCCTGCTTAAAATGCTTAAAGCCTGTCTGATTAAGTGGGCATGGAACCGAACAATTCTCAGTAGAGCTAAGCCTGTGCTTTCAACACGGAGCACGTGAAATTCATGTCTTATCATTTACACTTACAGTGATTCTTTAAACAGAAAGTAGCCACCCGCACAACTGTCCGTTTTCCAAAAGCAGGCCCAAATTAAAACTAAATCACTAATAGTAAGTTCAGTGAAAAAAAAAACACAATGAAAATTAGGCATTTACGGGGCTTTTAGGCTACACCGGTCGTGTTCAGGCTTCGATTTCATTCTTAAAAAAAAAAACATTGCCAGTGTTCCTCACATTGGCTTAAACAATCTTCTCAAAAGACTTTAAGTTATAGATAAAGTTCGAAGTTCCCTACCTATCACTTTTCTTTCAGGCTGTGGTTTTTCCTCCACCGGTGCCGACGGCGGGGCGCCTTGCGCTTCTGCGTCGGTCATTTTCTTTCAGGGTTTGACTCACAAGCTGCCTCCCCCTCCCTACAACTCTTCCAAATTCACCCTGGCCGCCACCTCAAACTTTTTATCTCAATTCCCTCACGGGAATGAGTGCAACAGCCTCCACCTCATTGGCTTTCGCGTGACCAATCCGATAGCGCCATTGGTTCAACAGGTGCACGCGGGTCTCGCGCGAAAAATGAGTTGTAGCTGCACTGGAGAATTTGAGCCATTAATTTGTTTTCATGAAAGGTTCTGTGCACAACTCAGCTTCGGGATCTGCAGTTTGTCTTCACAGATTCATGAAGTGCAACAGACAATCAGATTTCACTGCGTCCCTTGATGCTGTGCACGGTGTTGGTTGTCTTAATGGATTATGGCTCTTCAATTTATAAAGCATAATGGACACACAACCTAGAAGCCTGTGAGAATGAGTTAACGGCGGTTTAAATATTAAAAATGCAAAAGTAAAATATTTTTAGAGGACCATTGGGGTCTCGTCTCTTGTGCACTTCATATGACCACACCTGTCACCCAGTTGCGGATATTTCAGCTCGTGCAGCCGTCAGTGATAAATTAGACGCACACCGCTGGTTCGTAGCCAAATCAGTCAGCACAAACAACCCACCGTGTACTAGACCATGCACAGTGGGGTGAAGAAGACCGGCCTCTCTGTCTCTGGCCCCCGTCATGCCTCCCAGCCTCGCCCTGGCCCTCTCCTCATAGGTCAGAAGCTTCATGTTTCAAGCGTCTAAATTTATCAGAGCAGTCCCTCAAACTCGGTTCTTCGGGGCTAACACCAGGCCACGGTATGTCCATATTTATATGAAGTCCGGGGTAATTAAACACAAGACAAATAAAATGTCAAAAACGCCCATACGTAACTATAGATAAAAAACCAGACATTCACATTTTTACAAATTTGCAGCAATGCTAATCACACATACGTCTGACCTATAATCTTGCGTAATGTACGCTGAGGTTTAGAGAACTGCCCTCATCCACGTGCGTAAACGACAGGAGTATACATGTTTTACTGAAAGGGACCATGATCTAGCAAGGATCATGTAGACATGCAGTTTGAAAATTGTTGGTCTGAAAGAACTCAAAGAAGCCTGGAGCAATTACGCATTCTTATCAGTTTTAGCTTTCGGTCTATGATACTTTCAGGCATAGCACACAACGTTATGAGATCATTCTGTCTGACATGCGACGTAGAGGCTTTGCGCGCTCCCGACGGCCGGAGCTGCGCCCTACGCGCGACAGCAGTCTCCTTTGAATGGTTGAAGCTGAATGCGCTTGCGCAGTGAGGAGAAAACTGCCGAGGCTCATGTCATGGGCATTGGGACGACTGGGTGCGGGTGTGAGTGAGTAAGTAAAGTGAGAGAGCGTGAGCGAGGTTGCTGCGAGTTTAAGCTTCACACTTTAGGCTAGAGGCTGTCCCTACGCGTGCACTCTTGTCAGTGGCTTGAAGGTGCATTCAAAGGGGGGGAACGACGGGGTAAACGTTGGTTACCGAGTGGAATGAAAGGAGCGTAAATCGAGCTGAATTTAGAGAACGGCCACAACAGAGACACCGCGGCAGCAGCCAGCAGCCAGACAGCAAGGGGACTGAGAGGGACAGAGACGAACATACAGAGGAAATCGGAGGGGCCAATTGACAGTTGTCGGATAGCCCTTTTAGAGTCTAACGTTACTAAAGGAAAGACAGTGCGCAGGGTAAGTGACTCATTAGACCTCTTAAATACCGGGCGTTATCATACTAAAGGATAGCCTAATTTTGCTCCCATGGCCACACTAATCTGTGATTTTGTTTTTTGAGCCCATATAAATAAAGCTTTTATAGGGATGTTAACTGTTTTTTAGTCCGACTGTGTCAGCCTCAGACTTCTTTTTCAGCGTGGCGAGAACACGATTTTCAAGCCGTTTGTTGGTTTTTTTTTTTATTGCACCGGGGATCTTATCGCCGAAATTCCCATACAGTAGGTCAAGTTACATAGCGAGAAGAGCAAACAGTATTTAACCAAAATCAATTAATTTAAGATGGAACACAAGACACTAGGGTCTTGGCATGCACTGAGGCTCCTTGCGCACCGGGGTACTGCACTATAGGCGGACGTGGACGACCTCACCTCCAAATTGCCAGGCTTGTATGTACTATTAGGCAAAATGTTTAACTTATGTTATGCTGTCTACGGTGGCATGCACGCCGTGCTTTTGCACTGACAAAAGTACATCTGTCGCACCTGCATAGTAATGGTAGCTCCCATGTCGGTGGGCCTCAGCGCTTGTAGTGTGCGCATGTTATCAGTGCTGCCGTCACTGGCGGCCTTTATGCACGCAGCAGGCCGTCTGTGCCAACTGGGGGCTTGGTGTGGCAAAGCAGACCGCTGCCGAAATGAAACGTTGTGTCCGTTTGTTAAACAGGAGTCATTAGCTGATATTTGCAACCGTGTGAATTAGCAGCTGAGCTCTGTAACGACTGAGGTGCGTGTTTGTGTGCACGGCTATTCTAATGGCGGCGTGTGTTTGCGTGTCAAGTCGGCTACGGCGGATTAGCTGCTCTTGGTGTGAATCGGCTCTTGATGTGACTATTTAGTTTAGGACGCTTATTGACATGATTTCTAGCGTTTAACTATTCGACATTTGTAGCAGTTATTTGATATATGAATTATATGCAAGAACTTCGTTATGTAAAATATACCGGTCGATTTGCGTTCTATTTTAAACTCACTCGGTGCGCGTGGAGCCAGCAGCATGACTCGACGTTTGCGCCGCACTACACACGTTTACAGCTCTTGAAACGCAGAGATGTTTTTTTTGTTGAGTATTATTCTGTGATCTGTGTTCTGCAGAGCTGCTGCTTCATTATTATCCCAAGTTGTAAGGTAAATTAGATTTACTTATCGCTGGCAACGGGTCTGGTCCCGTTAACAGGTGCCATATATCTGTTGCCTTATTTAGCATTAGTGAGCGTCAGAAGACCAGCACACTGCCTAGAATGAATGAGATCCCATGGAGAGCCCTTTGTAAAGAACAATAATAAAAACATACTGTCCAACATCCAACCGTTAACCTAGGCTACAGAGTGCCCATTCATTGACACTAAAACCATGGAAAGGCCCAGTGAGATGTTCTGTCCAGATTCCTTGTTGCATAAATAAGTGTATGCTGATTGTAAACGATTTGAAAACACTTCTGTCCTTTTGTACCATATGTTCCAGAACCAACATGGCAGATGCTGATTTGGATTTTACAACCGGTGATGCTGGGGCCTCTGCCACCTTCCCCATGCAATGCTCTGCCCTGCGCAAAAATGGCTTTGTAGTCCTGAAAGGACGACCCTGTAAAATTGTGGAGATGTCAACCTCCAAGACTGGCAAACATGGCCACGCCAAGGTACCCCAACATGGTGTCATTGAAAAGACAAAAAAAAAACAGTTTTTCATTTGTTGACGTGTGCCTGAATAAGAATGGCAGTGCCTGCAACATAAACAGTGAGCCTGAATGTATGAATGGGCCTCGCAAAACAGCATTCATGTCAATACAATGAGACACAATGGGCGAGAACAAAGAGAAGAAAGGCTGAGATGGACAGAAGCTTCCATTGGGTCTGCAGCACTGTTGTGAGATTGGGTCATGTGATTGTTGTTGATTTGTACACACAGGTCCACATGGTGGGTATCGACATCTTCACTGGAAAGAAGTATGAAGATATCTGTCCTTCCACACACAATATGGATGTCCCAAACATCAAGCGAATGGACTACCAGGTTTGCAGCATCGTTGTTGTACAGTTGAAGTTGTACAGTAGGCCTAATCAGTAAATCGGGATGCATTCCAAGTGAATACAAGTTCAGTTGCAAGTACAGAAATGGTTTGAAATAAGAAAATTATTATCCCCGCCCCTTTTCTCTCCCTGAATGCTTTCTCCAGTTGATTGGCATCCAGGATGGGTACCTGTCTCTGCTCCAGGACAGCGGAGAGGTGCGAGAAGACTTGAAGATGCCAGAGGGGGATCTTGGAAAAGAGGTGGAGAGCAAGTTTGATGCTGGAGAGGAGATTCTGGTTAGTCCTTTGTTGTAGTGTTACATTGCTATGTATTAAATCAGCAACAAAAAACACAATTAAAAAAGCAAAATTGTAATTGCCCGTTTCATCAGGATTCAGTGTACCCAGTTCAGTGTAGCCATTTATGGATAAAGGCATACCCTGTTAAAAAGCATTTTAAAAGAACTGGAGGATAAAGTTTTTTTCTGTCTTTAGAGTAGCAAGAAAATTACTTTCGTGATATGGTTTTATGACAGATATGGTGTTTTTTCCTCAAGGCTGGAAGACATTACTGAGAATTTGTGCTGTGATATATAAGTATATATCCCGTACATATAAGTTGTGATGATAAACTTCCTGGATTCCTACACGCCTACTTCTAGAGCTGGAGCTAAAGTAAATAACCTTATTACTGTAGTTTTCTCTAATCTGTTATGGCACTGAATACTTGTGCCCTAGACAGTCCATATTGAAAAGATTCTATATGAAGTACGTTTGAGAGTCCATATTCCATACAGTCAGTGAGATGTTGAAAGCAAATGCTTGTGTGTTTCAGATCACAGTCCTGTCTGCCATGAGTGAGGAGGCTGCAGTGGCCATCAAAGCCATGGCCAAGTAAAGAGCAGCAGGTAATATCAAACACCCTGGACATCAGACACAAGTGTGAAAGCATGTATCTGTCCAACTTTGTGCGTGTCTATGTTTGTGTGTAAAGTTGACCATGGGATTGGTGAGTATTGGAAAACCATGAGTGGTTTTGCCATCCTTGCACTAAAATGCTCATGATTTTCAAATGATGCATAGACCCACATTATGGTGTGTGTGTGTGCACGCACGCGTTGTAAAGTGCAATCTAATGTAACAGCAGAGTAATGGGGTGTCTGCATAGGGGATTCAGACACATATAACATACATGCAACACATACAAAGTCCAGATCCTGTCCAGTAAAGTTACATAATGTAATTCATTGAGGTTTGTTTCAGTAATTATCATCTATCTTGGCTTTTATTGCGCATTCCAATCAGGCAGCTGTTTGTACTCTGTATAATCCCATAAAATTGGACTAGCAGAAGGTTGCATGCTCTATCCTAAGTAATTATTATATGGATGCATGTCAGGTTCTATTTGAATTAATTAATTAATATTAATATCAGGGATCACATGGTATTAACTTTGTCTCCATACTTTGGCTCATCTCTGGTCATCTGTTTTCTTTTCTTTTTTCATGCTTCCTATCCCTTGCCCCCCTTTTCCTTTCTTTCTATACTTCTATATTTTGCTCTGCATCCATACTCATGCATCTGATGCCTCTTCCTCTTCCTCCTCGTGTTCCGTCCGATGCCTCAGGGACTTGACGACACACACTGGACCCGGATAAAAGGGAGAGAATAAGACCTCAGCAATGCTCTTCTCCCTCTTTTTCTTTCTTTCTTTCTTTTTCTTTCTTCTTGCCTCCTTCCCCTTTTTCTTTTGTTCTTTGGCCCTCTCTCATGTTCAATGGTAGCCCTTCATTTGAAGGAAATCAGTTGGATAATTGGAAACTGACAGAAAAAAAAGATATTTATAGAATTCAATGCCACACTGAATGTTAGAAAACCGACAAAACCGCACACATGTACATCACAGATAAAGGAGACAGAGTTGTGTGTGTGTGTGTGTTCTGGGGGGGGGGGGGGGGGGGGGGGATGGGGTTCTCTGTACAGTCCAACCTTGCCTAGACACGAGAGAAGACAAGGGGGTAATTTGGGATGGGATTGGGTGGGACACATGGGTAACCACAAAAAAATTGTTTTGTAAAGGCAACAAAGAATTATGAGTGCTTGCTCTATAAACACATCACTCTGTTCAGATCTTTTTTTGTCTGGTTTGATAATTTTTTGTTGCTCCTGGATATGTACATACAACGCCCACTGGCACCAACACCACCAACGCAAACCTCCTTAGGGTTGTTTTGTCTGATAAGATAAACACAACTGCTAACTTTATAGGGTTTGGGTTTGGGTTTGGGGAATAGGAGGTCGGGTAGTCCACTACCTGTGTGGGTAGAACATGTACTTCAAGACGGCGTCACACGTTTTTCACAAGTCCTGAAGAGCAGTAGTTTATCTCCTGCTGCCCTCAATACACCGGAGACCCTTAGACTGCCGCTGCCAACCTGACACAGCTCACGGTTCACACCACAGCTCACGTCAAGATAACACCATATGCCACTTAATTATGTCCCTTAGTTTTAGCTGACACATAAAGAATACCTTATTCATACAGTAATGTGGACACATGGAATATAGTTGTATTGCCATTGAAATGTAATATTTCCCCAATTGACATTTTCTGAACATTATTTATTTAGATTATTTACTACTTTCAGAGACTGTCTGAACACAAACCAGCAAGCCGCTTGGCATAAATGAGCTGTTGGTGTTAAAGAGGGAAAAACGAACAACTATTTAATTAAAAAAATGTAGTTTATTTGTTGTAGTGAAAAGGTCACAACGTGTTTGACGATGGGAACTACAACATTTTTTTTGGTTTAACATCTGGAGATATTTTTAATTGTTCTGCTGTTGTAACAACTGAAATAAAAAAAGTGTTGAACAAGACTTATGCTTAAGCAAGTAGTACAGCACTCACACAGCAACATAGTCAAGCTATGGCAATGGGTTAATTTATGGTCTGTAGTACTCATTAGCAATAACAGCGTTCAGAAAGTCTTAACTATAACAGTACTTTCACATTTCTATTTCTATGAAGGTTTATCAGGTCAGGGCTAGTGACTGGTAATCAACAACATTTCCTGGTTCTATGCAGCACAGAACTAACAAATATCGAGACTATAAGTCAACAGGCCGTCCATGCTTTGCAGTCCACTGGCCTAGCTTTGCAACCACAAATGAGACCAGGCACACAAGCTGTCTAGGATCAGTCACCTGCTACAGTACGAGTTTTTTTTTTCAAAGACTGGCAGAAGTTGTACACGCTTAGTTGGACTTAGACTGAGGCAGTCTGGCAGTTTCAGGAAAGGGGTTCAAACGATGAAGGAATTGGACCGAGACATGTACCAAAGTTAAAATTCACAAACATTCTTAGGTTTTCATCTTTTATTTTGTACATTTCAGACCACAAAAATTTTATTACTAAAATAAATGCTTATGTTGCTGTACATTTTGTTATATGATGATAATCATCACCTCCCACAGTATGAGATTTATGTCCAGTTCAAATGTAACCATGGCAATGAGAGCATCTTCTTATCATCATGTTCTTCATCGGGAAATTAGAATGTTGGGTAGGAAGAGAAGTCTGGTCACTTGCTATGGTGATAGAATCTCTGAGTTGGCTGGGTATGAGAGAACAGAGCATGGCGAGGTGCCGACTGGGCTGTAGCTGGAAAAGATGCCTGATTGAAGAAGAAAAGATTTGCATTATTACACATTGAAATATATTTCACAGTAACAAAAGTGTAGGGGGAAAAAACTTTCACTGTGACATTTAATACAAAAATCAATATGAATGCACAACAATTAATTGCCATGAATTTAATAATTGTGACTTATGGTGAAACCTCTTTAGTTTTTGGTAAAAGTTTGTAAATGTAACATTTTGTGTCTATAAAAAGTTGGAACTAATACACTTTTAAGGTGGATATTTATGTTTCTTAAAAAAAAACGAATAAAACATTACTAAACTAAGAATCAGCTACCGTATAGATGTCTATAATGGCATGGAAAAATGAGCTTCCAATATCGTTAACAGATCCAGCACAAATCTATTATAGCACACAAACAATAATACACCCAAAAAAATAAAAACCTTACCATATTATTAGACAACCTTACCTCCTTTATGAGTTAACATATCTTATTTTATATAATTATAAAAGGTAGGACATGGGGTGATTATGGAGACATTTTGGTATTGCTATGCACAGTACAGTACAGGAGGTGAAAGGAAGAGATGAAAAGAAGGGTGCAAACAGGAACAAGGGTGGGGAGGGTTGAGGGTCAAGGGTCACCTTGGCATTGGGGATCTGGACAGCCATGGAGGGGGTAGGCAGGAGGCCAGCGGCACTGACATGGAGGGCCTGGGGGGGAATGGATCTCAGGGTGCCCTGCAACAACACACAAGGCCTTGGGTCGTGCATCTACAACAAGGGCTTTTGGCAGGTGAGAGGGAGGAGGGGAGGGGAGGGTTGGGCTAGCCATCTTGGCAACCATCCAGGTCTGGGAAAATAGGCCAGTGTAAAGGCCAAATATTCCTCACAAAATTGTTCACTCAGAGGTAGAGTGGGACTGGGAGCATTAACTGGTCAGTAATGGTAGACACGACTATGACATCAAATCTATTAAATACATTCATCTGTTTGAAAAAGCGCTACAACCTTTCTGTGCAGTATGTTATGTAGAAAAAGGAAATTAAGAAATGATCTATAAATAACAAAACAGAAACAAAAAGAGGTCCATTGTAATTAATGATGGAAAAAAGTACTTCAGTGCTCATTACGATGTAATGGTAATAGATTCAGCACCATACCTTACTGTACAATTGCACTTCCATTCTTGGCCTTATAGGGATCATTCATTGTATAGGCTAATATGGCTATACATAATGCTCTGAAACATGGCCCATTACATCATCTCAAGGCCAAATGCACTCACCGAGTCAGTAAAGCCTGACTGTTGATTGGCATGTTCCAGTTGTTTCTGAAGAGGGATCCCAGCACTTGGTATGAAACCTTCACACAAATCACAGAGGAGTTTACAAGAGTAACGGATTTGTTGCCAAAAGACCAACATAACAATAAATTGTTTGAAGTCCACAGTGCACAGAATATTTTCTCTGGTGGTGTTTTGATATACGACATATATATATATATGTGTGTGTGTGTGTGTGCGCGTGTATAAACACGATGTGTTGTTCAAATTGTCATGTTAATGATGACCGACCTGGCTGAGAAGGGAAATGTCCAGTATGCACAGCAAATCCCTGCGGTTGATGGGACAGATACTGCATGGTCTGGAACGCTGAGGCTCCTGAAAGACAAAACAGGCACTAAACATTTTTGCACACTGCTGAAAGACGCTCGTTTTTGTTTATCTGGCTTCTGAACATGCATATGCAATTTCCCCCTTGGGGATCAATAAAGTATCTATCTATCTCCATCTATCTATACAGTAACTGCACAACCATGTACAACAGCATGAAATTTTAAGGAAAGCAGATAATCTTTAACCAAGTTTTTTGTCTAATGAAATATATGCCCTCACACAGACACGTTTGGGAACAAGACTATTGCATTATTTTGCATGTTTTTTGATTTTCATAAAAAACATATACGGAGCTTGGAAAGTCAGGTTAGTGATAACAGATAAAAATACATCTTACTCATTAGTGGTTACTAAGTAAATGGATGCTGTCTCAACTGGGCTTGCATCTCAGTAGAACAAAAGAAACTCACAATCAGTTTGTTGGGTTGTCAACATAGAAAACACAAAAGGATCGATGCCTAAAGGAGAGTTCTACCCTTAAACTTGACTGAGGCCTTACCTCTAATCTGAGAGCTGCTGGCAAAGCTGAGGGGCACAGAGGAGCTGGAGGCATAGCTGGAGGGGTGCTGGGCAGTGGTCACCACGTACGGCTCGTGCACCGTCTGTCCCGCAGCGAACTGAGCATGCTCACTAGAGCCTGTGCTGAATCCAGGCTGGCCAGAGAAAGCACGACCCTGGATGTGAAGAGCACCATGCAGTCAACAGATTTAGATACTCTACGGAAGAGTCTTAACTTTGACAAGATCATTAATTAAATATGCCTTTAAAAGTGGTATGGATGAACCTGCATTTCCCACTAATTGGCTAGATTGTGGTGGTGGACACCATAGCTTAACTTGCACCACTATAATGTAAATACGGGCCATAAAAGATGTACCTGATGCATTTATTCTGTCTTAGTCTTTTTGTTTGCATTTATTCTATCTATCTTAATCCAAACTGCCAGTTCTGAGGGAAGAGGTGGGGAAGAACTGACAGACCAATATGTGATAAGGGAGATCCCTGCATACTTTCTGAAATAGTTGAACAGAATGGGATTTTAATCTTTTCTTTTTTACATTTGTTACACCTCATCAACATACATTGACATACTAAGATAAACCGCATCTGAATTTTTTTTTTGCTCAATCTACTGTAACTGGACAGAAAACAAACTTACAGGAATGACAGGAGTTGAAAACAACTGTTTGGTGCGATCGCCAAGAAGCCCTCCAGGCCGACTGTGACTAACAGGACTGCCTGCAAGTGTATAGTGAGACGAGACAATGATCAAGCAGATGATAGTGGAAGAGAAAACAACAACTCATAGTTCACCTTAAAAACAAACAAACAAAAAAAATTAGTTCACCTTGCATATTTAGCAGGTGCTGACCAGAATGCATGGGTATGCTGGGCTGGTAGCTGGCTGAGGTCAACGTTGTAATGTCACTATGGGAGAAAGTGAAAAATGGCAAATGAATGACCAGTCACATAATTCATACAGTGTCCATATGCAAGTACAGTAACTTAAATTTCACTGGTTAACCTTTTTATAAACACTACTGTTTTGTATTAGGTTACATCATATTCTGCTTGGAAGTGAAGGGAAAACACCCCAAAAATCAAGGAATAACTGATTAGTGAGTGATTGTGTTTTTGTTGTGACTATTCATTTGAAGTGTCTATTACAGGTGTAGTTATTATTGTTCTAGAATGATAATTATGACTTTACGTCACAAAAAAAAAAAAAAAAAAAACTTTTCAACTATGCACTTATCACAGTTCATCGCTTCTAAAACAGGTGACATTTCAAGGGATGAAAATTCAGTCATTTTAAATACAATGCTCTGTACCTTTGTTCTTTCCTGCGCCTCTTCTCTTCCTCATGCAGGACCTTTTTCAGCTGTAGAAAGAGTTGATGCTTTTCCTCCTGAAGTCCCTGCAGCTTCTCCCCCATTTTTTGCACCTGAAGGGAAAATGGTCAAAGGAAGGAGGAACCTGGCATTACCACTTTATGGAGGCAAAGTAAGGGCAGTAAGAAATGAGGAAGTGAGGAACAAGTGAGGAAGATGCTGAAGGTACTTCACATAAGCTCCTTTTCGTCAAAGTTCTGTCTTTTTTTTTTTTATATTTAAGATCACACAAAAAAGCCCACTAACCTGTTCTTTTGTTTCCTCTAAGGACATTCGTTCCTCCATTTCTTTCGTTCGCTTCCTTTCCTCCTCCTCTTTCATTTTCTGTTCCATCATTTTATCTACCTCTTCCTCCTCTAAAGTGGTCATATTAAGCAGTGATGTTATTTTAAAACGGGAGAGGAGGGGGGAGGAGAGCTAAATTGATGAATATAGGAATGGAAGTGCTTTTTCAATAAGATGTCCTGGGAAAGATGATCACTTTTTCAGGACAGACAGTAAAAAAAGAACACTGAAAACAGGACGTGTGGAAACTACCTATACTACACAAGGACAAATGGATGAAGAAGCCGACACACTGACAAAGATCATACCTTGTCTCTTTCGTTCCCTTTCCCTCATAATGTGTTTGTGCAGGGCTCTGGCCATTGCATTGGACAGCTTTGGTCTCTCCAACAGAGCGGGCATCGTGACGGGTAGTGGGGGTGCCAGCTAAGAAGACATACATTAGTTACTGTTTAGCTACAATTATATTGCCTTACTTATTACTACATAATCATATATCTTTAAGTGAAACGAACGCGTGATTTACTCTGTTTACGATTTAATCACCGCTCATAACGTCCTAACGTTTGCCAGTGTCTAGCCAGCAAAGTTAGCATAAGTGTGGACAAAACGTTAACCTACTTTTGTATTCGTGTGAATCTTTCCAAAAGAGAAAACGCTTGTACGTTTTGAGTTGCTGTTATTTGTCCCTTGGTTGTTTCTCTTAACGCTAAGATTTAACAACAGTAATCCTGAGGTAGAAATTCATTAGCTTCGTTGGTTGTAGTAGTTGTTTGTAAAACATTCGCTTCCGAGGTCACAGTTCACCAGGTCTCCAATTTCCTGCAACTCAAAGCTTCATGGATATGTAGTTCTCACGGGTGATTCTTAGACTGAGCTGCAAAGTGATGGTGATACCGGCACTGAGTTAAATCTGGTAGCGGTGCTGAGAGTCGGGTCTAATACTGGGAAGCTAATGAATTACCTCAAATCAACAGGGCTATATGCCCGAATATAGCAACTCCACAGAATCTCCCTTGTACCAGTAGGTGGCGGTATGCGCCGATGATGCGTAACCCGCCATAAAAAATCAAAGAAGAAGAAGAAGATTCTTAGACTGTGGGCAGTGCACTTTCAACCCGGGGCCTATTGCACAAAACTAGGATAAGGGATTAAGCCGGGATATCTTGGCTATACTGACAAATGATTGGTTAAATCACCCAAGATAACCAAGATATCCCGGCTTAATCCCTTATCCTAGTTTTGTGCATAGGCCCTAGGGGCCCATTGCACAAAAGTTGGATTAAGATATCCAGGATAAGTGAGTAAGCGAAGCTCATTGAATCCAAAACAAGAGCGTCCAAGCTTAATTGGTTGCACAAAGGCTGAGCGTGGATAAGCAGACACGGATTTATCAAGCCAGGTGTAACCTATCCTGGAAAAGTGCGCGATCACGGCTCCCTCAAATAGACCCAGCCACTGATCACAGATTTACTGATTTACCGTGGCAGGTAGAGCGGCATTGGCTACTTTTTGCCGTCGGAGGCAGAATCGCGTACAGGAAGTCAAGGATATAATTAATGTAAACTGGAGCATTTAAGGTTAATGCTTATGTTAGAATGCAACTAATACTAAGTATCGTTAGTTCATCTCTTAACTGTTTAGCGTGTGATGTTGCCATGGTAACGCGTTTAGAGAAAAAGAGGAAGCAGAGAAGGTAAAAAGTTGTTCGTGAGCACGCCCCACTGATCTCTAAAGAATAAAAAAAAAATATACATATATATTAAAATGTGTGTGTGTGTGTGTATATATATATATATATATATATATATATATATATATATAATGATTGCAACATCATCTAAAATAATTACTAAAGTACTAAAATGACTGAAATTAATAATCACAAACATCAAAATAATGACATTGAGTGTAGTTATTTGTGATAACAATGTATAGTGGGCAGTGGAGGTTTCAGTTCAGTTGAGCCTGAGATAAGGGATAAGATTAAATCAATCCTGGAATTTAGCCTGGTCAGGGGCAGGCTTACTCCACAGAATGAATCTCCATGGTAACTTATACCATAACATATCCTGCTGCCCCCTATCGTGCTTTTGTGCAACTGGATCATGGATAAGTTGAGCCAGGATAGCCAAGGTATCCCGGCTTAATCCCTTATCCTAGTTTTGTGCAATAGGCCCCTGGTCTCACTTTACCATTGTTCCATTCTTGCTACTTTTCAATCCCCTGAAGTGTGTACAAACATGCAATTTATCAGTAGGTTGCCAAACATGCTATAACTCCATTCAGTTAAAGAACATAAATATCCATCAATTGAAAGCTTCAGTGAATTTTGCCCATTCCAAGTTTTAATGTTACCAAATAGGCTACAAGTGTCATAGGCTTCAAGTGATTAAGCTGACCCTCTAAAATATGGAGAGATGTAAATGAGAGAAGCGTCAGTATAGGGAAATAGTTTACATATTCAACTTCATGCAAAGAGCCAACCCGTTACAGTCCTTCAAAAAAGCCTAGATGTGGGTTAAGCTGCAGCTGCTGTCAAGCTCGGGGAGAAGTAAGGAGACATTTTGTCACCACACTTCCCCCGTTCCCACTCAAAGCTTTTCGCCCAAAGAAAGGCTAACCACTTTTGCTATCCAGAAGCCATTGTATGCTGCTGCATATCAGTCTCTCACAAGGGCTTCATGGCAACAGTAAAATAGGACAGTTAAGTTTACACCTGCTTTTTATGATGCATTCAGGATCAGTCACTGTGGGTGTGCACCAAAAAAAGGAAAAAAAAAAAAACCAAACACCACACTCTATTGTATTTAACCATTTTAATGCAAAAAGCCAACACATCAAAACCAATATTTATCAATGACAATTTCTAATAGCCACTTAAAATGTCTTTAAAACAATCTTTTTTTTTTTTTTAAACAAACCTATAATGAAACACATTACAAATGACAAGCACACCCTTAAGTCGCCACCTTCTGCCCTCCTCTACGGGCCCAGCCATACATTTGCATGTATTTAACTGGCAGTTTAATGCTGGGGGGCTGAGCAAGAGTCGGGACAGGCGTGGTAGTGGTGGCCTTTCTGATTGTTGTGGTGCTCACTTTGGGGGCCACTGCAAAACAACACATACCAAGTAACAATTTCATTTGGAAGCATTGACCATCAAATCAGGGTTAGGGGCATAAAAATAAAATGCACCATACCAGTGACTGGGCTATTCAGTGGCCTCTGGACCTGCATGGTTCCCTTGCCTGGGGTCTGCGACCGGAACTGTCGATCAATGACCAGTCTGTCAACACCATACACTGGGTAGATGCACTGCAGAATTATTCTGAAAGGGGATGGGGGGCTATTAGTTTACTACCTTCAGAAAAGTTGCTTCAGCATAGACCAAATTAAAGAATTACCTGTATGCAGAGTCTCTGGTAATGACTGGTTTCTCTCGAGGAATGGAGGCCTCCTCAAATACGATTTCATTCTCATAAGTCAAAAAGTCATTAGTGACCTGTAGGAAGAGATTAGTCACGTCTGGAAAAGCATTCAAACCCCCCCCCCCCCCCCAAAAAAAAACCCTTAACACACCATACCCAAAATCTTGTTCCACAGCTGTTGAGGGAAAATTCAAACAGAGCCCTCTTCTCATCAACTTCTCTAGGTGTGCAAGTCTTATCCAATAGTGTAGTTTTGGATGTGAATGGATTGGGCTTGGCCTTAGTTAGGTCAGCCACCACAGTCACTGTACCATTTGGAGAGCACACTGGAGTCGGGCAAAAGTAGACCGAGGGATGGACGGACGGACGGACACACACACACACACACACACACACACACACACACACACTTAGAAGGAAAGAATAAATGTTACAAACCAAATTGGTCTTAATCTTGGTCCATACAATTACCTAGCATCTCTGTGGTGGGGAACCGACAGGTCTTGGCCAAAGACTGAATAAGTTTCTGGGACATGGTATCCCTGACAACAATCTCAAATGTAGCATAAAACTGTTCAAGGGAGACAGCCTAGGAGAGAGAGAGACAGTAAAGAATGATGTATGCCAACTGGCAGTCTTGCTCAACATGGCAAGTACCCACAAAATGCTACCAAGCTTGAGATACAATTTGAAAGCTTACTTCATATTTGTAACCAATTGTGAAGAGGGGAACATCCAGAGTCAGACTCTGATTGTTGTTGGTCATGATGTATCCTCGAACATTAGCCAACTTCTGGGTGAGGAGGTATGGACCAATGCCAGTTTCAAACTGAGAGGCAAACATCTGCTGGTTGGTACTGAACCTAATGCCCTTCTCCATACAGAGACCATTGAAATATGGTGGGTCTATGATGTGAAAGAATGAACATTAGGGGCAAGATTACAAGAACCAGGAGAATGCAAGAACAAACCTAAAGCACTTACAAACACCCATGATCCGAGCAACTACAGTGGTCAAGTAGAAGTACTCCCCCTCTTGAGGCAAGATGTGGAATGTGTAGTTGAGGTCAAGAGAATACTCTAGAACTCCCTCTCCAAGATACTTTGGAAGAAAGAAAAAAAAACACAAACACACACACTCTAAGTCTTGCAACCCCACTGAAGGCTTTCACACCCTACCATTACAGACACATACCATTTTTCTGACTACAGGGTCTTCAAACGGCACATAGATGGTGTAACCGTGGGTGTAACCATTTGGAATCTTAGAAATTCGATAACCATTCCGTGTAGCTTCCTGCACAGTCATCTTCATGCCATTCAGTCGCACAGAAGTCAGTTCTACATCAAAGGGAAAGTCACCCACATGGACTGTGAAGATGTGTTCCTGAAGAACAGTTACTGCAGGGAGGAGAGGAAAAAAAAAAATTGGGGTCAGCTCCAGTTTATACAACTTATTGTTCCTTCCATTTTTGAAGCCTGTCCTACAAAAGATTATGGTGGCAACTTACAATTAGATGTAAAAGGAGCACGGAACAAGGCTGGTGTAGTCATTACTTTAACATAGTGGAGTCTGCTTTCAAGTGCGCCACCATCTGTTGTAAACACGTGCTCATAAAAGAGACTCACAGCATAGAATTCATGGTACATATTGTCCATCAGAAAGCTCTGGAGAGGGAAAAGAAACAAGGTTAGAAAACAAGTCTTCATATATGCACTTACCCTTCAAGAAGAGGAAGCAGCAGTAGTAGCAGCAGCAGCAGCTTCTAACCTTTCTGAGCCCACCTTGAGCTCCATATGGTATGGACACCTGGACAACTTCTGGGCCAACATTAAGTTGAATGCCCCTTTCTGCAGCAACATTGGGGTCCATGCGTCGCCCCTCTACACCAATGCCAATGTTTTTGCTTTGAAATCCAGCGTTTGTGGACACCATGGGAGACACCGTTGTGAGGGTATTCCAAATAAGGGCACCGGCATTATACGAGTAATCAGCTTGGGGAAGAATATTAAAAAAAAAATTAAAAAAAATCCAAGATGGAACAGTTATAACAGGAAGAGCTAGGGGAGGGCAATTCATTCAGGACCATAACTCACTCAGCGTGCAGGAAGCAGACAAGTCCACAATTATGGTACGAAACCCTTGCCTCAGGAACACCACTGGACGGATGTTTTCAATTGCCAAGCCATTTACCTGTACAGACAGATGAACAGACATCAACATCTCAAAATGCCACCGACCTGCTCAATATTTGTATATTCGCCCTACCCCACAGAGGACTTTACCCAGACAGTTATAGAGTGCGGTTGTTCATGTGCAGTGCGAAAAACAATACGGCTGGGGGTGACTTCAAGGAAGTAACCCCGACTCGCAGCATCGGCCACAGATAAAACAGCTGGTGCATTGCCATCTCTCAAGAACATAATCTGCCAGACTGATGTAGCAGTTTCGTACACCTGTGATAAAGGGGAAAAAAAAAAAAAACAACATGCACAAGAAGTTTGGGAAAAAAGCTGGTCTACATTATAGACATACCTTTGGAAGAGCTGATGCAATTTTGGCATCTGCTAGAGACTGCATCTGCCATGATATGTCTGTCTGCACAGACACCTGCAACAAGAGACCTTTAAGCGGAATGCATTCTGAATAGAATTATTGAATTGAACATGTCAACATCCAGAGGAAAAAAATTATACCTCTATGTAGTTTTCCTCACAAGTGATCTCCCTGTGAAACCAGCTTGGAGAACAGGCCTTGCTGATTCTATGAACTTCTTTCTTCAGACCATTCAGGCTCAGTTGGAAGGTGAAGGTGAAGGTCTTATCCTATAGTGGTGTAAAAAAAAAAAAAAAAAACACAACCCAGTTTCCATAATATTTTGCAAAAAGGAGAAAGGAAGGGGACACAAAGTCATACTTTAATGGGACAGTCATACTTTCAGCTCAGTGTAGCAAGAGAAGTAAGAAGCCCGGAGGACAGCAACTCCTAGTCTTTTGTAGACACTGTAGGTATACCCACACTGGGCATTACCACCTTGAGGGATTGGATACCTTCCCTGAACATCTACAAAAAAAATAAATAAATAAATTTGGAGCAGTTGTTTTAGGGCTGGGCAATTTGGCCTAAAATCAAAACCTTTTAACTCGATTACAATTAATGAATAAATTTCTCTTTGCCTTAATAGTTCACTGACATGTTTTGTATGTTACAAGTGAGAGATCTTGGAAAGAAGGCTGTATTGATTTAAAAATAATTGGAGGAAACGCCATCTACTATCTAGGATTATTTGTTAAAACATCAATGTTTTCTTTGGTACTAGCTGCTCATGTTGCTTAGTCGTCACAGTGTTTAAGCTCTCCGTGCTCAACATGTCGGCGGAGTGTAACAGAGCAGGGTCACGTGACTCCATACACGGTAGTGGTTTTTAAAGGAAACTTGGAAAAATTTGATCAATTATAGGTTCTGAAGGTCGATTTTGATTATTTTTTGATTAAAATCGCCCAGCCCTAGCTGTTATTTTCATAATACACAAGTCATAAAAATCATAATATACCTATAGCTTCAATGAGAGGGTCAATATCCTCAGAAGAGAGAAGCACAGTAATCATAAAATTGTGGTCCAAACATTCAACAATAAATGGCCCTGAAATAACAATAAAAAAAAAAAAAATTAACAACACACACACACACACACACACACACACACCACACACACCCATCAACCATATACAAAAAAACACACCATCCCCTTCACCACCGCACTGAATGTTTGTTAAGATCATGAGGATGCAAACCACTCTGTTCAAAAAAAGAAGGGGGGGAGGGGGGGGGGGGGGGGTAAATCAAGTCAAGAAGTTAACCACAACATTCAAACTAAAGTATATATTTATATTTTAAAGTACTCAAGCCATGCAGCCACCGACCTCCAATACCATCCAACAGCCATTATCACTGATAAGGTGAAGTGTCTAACACAAGCTAGACCACTACGGGCCCTCTCAACTATAACTTCAGCACAGAATCCTGACAGCTTTGGTTTTGTGAGCATTCCATCGCCTCATTTTTAAACTTACTTCCTGATAGACGTTACCTTCACTTCACCTGTCATTCATTAAAATTAATTAGGAAAATGTTGGGCTGAGCAGAGGTAGGGCCTATTTGATTAGAGTTTGGATCTACATTTCTGAATGTTTATTGGTCTATCAGTGCTTACAACTCACATTCAAATATTTAGATAGGACCCATGTTTAAATGCTCTATTTTAAGTATCTCCTAGTATCCCTTTTTTCTTTGCAAGAGTTATCTGTTCCCTGAGACACCTTGGTGAGATTTCCAGGTGTAATCAGTGAACATATAATTTGTGTTGATTGGATGACCACAAATGAAAAAGTGAATCTGATTTGCCAGAGCAGAGCAAATGAAACAAAATGGGGTGTCTCAGATTGGAAGTACAACAAAAACAAAAATGTTTCTATTTTCAAAGATTTCTTGTAAGAAATAGGCTACTCATATCTGCTTTAAATTTTAAAAAGTTTTCACAAAAGCCAAATAGTTGTAAAATGCTATTTTTAAAAAATCAGGTTAGTTCTGCATCACCCAGACAGAATTTCAAGTTTACCATCACATGGTTTATCAAGTTCATTACCATTTTACTATCAAATGGCTTATACATCAAATAAATAAGGAGCCAGAGAAAAAAGGAGGCAGGATAGATTGCTCACACAGGGAGTGTTAAAATGTTAGCACAGTTTCATAGCCTGATGGCTTGTGGATCCAGAGTTACGGTGTAAATGCACTTGTATCTTCTGCCATATGGTCTGCCTGGAGACTGTAAAAACTATAGCTGGGCTGGATGGGACAGATAATATGCTTTGCCGATATCCTGCTGCACAGCATGTAAAATTCCTGGATAGATGACATTGATGACTCCAATTGTGATAGCCTGTAACTTTAAGCCTAAATATACTGTGTATTCGACATCTCAACTTCATCATGTATCTCGAGGTTAACCAAATACCTTTCAATTAGATTCTTTTATTATTAGATTTCATAAGATTTATTTAAAAATAACAGAGAATACAGTTGTGTGAATGTGTTTAGATCAAGAGAGAAAAAAAACTATGAGTATAGTAGTGAATGGCCAGAGAAGACAATACCACCAAGCAGGGTGGGCCTATATAAAACTATACACCAACACTGACATCAATGACGTGACTGACAGTCAGAAGATTTATTGTTTCTTATCAGCCAAGCTTCCTTTTCACCTGGCTCTGGACTGATCTCTATTGAGAACATCTAAAACAAAACAGGTTGCTGTTTTCACATGCATGAATAAGTGTGCGTGAGAAAGAAAAAGCATAAGTGAAAGGAAAAGATGCAAAGAAAAATTATCACTTTGAAGTGAGAAGCAGCTAGCATTATGATGTAATAGAACATCTCATCTTTCAACAGGATATGTGTTGCCTTTGTCTTTAACACACATCTTAGATTTTTGAATCAAGTCAAGTCTCATCTCACTGGATAGAGCCACGTCCAGGCCTCCAGGGAGACTGTTGCGAGATATTCTGCTGACATAAAGGAGGGACATGCCAATAGTGTAATAGCAATGAGCAGTCAGCCTGTAAATGATTATGGTCTGTAAACAGGGACTACTTTTTCAGATAAACACAAGGCATCAACATATGAAATGTCTGAAATAAACAATGAAGCATTCCTCAGAGACCAATGACAGGTTACAGCAGGCCTTTGCCAAAAGACACATTCCTTCTGTGAACTTGGTCTGGCCAATTCTCCTTTTGCATGATGCCACAATCACATTCCCCGATACACTTAGTTGTATAAAACCAATTCTTCTAGGAAAATGGCTGTAGTAAAACTGAATTGAGGAAAAATATAGGTTGCATGTAAAGAGTTCAGACTTTTACTTGATAGTAACACTGAAATTGCAATTTGATTTGAGATTAAAAATATAAAATGATCATCTTAAAGTAAAGATGGACTTTGCATCTTAACACATCAATTGAAGAATTACTCTTTCATGACAAGTGTTACAGACACAGATATTTATTATGAACTATTTCAATCTAACATCTTTAATCACAAAAAACAGGCCTAAATGAAAACATAAGAATCAGCTTATATTAGTGCTGCAACCAGCTAGTGTCTTTCCCCCAAGTTGCTCCACATTTCTGTCATTAGTTATCCTTGCGATCGGCTTTTCTTGTCTTGGTCCATCCTCTTCTCAGCACAAACTCCATTATCTACATAAACATCTCATATATGCAGTGATTATTAGCGTCATTATCATGGGAGTCGAATAAGGTAGACCACCTGGACTTCTTGTCACCCAGGCTTCTTGATGTTCTTGAAGCTGACAGCCATGAGAAACAAATTTAAATGATAAAATATGAAAATGTATGTCAAATTAAATGAACAGACAAAAAGTAACAGTAAAATAAGGACACAAAATAGTTTTAACACAACATATGAAGAAACGTTCAGATATAAAGCCCTCCATTAGTGATAGAATTTACAGTACAAACCTATATATTTTGATCAACTTTATTGTCATACATACTCTAATTTGATTAATTTGACTTAATTTCATTTTACTTTCAAGTAAAAATGAAATTGGTCTTTAGTAGAGATGACTTAGTATGAAGTACAAAAGTATAAAACAACTCTTCATATAGAATTCTTCTTACAGATAACATGCAAGACTTGTTGAAATAAAAGGCTGCACTGACTTGCTGTTGAAGCCTACCTGTGGTCTTCTATAGCCGGTTGTGGCAGGAAAGCGGAGGAGTCTCCCAGGCGCCAAACAGAAACTGTGTCTGTCTGATTTGCTGGAAAGAGGCACTTAATCGTCAGCCTAATGAAAAGTGGGATAAAGGATGTATGAAGGTTTGTACTGGAGCAAATAATGGAATGTAGGAACAGAATCATTATTTTGTGTTAGTATTATAACAGCTGAAATTGTGTCTGTATCTGTGAAATAGCTGCATCTGAATAATGACTTATCCAGATGTGCCAGCCCTCTCTAGCCACTGCAAAGTATCCCATAACAGTGAATACTACTACTACTATTATTACAGCAACTCTCCTACAGGGGGCGCTTACCTGTAAGGAGAATGCCTGTGAATCATAGGCTCTTCTGCCTGTTGTAAATCATAAATGTGAAGTACTTGGTTCTCATAAATCACATAATCTCCATCAATCTGAGGATAAGTAAAAGGACCAAAGGCCAGGTAAATGCTAGATCAGCTCGACTGCGCTGAACAGATTTTTGGATATGGGCGCAATATTGTTATGAAAATATTGGTGATTATTTAGCATTACCGTATATCTGAAAAGTCTGAGTGCTCATTCATAGTTGTATCAAATGCCACAAAATAATGTTAGTCGGATTTGCAGTTTTATTGCGAGTGAGTGAGTGAATGAGTGAGACACTGAAAGAGATACTGAGCTGGATGAGCTTACTCTTTGAGTGGTACCACATGAGTCAAGGGTGAAGTTGAAAAGAGCCCTAGCGCTGTCTGTCTGAGTGGGTCCACATGCCGGATCCAGTAGGGTGGTGCTGTTCGGAGGGGTATGGGGAAGGGTTCGAGATGTATCTACAACAACCACCATTCTCCCTTCAGGAAGGCATGCTATAAATAGATTTAACACTTTAGGTTCATCACTTGACAGCTGTCTAATCAATTTCAGGGCGTGTGATTTTGTCTGTGTATGTGTGTGTGCATGTGTGTATGTTTGTGTGAAGAAAATGTGTGTGTGAGAAAAGAGTCCTAGACAAAGACCAAGAGTTACCCAGTAGATCTCTCACAGGGAAGCGGCAATGCTGAGTCAGGTTCTGCTGCATGTGAATTGCGTCCAGAACCACCACACTCACCTCCAACTTCACATCTACACCCTGAAGTGTCAGATTCTAAATAGGATGATAAAACAGACAACACAGACAACAATGTACTTACCAAAAAAGGCTAAACTTATTGTATTGTATTGTTTTAATCATCAAGATCATTTATGCTATTCTCTGTTTTTACCCAAATGGTTATCTTACATTTTATTTATAGTGTTTCTGTGTTTTGGATAAATCATCAACTTATAAAAAGAAACATATATGAAAAAAATGTGTAAATAAATGAATTCATTTAATTAATTGTCAGCCTTCTTCTTGCCATGTGAGAAAGATGAATGTTAATACCAATGCACGTAGAGTGGACAGTACAGAAGAACAGCAGAAACAGAAACCTTCCTTCCTTAGCCTTGCATGACAACTTTTTTTGTATCCAGTGCAAACATACCTGCAGCATTACTTATCAAGGTGCGCAACATCACCACTTAAGTCAAGTTACTCAAGCTGTGACTTAGATCACCTGGAACATCAACACCTGTTAATGTCCGTCATACCTCGAAGGTCATGCCAGGTGCGAAGAGAGGGAACTCCACGCTGAGGTAATCCTCCTCCAGCTCCAGCTGGTAGTTTCCCAACTCCACCAGCTCCCAGTCCAGCTTCCGCCCCCCCACACGCATCTCCCAGGAATGACCACCAGGGGCATGGTAGAGCTGGACCACCAGACTGCTCTCTTTGCACCTCCCTTCCAGCCATGGACCCGCATCCGCTGGGGACAGAGAACAGCAGTTGTGCAATAGTTACTTTAGGGTGAGGTCAGAACACTTTAGGCGTTTGTAAGTGTTTAGGTATTTGTAAATGTTTGTAAATACTTTTTATAACATGAAAATAATGTCTCATGATGCCCTAGCTTTTCATGCTTCTGGATGAATTTGGTCCTTTTATGATACCCAGGCAACAAATACTGAAAACAGACAAACATTAATAAAATAACTAAGCCAAATACTTTTGCAAATATAATGCAGGTTGTATTGGTCAAAAGCATCTGCCTATAAATAGAAAGATTAACAAATGTGGTCAGTTTCAGAAACAACGTCATCATTATTCCCACACACAAACATTCACACACACACACACACTAGTGCTGGGCGATACCGCAAAATCTGATATCGATCCGATACCAAGTGAATACATGGTCAGTATCACCGATATCGATACGATACTTATTACACTTAAAAATGAAGCACAATTTATTTTATATAAATGAGTTGGCCTATGTTTTACGAAGAGAAGGAAGAGGCCTGTTTTAGTAGCCTATACTTTCTTTCCTTCAGAGCTATATTTTGGGTGGGATTTAAACCCTGTGTATAGGAAATAGAGTTATAGAGCTGTTCCATTGAGTTAGTGTAAGCTGTAAGCTAATTTTTTTTTTACTGTCCTTGCTATTGACAACACTCACCAAGCTTGTGTAACAGGGCTATGATTAGAATTTCTTTCAAACCATCACTTTAATTTCATCATTTCATCAAAATACGTCCTTTACATTTGTATGTTCACTGTTCACGTTGGGCTGCTGCAGCACTGAACAAGTTACTTGGTATGTCACTTGACAGAACAACAGCGAATCACAGCGGAGAGCCGAGGCAGAGTGTGCGTGTAATAAACTGGTTGGTTGAGCACTGAAGTGGCGGAAAGAAAGTAGATCCTACTAAACATTAAACAGGAAAACTAGAGGTTAAATTATCGATTTCATCTCACTGGTATCGATGCGATACGATACCAACTTTAAAATCGATTATGTAAATACCTTGAATCGATCCGCCCACCCCTAACACACACACACCCACACACAGACAGACACATGAAACACAAATAGATTGTCACACAGAGTGACAGATATTCAACAGGCACTTATCCAAAGCCACAAGGACTTAACTGCAGATACAGGAATCTCACCCAATTCTTAATTAGCCCCGCACCAACATGAGGGTTCATGAGTGTAACATAACAATGAGTTGAGGTCGAACTACCTGCTTCCTTCTTGTCACAGACTATAGTGGCACTGTAGTTGAACTCTTCAGAATTTGATGTGAGAATAAGGGTTAGGGTGAAATCCAGGCTCTTCCTTGTGTAGCCACCTCTTAAGCGCTAGTATGGAAGAGTTTAGGTGAGTAACATACATTAAATAGTGACAGCAGTAGCAAAATTAGCAGAGGTAGCTGTGCATCACTGGTTACGGCCTTAGACCTGTAACCCAAGGGTGGCTGGAACGGCGGCTGGTTGAGTCTCTAATTAGTATGGCTGGAAAGTGGGTGGAGGAAGTGAAAACGGCACCCCCATGCTTATGTCCACAGCCGAAAAAGCCCTTGAGCAGGACAACCAACCCATCACTGCTTACCAGGTACAGCAGGAGCAAGCTGCTCTTTGCTCCTGAAAAGTGTGTGTGTACACTGTGTTCAATGTGTCCTGCCAATTCAGACATCTCAAATTAAGAATTTGAATACATTTTATGTCTTTCCAGCATCGCAATTAGAACTTCACTGTTCTAGCTGAAACTGACTGACTTTACACTATTTCTAGCTAAGATGTCCACCAATCACACATTTCCCCCTCTTAGGATCAAAATAGTATGTATATATATACACACAGACACACATTTTACCACCCATCTACCCCAACTTACCCTCTGAGATATAGATGGGTGTGAGAAGGGTACTCTTAGTTGATAAAAGAAGCTCCCATTCTTTATGTAAACCTGGAAGATGTGGAGGGCATGTTTTTGCACTTCAGGCCATGACACAGACTGTCCTCCAATGATTAAGTGCTTAAAAGACATCTCCGGTGGGAATGTGCCCACAGAGATGGAGAAGGTCTTCTCAGAGCACACAGTATCTGTGAGTTTAAAAGCAGACAGCCAATAAATTAAACTGACAATGCTATATTCGAATGCAAGCATCAGATCAGGACCTGTCTAATTCAATTGCTAACCACGTCAGAATCAGTGGCAGTTATACTCTAAAAGCAGGCTTAAGGGTGCCATCAGACAGGTGGTTTGGTCCCCGAAGATGTAAAGTGTATCACATTTAATATCTGGTACAGTTTTGCTTGGACTTGTTCAATGTAAAGATAAAAGGCATAATAAACGCTGTTTAAGAATCATTATCATCAATAGAAAACAAAAATATGCCTCTGATTGCAACGTACACATCATGTCTGATCACACTCTTTGTTTTAATAGTAAGTAACAGATATTCGTGATCAGCAATGGGTAACTGAGAAAAAAACACATTAACTGTTTATGAGTCTTGGTATATAGGGGAGGGAGGGAGACTGAAGAATTCTGAAAGTGCGGTGCTGGGTCAAAGGCCAGAGGTCATCCTTCCACTCATGCATGAAGAAAAGTTCAAAAGAAACAACCTTGGAAAGCTGGTCATTCGATCCAGAAATCTAGTAAAGATGCAAAAATCCACAGATATTATTATTTGCCTTATTACAGTGGTAAACTGTTGCTTTAACTAGCCAAATAACTCTATCGAATCCCTACACTACACCTTAGGCCTTGAACCCTCAAATACTTAACTTGCATGACTGGCGGAGTAAATTGATTATTTCTATTATAAGTGAGTCATGTAGTCATGTTGTTGTATGTTGTTGAGTGCTATTGGTATGTATGAGAATAACAGAACGGAGACCATAGGCAGAGACAAATTAAAGGGAAACTGAGGATGTAAAAGTGAAATGTGGAAGACGGATGCATTGTTCACCAATGGAGGCCATGTGTCTGCAGAGGGCTACTCTTTGATGGCCAGGAGCGAAGGAAGTTGGCCCTGCCTACGATCAGGCTGCTGTGTGGTGGACCAGGTAATGACTCCTCCATAATCACCTTGACTGAAGACAACCCTATACTTGACACCACCCTGCAGCCTTGACTTGAAAGCAGACAATCTTGAGGAGGTGCTGCAAATTTGTTTTACCTTACCAAAATATATGGTAACTCTGATACCTCCCCTACAGACAGCACTCAACAGTCTCAGAGAAAAGGGATAAAGGCTGATTGATACTGCATGGACTTTTTCTTAATGCCACTCATGTCTTTAAGGGTTCAAGGGTTAGGGTAAATGAGGACACTGAGAATTCAGCCAGTGGCTTCATAAAAAGCCCTTCACTGCCTGAATGAGGTGTACTCAGTTGACATGTTTGAACAGCTAATGACTTGAACCGCACCTTGCTCTGGGGTGCCAGAAGCAGATTTTGAGAAGCACCCAAAAAGAAGTACACAAGTAACCTTATTTGGTCTTCCTACCCGAGTGTGTGTGCCCTCTGCACCAAATGGGATCCTGACACGGAGCACTCCGTCATTTGAGGTGACCTTAAAGCCACGCTCACGGACAGCGCAATCACTCAGGGCTTCACTGCCAACCCCAAGCCTCACACTGCTGTCTTTGACTAGCCCGTGAACCAGAGCACTGAGGCTCAGAGGAGACGACCACAGCAGATGGCCGCCTTCCACCACAACTCCATCTAAGAGGGAGAGAGAACACGTCAATAATATTATTTATTTATTTATAAACCACTTTTCTTCATACCAAAAATGCTTTATAGGAAAAAAAAGTCAGTTACTGGCATTTACATGCACAGCCACAAGATGGCACCCACCACCACCTTAGCTTCAGGGGTTTACTTCCACTATGGATGTACAGTATGTAGGTATGATGTTAAGCATTACAAAAAGGATACATAAAAGTTATAATTATTATGGGACGGTTGTGGTAGAGAAAAGTTCTTACCCACTACACATGCCACAGAGACATCCATCGCTGTAAGACTACCTTGCCTCGGGATCAGAACAAAAGCATTGACTACCTCCACCACTGCTCCTTTGTCCTATATGATAGAAATATTTCAACAGATAAGGAGTATGGTATTGCGTCTATGTGTATGGTCTATATGTCTATGTTTTGTATACAAAGACATGTCTTTCTAACCAAGAGCGTATGAGAGTGGGGAGAGGAGTGAGCACATCGAAACACAACACGTGTGTCTGTGGCGTTAATGACGTAACCCAATGCCAAGGCCTCCCGCACAGCCATAGGTTGATCCTGGGCTCCACCAGGCCCGTAGAACACCACCCTGCCTTCCTGTTTCAGCTGCTCTCCCTCCTCAATAGACTGACAGACACACAGACAGTACGCATACACACACAGAGAGAGATAGATGTGTGCAATGCTAAAGGCATGATGGAGACTCAATGACCTAAACTAGGGAAGAGTGCAAAGGCAGTCCGGGGAGGAAGTCAATGTCTCAAGGATCATGACAACAGGGAAATAGGAGCATCTTAAGGTACACAAAGGAGGAAATGAAAATGAAATTCACAGAGGACAACAGCTTTCAGTTCCATCAACAAGAGCCGGATCCTGGAGTTGCAACAGCATGTTGTCTGGTTCAAGATTATATTACTTATTTACATTAAGTCACAAAAGATAATGCCGATTCGAATACAAACCTTGTGTGGGGCATCCATCCACTTCTTGCTGTGGTTGTGAGGATCTGGTATCTGAGGCTTAATGGAAAGCTAGAAGGAATTACAATGCAACAGATAAAGAAAATACATTCAGTCAGGGAGTCAAAAAACAAACTTCTAAAGAAACTGAAAATCACATCACTGCTAATTTGGCAGAATACTTTCAACTGAAATACAGACTGACCTCTGATGAATGTCTGACTAAAAAAACATCTTCTAATAAAAAAGGTTTGCAAATCAAGTCAGCGTTTGTTTTTATTATTATTTCTTTTGGAGTTCTGGTGTGATGGGATCCCATGGACCATTAAAGTTCAAGCTTTTGGAGCTTTGTTCTTTCACCCATTCAAATCAAGTAAATTGACCTTTTTTAAAGTGTTTAGAGTTATGTCTGACTGATCCTGATTTATTCAACCAGGGGCCTATTGCACAAAACTAAGATAAGGGTTTAAGCTGGGATATTTTAGCTATCCTGGCTGAATTAACACATTTGGCAGTATAGCCAAGATATCCCGGCTTAATCCCTTATCCTAGTTTTGTGCAATAGGCCCCCAGACAATAACCAACCTTACTAATAATTATTTCAATGTTATTATTTAGTTCAGTCTTTATATTCAGTGCCACTCCAGATGCAACCAACACCAGAGAATTAGCTGTCAGCCTTAAGACCAACATGCCAAGGCAACAGGCAAGACCAAGCTATCTATGGCACTTGAACAGAACACAAGGGAAACTAATGTTTTACATAGGGAAAAACACTTTTGACTAAACAAAAAAAAAATCGATTTCAGGTTTTCATCTGACCTCCATGTAGTTCTTCTCACACAAGATGTCACGCTCACTCCAGGGTTTAGGTAGGAGGCAGTGCAGGTGGAGAGGGTAGGCCTTTGATTGCCCCCTGACCTTTTGGTTTACAAACCACACCAGTAGCGAGAACTCAGAATCCGCCTACACAACAACACAGAGCACAGATGTCATTGAGGTATGAAGGGGGAAAAACACATAGACAAATATGTCCATATCTAAATTGTGTTATTTTCATACATTGTTGAAAGGGATATCAAGGCACTGTTACCTTATTGTCCACATGGCAGGCCAGGTATGACGCACGAAACACCAGGTTTCCATGGTGATCGAACAGAATTGTGTAGCCACATTCAGCTGCTCTCTGATTAGATAGGAAGTGTATACCACCGCCATCTGGGACATGAAATTATTTCCTCCCATTATCACCAACAAATGACTGATATTTTGCTTCATCATCATGTAGATTTAGTCAGATACAAAGTTTTACCTTCAACGTCAAAGCGCACCTTGTGACCCACAAAGCTGGACTTGATAGACACCCAAAAACTGCGTTCATGGCACACTGTCACAAAAGTTCCTGGTTTTAGAAAAACTGGAAGTAAGTGTTGAGGAAACAAACATCCACATCCCAGTACATTAACAGTGTGCCCACTGGGTCGTGACCAGGTGAGTCATCTAAGCCCCATCAAGGTTCCTTCATGCTTGGCTAACAAGCAGTCTAGGAATAACTGGAAAAAAATCACAACAGGTGGGAGGATCTTGAGTTTTTCTCGTGGTTGACGACATCTTGAGCTGGTGAATCATCAATGACTACAACAGAAAACACCAGATTCCCCCCCAATGATGCATTCAGGGATTTGTCTGAGACATGAGAAATAACAGTGATGTTTTTTCCTCTCAAGAACAATTGAAGTTAAAAATTATAGCGTACTTCCTTCAAAACTGAGATATTCTACATTTGTTAAGAAAGTATATTTCGTATTAAACATCATGCTGATAATAGCAATATAGAATCATGAATATACACACTTGGCAGAAATTTGCTGGGTGTTCATGAGTCCATGGTGAATGTTCTACGGAATACAGAGTAACCTAATGCCCTTACCCAATGGCAGCGTCCCGACTAAGCAGTGTGTCTGATTCACATACAGCACAAGGCCAAAGAATGTAAGAGTCCTGCTTTAAAAATGAAAAAGGTGAAGAATGGTAGTGGTAGCTAGGAGTTTATCAAGGAAAAAAACTAAATGTACATGTCATTAGCTACTGATAACAGTTCCTGGCTAAGCAAAAGAGAATATCAGAATCAGATCAGTAGGCTATCAGAAACAATTTAACATCAGAAGCAATTCATTTTTTACTGTGGAGTACCCTACTTACCCTTGTTCACTGTAACGTTAGGCCTACACTAATGCATATCAATTTCAAGGATACTTTTCCTAATTTACCTCATTAATTTACGATCCAAGTGTAATGCTGTACAAAAGAAATACAGATAGTATGATTTTTGATGATTTTTTATCGTTTGACACAGTTGGTCATGATCTTTGTTTTCCAATGGTTCCATGTTGAAGGCATGTGACCCGCACACCTGGCATGTAATTGCTAGATAAACCACAGTACTGGTCAGGGGGACGGACTAGAAAATCCCTGCCTGTAGACTAAATTAACTAGGCTTAATAACTTAGTTTGAAGTAATTTGTAAAACATAAAAAAAAATTAAATACAACAGGCTTCCGCTATATTTGCTTGATAGGCTACGTTTTTCTCGTATCAGGCACCACTGCGACATCCCCTGTCTGGAAGAGTGGCTCGAGGATTAACGTTAGTGTCTCAGTAAGGCACGAATAGACCTAAATGAACAAATCAAAATCTCACCAGGCTTTTTCGAGCTTTATTATAATCTAAGAGATGCAACCACACGCGCAACCGCTACACGCATATCAACAAGATGTGTCTATCCACGCGCGCCTAGCAATGCGGTTGCAGACGTATCTCGTTTTGACAAGAGGTGTGTCAGCGAAGGATTTGTCATGATCCAAGAAAAAAGGAAAGATATTTTGATGCTAAATAATCAATTTACGGATGTACCAGAATGAGCAGCTCTTGTGTAAGTTGGCCAATTTACACGCAATTATGATCAAACATTTTGCATTTTGAAACGCACTCGAAATCGTTACTGCTATATTTTCTGACAAAGTGTTAGTATGAAATGTTAAGCATGTTATTTAGTCAGTATAAAGCGTATAAATGTATTTGTACCAAGCATCAGTGTTACAGGCGTTGCTAGGATACAAGGGATTCAAGGGCGTGTGCTCTCCCATCTGCCTTCAGATAGACTGTGTAGTAACGTGCGTATTTGCGGGGTTTAAATTTACATGTCATGAGCCTTTCTTCCCTTTATGCAGAAACGAGACCATGAGCAGAAAAAGAAATTACACCACTTTCAGTCCGACCTCGCAATTCTGGGGTCTTTACAGGTTTGTCAATGATTAAAATGCATTAGATTAAAGGAATGTAAAGTGATATGGAAATACAGGCTTGTTATATTTTCCATGGTCCACCTACTTATGTTCCAGGGCTTTCGGTATTTCCAGCCCTGGCTGAGAGGCAAAGAGGAGCTGCTGTTGACAATTGTTAATGAAGATCAGGTGAGGGCTTGTATACGTACACATGACTTTTTGTCAAGGCGTGAATCTAACGTGTGTGTGTGTTTGTGCATATGTGTGGTTTGGGATGTGCACACTACCGTCTCTCTTCTGCACAATATATATCAGCCATACCTGATCAGAACCAGCAATTTTATACCCATCTCAGACTCATATTCCCTACTATTGTCCCCTCATGAAACATGGAATGCTGCCTGTGCTCACTGTTTTTGATGCCTTGCCCACAGGGCTGGCATTCTCCAGGTTTCCCGGTCTCAGCGGCCTCTTCTTCTTCCTCCTCCTTCAACAGCTGCAGCTCCAGCAGCTACAGCTTTGCCAGTGGCTATGACAGCTCACCCTTGCCTGGAGAGAGGCCTCCCTTGGGCGCCAGAGCTCAGGAGCACCGCATACAGATCCAGCAGCAGCAACCACAGCAGAAGGAGCGAGAGCAGGCCAGAAGGTGCAGAGGGCTGCACAGTATCACATAACGCTCAGTGCTTACAGGCATGCTTGCTCACAGTGTGTGTTGAATGTATAGTTAACATACCTATGAAAAATGTATTGGTTTACTGAAGCATTCATTTCGCTTTAAAGCTTTATATTGATATTATGAAAATCTACATAACGTGCCAGCGTTTGTTAGTATTACAGTACACCTAATTTGACTCATTGGTTTCACACTCTTGAAAACATGACTGTTACTTTGTCAGAACATCGGGTACGAGGGGAAGGAAGAGGTTAGGATTATTGTAAGGGCCTTCCACTGACCGGAAACAATTTGTCTTGGCTTCGGCTAAATCCTGAGACATTGGTTAATAATAATTTTGGAAATATCAATCATTCTATTATCCATTATTATATTAGAGGACCAGTGAGGCAGTAACCTGTGATGTTCTGACCCTGCTCCAAATGACCTTTTTTGGGGTGTGGGGGTTGTTCCATACAGTAGGAGCAGCGAGCCCCATCTCCTCCCTGCCTCGCCCAGTGAGAGAGAGATTGCTGTGCCTGTGAGTATACTTCAGCACCAGTGTGTGCTCCACTGCTCCTCTTGATTTGTGGCTCCATATATATGCTAAGCACTGACCTGAAATGGCCTGGGACATAAAAAGAGAATTAATAGAGGGGTGTTTTTATTGGTACAAATCCATTTGGGAGATCAGGGAAGTGCAAGAAAATAGACGCTTCTTTTGAAAAAAACATCAAATGTTTCTTTGGCTGCTTTACTTATTGCAGGAAATGAACTGCACTCTGTTTCTTTTGGCCGGCTACGCCAAATACGGGCGTCCTTACGCCTGGATCCGGTCCAATCACGAACGGCTGGTCAACATTGGGGGAACTGACTCGCTGGTCAAAGACACGCCGATGAAACTGAAAACGATCACCGACTGGTCTTCACGAGGTTTGATGGATCTCGCCCACATCTGTTTATTGTGTACCCACCACTGGCAACACCTGTCCGTAAATAAGTTAATATGTTTATTCTCGTTTAACCAGGCTTGTGCCACCGTAGCACCTATACATAATATTGTGATTCACTATACTATACTGTATGTCAGGAAACTTTCCAAAAGGTCTCAGTTTCTCAGGCTAATGTTTTAGCATATAATCAGAAATTGAAGGCGGACCCAATAGTTTGGCCATTGAGAGTAGACAGAATCCATCAGGTCATTTATGAGGAAAAACAGATACTGGAATCTGACATGCTTTGTCTTCTGTTATCTGTGTATAAGCCAAGTATGTGTTAAAGTAGGGAAAAGAAAGTGGAATCTGACATGTTTTGTCTTCTCAGAAATCCGTGTTTGGGACATGGTGAGTGAGCTGGTTGGCCTGTGCGCTATGCCTCCACCAGACAACCCGTTTTCCCTGGACAGGCGCTATCTCCAAACTCTGCCCCTTCCCGACCGCTTCCTCGTAACAGGGGCCCTGCTCAACTTTCTGGAAGGCCTTGTCGTTCAGGGGAACCAGGAGGATGTGTATTTTAACATGGGTGCGTCAGGGGCTCTTCTCTCCCCAAACAATCAAACCAGTTCCCTGGAAGGTATCTGCTCTCAGTGACAGAGGAATGATAATTCTGAAAATGCTCAAGCTGTTTCCTTTTGGCAATTCTGGGAAACAAACAAATAATCATTGATAGATATGTTTGATATGTTTAGTTAGTAGGCCAAACAGAGGAAGGGACAGGAAACCTTTTCTGCGATGCACCAATTTCATACAATGCACACTTCAGAGGCCAACTTTAATCTTTTGTCTCTTGCAGTTCTGCAGGAAATGAAGTGGCTGCGAAGTCTTCACGTTAACGGCCTGTCTGACATGCTGCAACTTCAGGGAAATGTCAAGCGTAGCCCTTGTGCCCCGGAGGACACTGCCGGGGACATTTAACAGAGATGCCCTGAAGCTCAACTGCATTGACCCCTTACGAACATACAGTATGAATGTCTTTTAGTGTGGCACACCTTAAAAACCCTATGAAGCCCCCTTACTGAGCATGTCAGTCTGATTTAATGGAATAGATTTAAAGGAAAAATCTAGTGAGACTCAATCCATAGCCAAACTATTAATCACAAAGAGTTTAGAAAAACAACCAGATTCCTATTCAGTCTGTTGTCTCAAATGTTATTGTTTCTTTTTCTACTGACAGCACACAGTGATGTGGAACAATACTTTGAATCAATTCAGACATCACAGACTTAACTGTGATGTTATAGTTTGGCTAGAGCTATTGTACTGTACTGTAACCTCTAGATTTCTTAAAGTGTTGGTGCAATGGTGCTAATTATTGCCACATAATTCCATCTTCATAATTTAAAGAAATTCTGTTCATGTTCAATAAATTTTTCAATTCAGAAAAAGGGTGTTACAATGAACAGTAAGTTCTTCTCATTCATTTTTTGATTAGTTTACTTCAGTACTTCAGCCCCATATAACAAGAAAATGTCCAAAATGGTTCCAGGAGCTCTAACCCCACCATCTCCTCAGTGATTTGACTGGTTATGGCTAATACATTATGGTTAACACTCTCTGCTATGGACACTTAGCAATTACACGATCATCACACATGTAGATGGTACCGTAAGTATATACACATTATTTAGAATTGTATACATCATTTAAACCAGGCGGCCGATGAACTAGGAAGGTTCTAAAATCTACCACTTTCTAACTGACATTGCTCAAGGATGAGGATGAAAAGTCTGAATCCCAATATATGCCGGTTAATACAAAAAGGAATGTGGCTGTTCAGCCTAGCTTTAAACTTCTCTACACTGAAATACAAGTGAGGGGGTCAGGTGAGTACACATTCTGAGTTAAGCCCTGACCCAGAGGGGTCTTAGCCATCGTCAGGTTGGTGATGGAATTTTGTTTTCTTTTCACAGTAAGGCCACGACCCACCTTTCAGATGGAGACATTCCTCAAATGTTCTACTATATTGTTTTTTTTATACCTAGGAATTTATATTTGAAAAAACATTTAGCAGCTACTTCACTTGTTGCATTTATGAACCAAGACGGAACTCATAACTGTACCATGCAAGGGAACGTTTATGTATAAAAGCTTTATTCCATAAAATACATAGATATTTAAATTTGTACACAAACAAAGCACCACAGTATAAAACATACAGACCATGGAAATGGAGACAAATTTTAAATCTTTAAAAGCAGGCACTTTCTTTTTCATGTGCCTTTGTGACATTGGTTAAAATGAAACTTTATTGACTCCACATGTCAGTCTAAAGCAAACAATAAAAAAAAAAATTCACAAGGCCTGATATTTTCACCACCAATGGCATGCAGAGAAAGAGTTGAGAGAGTGTTTGTGTGTGTGTGTGTTTTTTTTTGGGGGGGGTGGGGGTGGGGGGGTTGATGGGTATTATGAATGGGTAGTATAAATGCAGGTGCACGGTAAGCGTACCCCCACCTGGCTGCATTGACCACAACTTGTTCCCCTGAAGAGCTCAGGAATAAATTATGCTTTGCCTCATGGGAATATCATGATCTGGCACGCAGCCTACTCCATGCCACCCACCACAAATGCAAATAACTGATAATTGGTCAATGCGGAGGAGTTTGGCTCCAGCAAAGGCATATAAGGACTGAGATGTTCCCCTTTCTGATGTACCCAAAACCTGTGTTCAATTATAGAACAGAATCCTCTTTCAAGGCAAACAAGCAACTAAAACACTAACAGATATAAACCTTGGCAGCACACAACAATCCAAACTAATCGGTTTCGTGTTAAAGCCACATTCAAGACTATGACTGTTACGATATCGTTGTGGTGTATGAAAACAAATGAATGTTTGTGTGTGTGTGTCCGTCCACATTTTGTATACGTGAGAAATGCGGGCAGTGTTGGAACAGTGCCCAGTGATTGTTCTACGCTGACCTACTGTCCCAGCTGCCAAACTGCTCCAAGGAAAAAAAACACATTGCAGCCTTTATAAACTGTGACTGAACACTCAACTGTACTGACTTCATCATCTGCAACACTTCCCCGTTCTTTCCCAAACGCCCCCGCAGGATAAACCCAAAAGCAGAACCTTCAGTGAACTCTATCCCAATCAAAAAAAAAAAAAAGAAAGCAAAGTCCTAGGTGCACACAATCTTAAAATAAAAAACGTTTTTATATATATATATATAAATAGAAATCAACAGCAGTCTTATTGTTGTTAATACACTGTGCTAGATTTGTCAGTTCAGTTGACATCAAGCAATATCCTTTGTCCAGTTCAGTGCTGTGCGGATGTTGGGGTAGACCTTGAGATGAATCTAACATTATTCCCGACTCTCGGAATAAAAATAATGATAAAGTCCTCTATGCAGTAGTTGCCACGGAAACTGACGGATTTCTCTCTTGAAAGTGAATAAAACCGAGGCCCCCTGACTGACGACAGGAGGTCCTTTGTACTTCCCCAACTGTCAATGCCGATGAAACGGTGTGTACCCGGAAATACCGATAGCCGGCCTTTTGAAGCCCATGTAAGGGGAGGAAGTGAAAGTCCGTTCAGGACCAGCTGGGTGGCCTCCCACCCCCTCCCTCTAACTCTAGCCTTCCATACACACACGTACACACACACACACACACACAGGCAACACTGCCAGCTCCAAAATGAACCAGTTGGCAGTCTGGCGTGGAGGTCAGACACCCCGGGGGCAGTCTGGGTGTCTCAGTGCCAGCTGTCGCTAGAGGAGCCTCTCCGGGTGATGGCTCTGAGGGGGCTGCGCGACACTGATCCTCTCCTTCTCCAGCGGACTGTTATGCAACACAGGGAAGAAAGGAAAAAAGAGAAAGAGAGAGAGAGAGAGAGAGTTGAATTACTTATCTTATCTAACACTTCTCGCTGATCTACCAGCCATGTGTTCAGTCAATAAAGAGGGAATCAGGATGCGTTTCATTCATAATGCATTAAGCGGATATGCCAAGCAACATGTGCAAACTAACATGGTTCACCGTAGGTGAACTGTCCTGCCCTCACCTTTCCCCAGGCTGGCTGGTAGCGTCGATCCTCTAGTTGAACTGGGTGATGCAGGTGCCTTGTCCTCCTTTGCCCGCAGCTCAGGCTGTGGGAGCGTGGCACTGCCCCCATCCTGCCAATCGTTGAGGGCCCTCTGGAAGGATTGTGCCAGGCAGGCCGTCATGTCCTTGGCCCGCTCCGCCCGGCTGCACCAGAAGACGCGGCACTGCAGCTGTTGACCGGGCTGGCGGCAGATGTAGAGGAAGACGTTGGGCCTTGTGGTGTGTGAAGCGCAGTAGGCGATGTCTTGCAGGTAGGTCTTGGTGAGCTGCCGGCCAGTGCTCAGTTCTTTCACTTCGACATAGCGCGGGCGCACCACCAGGGCGTGGTCCTTGCCCAGCTTGCCTGGGGCTGGCGCATCGCCCAGCAGCCGCTCGATGGCATCCTCGGCCTGCTCCAGGTCCAGAGAGAAGATCTTCTTGGTGCCCAGGTAGTGCGCCTTGAAGATGGGGTCGCCGTGTGACAAGCTCTCAATGCGGTCCCGCCGGAACTTGCGCCGGATGGCCGCCGGGGAGTTCTTCAGCGTCTGCATGATGTGGAAGGAGGTCAGAGACATGGTGACGGCAAGACCAGCAGAGAAGACCTGATATCAGTTGCTGCTCCGGTTGCCCGTTTGGCTGGTTGAATTCCTCCACCCCTCTCCTACTCCCAGAGCCCCCTTCTCCTCACTCCAATCTGGAACAAGAAAACAGAAAATAGTCAGGACACTGAAGTGGAACATGAGTTCCAGTAAACCCTGTAGGAGGATACAGATGGCACGCCTTATGACGTGGAAAACATGACCATCACAAGGGGATCGGTTTCACTACTGACGCAGAGACCTAGACATTATTCATTCACCTGCAGAGCAAGACATAGAGCATCAAATATTAACAGGGCAGATCTGTGCTTTGTCCTACTGGGAGTAACCTCTGGTGACTAAGAATAAAGAGAGCTAACCATGATCAAAAATGTAAAGCAACAACAACAAAAAATGTAAAGCAACACTATGCAACTTTTTGCCAGTACTAAAACGTGCAACAGGTCCCACCAGTCATCCAGACACTGTGCAGTTGCGGTTGGAAGGAAAGAAAGCACCACAAAATAAATGAAAAAGCTTTACAGCATTACCAGTAAGGGTCTATAAGGTCAAATGAATGGAAAGTTCTGTAGGTAATCCAGGAACCCAAAAGATGACTAGAGGGAAAAACAGGAACCCATAGGATGACTAGAACCAGCGTGACACGAGGACTCAGGACTTGGTGGAACTTTCCATTCTCAACTGTCTGTATTTGTATGTAGTGGGAATATTGTCTCAGACAAGTATTAGATGCCAATGGTCAACCACTGAAAGAGGGAAAACTTGCAAATGAGTGGAAGGTACACTCAGCACAATGTGTTTGGTTGCTGGTAACAGAATACAAATTAGTTTGGAACATGGGATGATGTGGTGCCAGAATACAGATTAGCTGGGAACACACAAACCCTTTCCACAAAATGAGGACGTAGGGTGGTTGCATAGACATCACTAGTCCACAAACCCAGGATGGTTGCATAGACATCACTGGTCCACAGGTTTGTCCATCCTACCTCCTCATTTTGTGATACAGATGCCACTGATCCCACTGGAGCCTGAATAGGGTCAGGCTGTACGTCCATTTGAGACACCCTGAAGTAAAAGTGGGTTATTTCGAGTGCTGTCTAAAAGAAGCTGTTATGCAACTAGCACATCTGCTCAGCCTTTTGTCTTTCGAGCTTCTCGACCAAATTCTCTGGTATTGTCCGGGCCCAGCAGTGGTGCCCATTGTATCGCATTTTATTTTTTCCTCTTTTCTCCTTTCTTGGCCCATTATTTCAACACCCCCACCACCCTCCACCTCCGACCTCCCCGGTATAGCTTCTGAAGTCGGCCCACTAACTGGAACCACAAGCACCCTGCAGCAGCTGCCATTGTTCAGGGAGCTCAGTTCTCAGGAAACAGCTTTGGTTCGCTGCAGCCCACCACCTCCTGCATTCCTAAACTCCCCCCCCCCCCCCACCACCACCCCCACCACCACACACACACGCGCGCAAATACACACATATACATCTCATGACCGCAAATATTTTTGTTGCTGAGCTCAAGTCTTTGTTTATCATTCATGTTATGTCCATGTGCTACAAGTTTCAGGCCAACAGATCCAACAAGGTCCTTGGATTTCTTTTTCTAACAATCCATGGTGTACAGCACCTCACACTTCACCCCCTCTCTAACCATTTTATATGTTTACACACACGCACACAACTGAATGACTACTCTCAATAACACAATTCATTACATTGGATGAGTTAAACTGACAGACGCCATAATGATTGAACACAAAGCCAGTGCAGATATTTAGTGCACGGAACAGTATCAAAATGAAACGTTATCCAAATTAACGATACGTGAAGCACTGACGTCCAATGGAAAAAGTTATGTTATCATTAACGTTAACTGCTGAAAACGTGCGGCTGCTTCTAGCTTATCAAATCCTGACTAACGTTATATCTGAGTAGGGAAGCGATTTTTAACAAATATTTCAGAAAGTGAATTGCAGACATCAGTCAGCGTTTTCTGTGGAGACAGTTCAAAGTTCAAGTTGCCCGAATTTTGTGGATCTCATGATGGAAGTCATTTAGGTTTAATCGTAGGCCATTTAGTAGAAGTCTCAAACTTAGTGCACATCTTAATTTACTAGAGATTAATTCTGTATTTTTTTTCTCTCGAAATGCGCTTACCTTGTAATCAAATGAAAGCCGATGAGAGTCCACCACCCAACTAGGATGGCTGCTTGACTATGTTCGCCTCGACGGCAGAGTCAATGTTCAAGCTCTGTTCCAATACACTCAGGTTTTATTTAACCGAACCCTTTTCTCTTTTGCAACTCGAGTGTTAAAGTCCCGACAGAAAACAGACTAACTGTAGATTCTATCGATTCATTAGACCGCGCGTTTATCTTCAAACTCTGGCGTTCACCAAGAGAGCAATGCGAAGTGCTCAATGAAAAAGCGTAGGCTTCTACCATAGGACGTGCGCGTATGGTCTGACTGGCTGTTTGAGTGACTCAAACTTGCGTCTGAACCGCCGCTTTTAGCAGCCAAGGGCACGCCTCCTTTATGCGAAAATTGCTGTGACGAGAAGCTGTCTGAGGTGAACGCTACGTGTGTTGCTCCAGGCTGTTTAGCACTCACAAAAAGAGATCACAGGGGACAAAGTGTGCCTGGAGGGAGAAGGTGAAAGTACCACGACGCACAGCTGCAGTCTGCCATGCAGAGCAAATACTCAAAATTTCAGATAGCATCAGACTTGGTCTTGACAGGGACAAAAGACAACCACAAGGCTGGATATGTCATCTTCATTGTAGGGGTGGTCAGAAGTAGAACTTTACTGGGATAGTTTCATTTTGGGGATCTGCATTTTCACTCACTGATTCTCTTCCTGTAATGACAATTCTCAAGAAAGTTTAAGAATAAAGATTAGGAGAGAATATGATATATAGTAGTAGAGAGTGTTAGTAAAGAATATTGCTGGTTCTCTTTTAAAAATGATCCACTTTTTTAAGCTTTTCTCAGCTAGTTTCTGCCCTTTTTTAATCGGAAATGCTGTGCTAAACTGATAGTTGGCAGAGACGTGTGTGTGGCTGTCTAAACAGTAACACATGTATGTGTCTGAGTGAGTGAGTAAGAGAAAGAGCTGGCCGTGCGCAGTGGAAACAGTGTCCCACTGTGTCAGTGGGGAGGCACACCCAATCAGCGCCTGTGCTCACAGGGGTACACAGTAGCCCCATTATGGGGCTGCCAGTGACGCAAGCCCCCACCCCTCAAACACCACCTTTCACCTTGCCACACTAAAGGAGGGATTGGGGCCTCATGGCTGATGTGTGTATCCAGATCCTTTGAGTACAAACACAACATACGCCCAGTGTTGTTCAAAGAAGGCCCTGATGGAGGACAACAAGGTTAATCATTGAGAAATAACTGACTGTTGCAATCGCAGAGTTTTCAGACCCTTGAGTGCCTTCTGGATGGAAGACTTATGTACACAGGGAAAAAACTGTCTTCTCTACCCACATGTTCAGGTGGTGTTTTGGCATGTAGTCCTAATAGTGTTCGACAAAAAAAGATCTTAGCAGGAGATTTTGTTTGTGTTTTCCTAGCGTCAGGCCTTGTTTGTCTACCTTTACCTTTAAAGAAATTAGACAGGTAACACAACAATCACTAGGAGTCTTCCTGTTGACATCACATTCACACATAGGTGAACAAGGTGTACAGGATTCCCACTGACATTATCTATCGTCTCATCGAGTTCAGCCTTTCAGTACAAACAAAGTTTATGTATTTTTTGAACACGGTGTGTCTAAACATACAGTAGTTACAACATTTTCTGAACACGGAAGAACAACGCCTAGTAACAATATCAGCTGTTGTTTTACTTGTTTTCAGACTGTCACCTATCACCTATCAGTTTCAACTAGTCCTCATTTTTTTCTCCTACCCCTGTCACTAGCAAAACCAAGCAAACTAAAACATATCCTTTAGATGAAAAGTGGTGCTTTAAGCAGAAAAGAATACTCATTGGCTGTACTAAAGCAGCACCCAACACACTGATACTAAGTCTCCACTCATGAAGTTGTAGAGGGAGAGAGATCCATTAAAAGGGCATCGATTTACCATGCCAGCTGGACTGAGCTGCACCGAAAAGGGCAAGCAACTCACAGTTACATAACCCCATCTCTCTCTATCACTACCCCTCCCCCCCTCTCTCTTTCTCTCTCTGTCTTTGTCTTTCTCCTGCATGAGCACCATCTTGGTGTATGTTTTTGTTAACAGGAAGCTAGTTATGTGGGCTGGTGATGACAAACAGGAACAACAGCGATGACTTGGACGGGGCGTCTGGAGGGTAGCTGGTGAATGAAAAACAAGCAAAACAGATCAGAAAGTGACCAGATACATTATTACTATTCTTACTTTTGAATTTGATGGTCCCTTATATGCAGAATCCTCTCTCCATTCAAACCCAGGAGATATTCTGTTTTAACTGTAATTTTAATGTCTTGTTAACTGCAAAAACACTCTTCTTTATGATTTAGGGAACATCATGATGATTTTTTTTTTAAAATATCACTGCTGATTTGTATTAAATCACTGCTGATTTGCAGTTGCCTTGGCTAGTTATGGATCATTTCTAATTGTTCCAGAGTTCAATGGTGGCAGGTTGTTTTTCTGATTTTGACATTTAGTTTGTCATCACTAGTTTGCCGTCACTGACATCATCAATAAAAATGGCACACACAATCATGCAGTCTTGCCCTCATTATATCAAAAGCAAAACAGCATGGATTTTGATCTATTTCTCCCTCTCTATCTTTCTCTCTGTGTCTTGCTCTTGCTTTCATAAATAGCACTTCACATCTAAGGCCTGAGCCTCACATTGTGTTGAGTTCATGAGTCATCTCCACCTCACATACAGTGAGGCGAAAAGCAAGAACAAATGCTTGCGTCCAAACAGTCTAGGAGGAAACCCATGCAGACTCATAATGTCATGATCTAATTCTGATAAGTTGAGCACGAAACACATTTACACCATTTTGACAAATAATGCTATATGCGTAAAGGCTCAGTGGACAATTATAATCAAGATCAGTTTCTATGGCCATCTATCACCTTAAATGCTATTAGGGGGTATGATTGTTGGGGATGGGGATAGCCATTAAGAACAAAAAAGTGATTGTGTTTCCAGGCCCCAGTCTATTACCTTCTATTTTTCAGCCATCATGAGCCTGGAACCTGGTTGTAAATTAATGGTTGTAAATTAACAGCAAATCTATTTTAACACCAAATACTCCATTTATCCATGTTATGTTCCCATTCATCCGTTTGTCTTCATTCACATAATCTCTCTCCCCCATTACATATTCTCTCTCTCTCTCTCTCTCTTTTTTTTTTTTTTTTTACACACACACATACATACATACATACACACACACAGATATACCATACCACACTCAAATTAAATCTGTCTGTACATACCATAAGTATGTACCAATGCCAATTGGAATGTGTGGGCACTATGTGTTTTGTTATGTGTATTCCACTGTTTTCTAAGTAAAACAATTGCTACTTGTTTTGGGTTCAAACACAAACATATATCACTATTTTTTGTAAACACTTGAACTGCACTTCCTCTTAAATAATGGCGGGGCTGGAAAATGTTTCCAGGACCCATGGTTTTGTTAAAATGAACTGAAGCACTATCCCCTAGCACTATGCTCCTTAAGGTTTCTGCTATGTAGCTTGATTGTTATCCTCGTTTTGTAAGTCGCTTTGGATAAAAGCGTCTGCTAAATGCATAAATGTAAATGTAAATGTAAAAACAATCCATCCATGCCACAGATCACATTACCAAGTAAAGAGTGAGTCTGCTTTTGTTTTAAAAAAGGCTGTCTTGTGATTTTTTCCTGACAATTTTTGAGCCATTTCCAACATTTTGAAATGACATATTTCATTGTTTGCTGGGAAAAGTTCAGTGGACCTAACAACACATCTTTACTGTTATCCAGTCAAAGTTTAACAATTTTGGCTCAGTGAGCCACTCAGACGAATGGCCCTATACAGCCCAGATCACATGACTAACTCGGCCCATGTCTGGGACAAGAGTGTGAAAAGAAATGTTGCCCATTTCCTTGCGCTGATAGGACAGTCACATAAGGTTGCTCACTTCCTAATATGGGAACAGGCTTACTGGCTTGTGTGCCGAGAGAATGAGAGAGAAAGTTAGAAGGTTGTGTGGAGGAGGGGGGGACTTGCTGCTGGATTGCATCAGCTATAAAAATGAACTTTGTCATCCTGATTCATTTAACATACGCGCACACACCACACACACACACACACACACACACACACACACACACACACACACAC
>JAGFZM010000066.1:441050-501195 GCA_017657215.1 Limnothrissa miodon
CACACACACACACACACACACACACACACACACACACACACACACACACTCACTCTTTCTAGCAGTTATTCATGTGTGACCTGCCATTCATCTATTAATACTCTAGTCTACATTAGATTATTTGAGAGAGATGGTGATGATATTAGCAATCACCAAATATTAGCATAAACAACATGGAATAGACAAACTCTCACCCTTGTGTGTGGAAAGGATAGTCTTCATGTTTGTGTGCTGAGGTATAGCCTAAACTGATTTCACACATGGAAGCCATGTCTGTAGCCCCTATAGCCAAAAGCTAAGTGCTAAATCAGCAGACTGAACAAAAAAAAAAGAAGAGAGCTCTGGAGAGGGAAAACAAAAAACTTTTACTGAACTTTTTGTAGACTAGGGTGTCTGTGTCCAGAATAAATCACTGATACAGTGGTTAAAAATCTTGAATAGAAACTTGTTTGTGAAATGTGGTTGTTTTTCTTACCATTAATGTTTACACTGACATTTCTATTTCTTATTCTCTCTTTTTTTTTTTTTATTTCTGGTGCATTCTGTAAGACATGTGATGTTATTGTGTACCACAAGGTGAAATCAGTTAGTGCAGTCCTCTTGAATCAGTGTGCAATACGTCATAGTCTAAACAGGAAAAGGAGCCAGTTTCCTGTGAGGTCTGAGAGCAGATATCTGTTTTAACACATCACGTCATTCCAGTGTGCTCAAAAAACTCTTGCTACTTGCAAGTATCAAGTTGTTCATCTGGTATTCCCATTTAAACGCGTTTCAACATTCTCTATTCAAAATCAATCTTGTCTTCTAAGCCATTGATTGAGGACACAAAATGAGGCACTATAGAGCTGATGTTAACAACATAGAAACACTGTTAAAATCAGTGAGAATCTGTTTTAAAAGTGTTTTGGCAGGTTAGGCCAATGTGGGCAGAACTAAACAGTAGATAGAACAGGGGTGTCCAAACTAGAGCCCAACGACTAATTGTGGCCCTTTGCTCCCTTTAGTTCAGTGCCTCAAGAAGTCAAAAAAAAAAGAAAAAGAAATTTGTCCTGCGTTTATGTTTATTTTTTATGTATCCAATGAGCATCATAATTTCAGTGCTGGGATGCCTGTTAGTGGTCTCATTAAACAGTGTAGCTTTAAATCTAAAACAGTTGCATTTTCACTTTGACTTGGTTTAAAAACGTCACTCTAATTTTGGGTTGGTCCTTGTCAGCTATCTGAAGTTTTCAAACTTTATTCGGTCAGAAATTTCAAGGACCCCTCATACTCCCAACTTACATTTCCCAATATAAGTTTATAGTGATTTGTTCAGATGCTTTTAAACTCTTATTCCGAAAACATACAGTATTTTGCTTATATCACAAAGTGCAGAAGCAGTTTAAAAAAACGTATTTACTGATTTTTTGCAGTTAATGTTTTGACAGATTGACGTAAAGTATCATGTTGGCCTCAATTGTCACTAATGTTGCTGTAGGGGAGTGAGCACAGTGCAATTGGGCTGGATACTGATCTCTGGTATCTTTCTCCCCATAACACAAGTTTATCATTTTTTAGGGAACGTTTCACCAACCCTCTTGTAATGTCCAGCGGATATAGATAATTTCATAATGATATCAGTAAAATCTTGAACACCATTAGAGGTAAAAAAAAAAAAAAAAGAAACTTTAAACCCACTGGCGGCCAATGTGTAATCTGCTCAAATGGTGTAAAGTGGGAGATTTACTTTAAGTTAGCCCATCGTTTCTGTGCAGTGTAATAGTCCTCAGGGACATATAAAAGCATGGTTCAACCCCGCACAATTTTATGACACTTTCTAATAATAATAATGCCAATACTAATACTACTATCAATAATAATAATAATAATAATAATAATAATAAAAAGAAGAAGAAGAGGAAGAACAACAACAATAACAATATTCATAATAACAATAATTGCAAATATAAAAATGTCAGCATTTATTAAGTTAACATTTCGGTGGTTCATGTAAGGCCCAGTGAGAGGTCAGGGGGTTGCGTTGTCACTACACAGTTGGAGTAAGTTGGTGGATGATTATGTAGGGTCTCACATCTACCTACCTATGGAGCTCACCACAGTCATTGTTTTTTTTTTTCTTTTCTTTTTTTTGTATTTCTAATTGACACCAACATTCTTTATTACCATTACATGAACAACAACCTGTCCTTCAATGTGGATAAAACAAAAAGAAATATATAACCAACCAATTACTTAGTCAGTAAGAAAGCAAGAGGGAAACCAACACTATTCTGTCTTATATTCTGAATCCATGGTGAAATGTTGTTTTGTCTCACTATATGTGGATAAAATCCACTTGATTTAACATTTGTTTGCAAACAAAGAAATAGGAGAAATAGGAAATAAGACTCAGTGCTGATAATTTTTATATGTTATATTGACTGTATGGTTCATTTCTGGACATACCTGCATAACAAAATAATGTACAACTGCTAGAGTGTGTTCTAGACTAGAGAGATCCTTCATTCACCTCATTAGGCATTTAGGTGACTAAAAATATATTCAATTTTGACTAGTTTTCTTTTAAGGTTAAAAAGCAACATTATGCTAACTAATATGGATGTGACTATATAAAATAGGCTCATGGTTAATTTTGTGTTGTGCATGTTTTGCATTATATAAAGCTAAAGGCTGTCAGGGGGCATTGTGGCATGTCATATAAGCATTGGCCAGAACAAACTGTGTTAAAGAGGAGCTGTAAAGATGTTCCACATGGAAAAAGACATTAAGACAGACATTGTTTATGAGCAGAACAGGAAAGAATGAACTACTATATAACTCTGAGGTTCTTAGGATGAACGAAGCAAGGCATGCTTCAGCCTTCTATGGAGAGAATATCATTAGTGCAGTAGGATGTGACCTACTGAACTCCAACCTATACTGATGCTATAAACTTCAATGCAGCATAAATTATTTGGGAGAAAGTCTTTAAGCAAACATCTCAAATACAGAGGTTCAGAAATACAAAAAGGTGCAGCCTAGCTCAGTTATAGGAATATAATATGGCATTTAATTTACAACGAAAAACCCTGTCCTTGAACAGTGAATTTTGGCTGAGTCTGACCATTCACTTTCTTGTGTTAACTTCTTATTTTTGAAGCATGTAAAATAGCACGGAAATAGATTTATTTATACCTGCAGTGCATACTTTAAAGACCAGAGAGGCCATTGGACCTCTTCCTGTGGAGAGTATAGCTGGCTCTTGCATACAGCCTAACAGCATGGGACCACTAAGCTGATGGGTGAAGGTACGACGGACCAAATATTCCTTTTCATGAAAGCCTCCCTTCAAAATAGCTTTTGACGTTTCACAACGTAATATTTTCCATGAAGTGGTTGTTACAGCTTTTCCAAAATTTTTTATTGCGAAGTGTTAATAAGGTCAGTTACATAACTGTTCTTGGATTTTATAGTGTCCCTTTAGCCATTCCATCAATTACAGACTGCTTATTATGATGATGGTGATAATGATGGTGATTATGAAGAGGAAGATGATAGCAGTGGTCATGGAAGTAGTGTTTGTTTGATATTGTCATTTAAAATGTCAAAATGAAAATGTAAAAATACACTGTGTTTCACACATCTTGCCTTGAAAAAACATATGCAAATTGTACCATGTGCGATGTTTGTGTTTGATTTACAATGCAGGATCACTCTGGTTTAGTGAAAAAGAAACAGGTTAAACCGCATCAACTGCATTGTTTAAAAGTCAAAACAAAAGCATTTGGTCTATAGTTCACCTTCTTTGGCTTGCAGTTAAAGGGTAAAGTATAATGCAGGATGTAACCTCGATGTTCCTATTGATAGTTGAGGCCAGGATTTATAATCAGCTTTATCCATTCTTAAATAACTGTTTCTCGAAAAAAAATGTCGTTTTGGTATCTGGTAAATTCCTTTAAACAATATGCCTTTTAGGGTTTGCTCATTCAATCAAATGCTATGGGTATTGATGTTGTGTTAACTACTTGTGGTTTACGTACATTTTTATGAATCTCAGCATGTGCTCTATAATCTTTGCACATAGGCTAAAGCCAATAAAGTCTGATCTATAATAAAACTCATTCAGGACCCGTGTAAGCCTACAAACGTCATCAGATGCTGATGGAAAACGCCAGAACATGTCTGCTTGAGTGAAAGGAAGAATCTGTTAGTCAGATTAGTGGGACTATTTTTAAAAGTGATTTTTTGGGGGCAGAACAGTTAATAACGGTTTCGAGTAGCAGAACACCTCCTCTCCTACATTCCCTCCAACTTCCTCCCCACCCAGCATTTTGTCTAAGCGCCCATATTGAGGATTCTAAAAATAGCCATGCGACAGTCTATTTCTGTATTGATCATGGCGTAAAAACAGTCTGACTTGCTGTTTCAACAGTAAACCAATTTCTTACATCAACTGGATAGGGGCTGGATTTGATCAAATTCTCAAAAATTTCCAGGTTTGTCAGAAGAGAATAGACAATAACGCAAATTGCAGATGATCCAAATAATCGCTGTAGGCTAAATTCCTTAGTAAAGTTATTGTAGGCTACACCAAAGGAGATAATATAGGCTACATTTCCCAGAGTCATCGACGGTATGATTTACAAGGTTATAGTATGATTTATGAGGTTATATTTACGAGTTATTTGCGGAGCTAACTCAGTTGGTAGCCCACCGAGAACAGGACCAACGTGCGTCACAGTCTTTTCATGAAGAAATTAAAAGGAACACGTGGATTGAGCAATGTGTCAGAGAAAAAAAAGACAGGAAGCGAAGTCAGTAAATCAGAACCCTATACTCTTCAGTTAATCTAAAGTTTGAATATTATATTACTTATAAAAGTTGATTGGCGTTCTTCTGCTGCGTAGGGTATTTGGTAGCCTATGTGTGCCCTTATCTTTTATATGAATAGCCTATAGGGCCTAAATAAAGACTTAATAAATATGTGGCTTTGTGTGTGTGTGTGTGTGTAGTGACACAGAGAGAAAAAGAGAGAGAGAGAGAGGTCATTTTCTAAGTGGAGAATCCAGCGTTTCCCATATCTGCCACAACACACGGGGTTGGCGCTATTTTGCTAAGCACGTTTGTGTAATTACGTTATGATGTAAACGTACTTGGTGTTCATTCGTTCCCTCATCCGCCCTGTATAGACTAGTAACCCGCTATCTAATACGCTTTCTTACAGCGGCGAGATTTTGGCGGAAACATGGACTTCACCATTCGCGCGGCTAATCTGGAGGACTGCAAAGATATCTCGCGGATGATATTGGTAAGATACAGCTGGAAAGGCCACGCAGCCCTCGTTAGAGCACGTGTCGAATCAGAGGGATGAATAACACAGCGACGATTTTGTATTTCCTCAGAGAGGCTGCTGCGTCACTTACACCCCCGCGCTAAAATCTTGTGCATGGCATCAGACATACTAAGACATGTTGAAACAAATGTCCGGTTAGATGTGTTATTTTTGTACAACCGAAAGGCACGTGTATTGTAGGCTATACTTTGCCCGACATTTTTGAGCCAAATGCTGGACACAGACAGGCATGGTCATCTATGCTGAAGCCAAAGCAACTTTGTAACATGTAACGTTAGGTTAGTGAAGGTGTGGTTAAGGTATGTTGCCTGACAACTATACATGCAAACATATGACCTTGGCTGAGTATGAGAAATAAGCACTTAGCTTTTTAGCCCAGCATTGTTGCACTTACCTGTTTTGTTTGTTTATTTGTGTGTGTATATGTGCATAAATAGGAATTGGCCGAATACGAGAAGGTCTCTGATCAAGTGAAAATCACACAGAAAGGTAGCCTACTTTTCTTTATTTATTAGGCTTCTTGTCCATATTCCACATGTCTAAAACATACATTATTTGTGTGAAATTAAATGTGCAGGCCTATGGTTTATAATCTTCTTTGTTCTTATAGACCTGGAGCAAGATGGGTTTTCCAAAAATCCCTTTTTCCATGGAATAATCGCAGAGGTACCTGAACAGCACCGAAGCAAAGACGGTGAGGGAGGCGGTTATCCACAGACCTCTGTATTTGAGTGCATGCCAAACACAGGTCACTGTACAGTAATACAATAAATCAGCATGTCCAAGCTTGAATGGCGAAATTAAATCCTGGCCTGCTGTTGGTTAAGCCATCTCCAGGGCATCAAATACCTTGCTTATCCTCCACACCCGGAGATTACATAATATCCCATCTCTTTCAGTTCTTTGACATTATCAGCACATTGAGCACACAGTGACTCACAGTTTGTTTATGGTGCTCACATCTGTATAAGAGTAGATGGCATTAGTGCAGTAGTGGCTGTGATGGCTAACTGTGGTTTGTGTGTCTCTGAGTACTGAGTTTTTTACCCAGTGTCATATGCCTTGTGTGTGTGTGTGTGTGTGTGTGTGTGTGTGTGAGAGAGAGAGCGAGAGTAAGGCCTTGAGTGCTCTTCTTTGTCCGTGTGTATTAGTGTGTGGATGTAATTTGTCCTGAAGCATCGACTTTTTAGGTCATGCCAAAGAGACAGCTTTCCCCCTTACACATTTATAGCATTTAGCATTACATCTATGCCTATCTCACTCACTCTCTCTCTCTTTTTCTATGTGTGTTTATTAGGTCACACGAAGGTGGGCTACTCGCTCTATTTCTATACCTACAGCTCATGGAAAGGGAGGGCTGTGTATATGGAGGACCTCTATGTGATGCCAGAGTACAGGGGTCAGTATACACAGACAGAGCCATTGTCTTATGGAACAAAGCCACTGACAAATGCAGTAATTGGGATAACTAAGGTTATATGTGACATTTATTCTGCAGGGAAAGGCATTGGGAAGGCTCTTATGAGTAAAGTTGCTCAGGTGAGTTTTACTTTTGACCTTTAATGTGTGTGTGTGTGTGTGTGAGAGAGAGAGAGAGAAATACCAGGGAATGGCTCCAGCAGATCCTAGGAAGAGAGACTTCAATTCAGAAAAGTGCAGTCCAAGGAACAGCTAAGATACTGCACAAAATGCTCAGGCTCAAAGTAGAGGACTTGAGCTTCGAGGGGGGAGGAGGGAATGTCCAAAGAAGGGCAACAAGGAAAAAAAGTTTTAACTGAAATAATGCATAATAATGGATATAGCAAAAGATATATCCATATATCCATAGACTGACGGAAGTATAAACTACCCATGTTCTGTTTATTCTGATGTAAATACTAGTTTACACTAATAATCTGGTGTTGTCAACGGAGATTGCCCTCACACTATATTGTGTTATTTGGAGTCTTCAATCCCAGCATCCCCACAATACTGAGGATTGCACCCCTTGTCTCCTTGTCCCCTCTTTGTCTCCTGCAAAGCTGGGCCTGGCAGCTGGATGCACTCAGCTGAATTTTGCTGTGCTCGACTGGAACAAGGCATCATTGGACTTCTACCTCAGCCAGGGCTGCTTCGACGTGACCTCTGACTTTGGCTATCACTGCATGCGCTGTGAAGGCGAAGCACTGGAAAACCTTGCACAGGGAGATTCATAAAAGAAAAAAATGGAAGCACTGTCGAAACCTACATAACATATGCGCACACACACATACACGCATACACACGCACACACACAAATTTCTGGGCCCTGATGTCCCTCTCAGTATGTCCCCTGACAGGTGTTTGTTGACCTCAGAGTCTGTTGACCTCAGAGTCAGCTCCCAATCCTCACAGCACAGCAAAAAAGGGTTGTTCATTTATATTTCTACATCATCAAGTCAAGGGTGCATTCCCCAAAAAGCTGCTAAGTTATTTAATGCAATTGCCCATTGCTAACCAACCAAGTTGCTAACTGGTAAGAAACCGACTAGCAACTACAGTGTCAGAGATGCGTACCCTGCAGCTGAAGTAGCACTAGTCTTGTGACTCATCAAAGAACCAAAGACTCCTTAAATAGCTCTTGAAAGACAGTCAGACAGGGCAGCAGAAATTTTATTGAAATATGTTGACGTTGAATTGTGGAATTGATTGAATTGACTGTACTGAGTTTCCACACCACAGTGTCAAATTTGCAGTTCTTTGTTTATCTCAGTGAATGGATCACTGTCTTTTGACAGTGTCAGCAAATTTTAGTCAGACTGAGAGTGTTCAAATAAAATGACAGTGTTGCAAAGCACAAGACACTGTGACTTATAAGTGTATCTATAGTCTTGTATTGTGGGACAAGGCAATGAGAAAAACAAACAAAAACATTTTTAAGAATTATTAGAATATTTAATTGTTTGCCCACACTGACACTGGAAAAACTAATGTCAAGTTTTCCATTTCCAGTGTTTTCATTGAAATATGTTGAAAGTGAAAACTAAATATCAAAGCACAAATATGTACAACTATTGTTTTCTTTTTAAAAAAAGATCACATTATAGTCTATGCGTATGTTAAGCCCTGTTCTTTTTTGAAACCACTGTTCAATTCAATTCAATTCAATTCAGTTCAATTCAATTCAATTCAATTCAATTCAATTTTATTTATATAGCGCATTTTTACAAAAGGCATGTCACAAAGAGCTTAACACAAGAGGCCCAATGAGCAACTGTATTTGCATACTCTGTGGTGGACCGGCAGCAAAAGTTTTCAGCTAGAATAAGAGTGTGAAATATTTTCGACGGACTGATCTACGCAAATGTAACTACGTCACTAAGGTGCTATGTAAGAGACACGGGACAAGATTCCTATGTAGAAACCGTTGAATCCCTCAATCCAAATATAACATGTATCAGTAAGTGGAATGTGACCTATGTGTGTTCCCTCTCTTCTCACCCCTGTGTTAGTAGAATCTGCTGATATCTACAGCAGCGTTCTCTGTCAGGTTTTGTAGCAAATAAAAAAACACAATTACAACAGCTGAAGTTGATATAGTGGCAGGGCAGGCGCATTTGACACGGTTTTTTTGTCTCAAAAATAGTTCATGTAGTACACTCTGACTCCTTTCTCAAAAGTGACATTGGCTTAGAGCTTTCTGTGGAGTCTCGGTCCTAAAAAATGTACAAATGTAGGAAGCTAACATTTGTACAGGAAAATACTAACCATGTCTTGATTATACCTGAATATTTTGCACATTTTTAATCCTTTGATGACAATATAATTCATTTATACATCTGTCTCTTTTTCTCTGACACATAAACACTTATATTTTTCTGTCATCAATCATGTCAAACTCACATACTTTATTGCACTACACATGTGTAAATAGTTTCTCATTTAGGCAGAGGTAGATGTCTTTCAGGTAGTTTGTTATGTGGTGTACATTCCACTGTCCTTGTGCTGCTGTGGGTAAACAGGTTAGTAGTAAAGAATCACCTTGTGCTACTACTAAGAGTCCTGTGGGAACACTGTGCTATATTTCCCCCATTTTGTTTTACTACTGTGCAATTAAAGATAGAGTCAGTGGTTGTACGTGGTTTGTAAACAATTTTTATAAAATAAAAACTATATATCTTTACGACTCTCTCTTTATGATGCACAGACTCTGAAAACAAAGCAACTGAAGGCTGTCTGCATCCCAAACAGTAAAACAGAACACTTGTGCCAAATTTGCAGTCAGATGACGGCCTTGGTTACTTTAACTACTTAGCAAAATAAGTGACACCTGGCTGCAGCGGAAACAAATCATCGGCAGCCTGACCCCAAACAATAACATGGAATCACTGACACTACCTTTAATATAGAGACTCTTTTTCAAAGGAGTAGGGTGTATCTTTATGAATAAACTATTTCATTGGAGAGCTTTGGGGCAGTCTCTTTTTTTCTGTTTGACATGTTACGTCATGTCAATCATGTTATGATCCCCTCTCAACCTGACCCCATCGAAGTGTCCTTGAGCAAGACACTGAACCCAAAATTGCTCCTGGTGGCAGGCTGGAGCCTGGGAGATTGGGTGAATGCCATATGCAGAACTTTGCTAGAAATTAGTTAGAAACATAATTTTGATTCCTCTGTATGTCCTGTATATGTTGTAGAGAAATTAACAAAAGAGACAACTTATCTAGTCCAGCACAAGGATGGGACAACATGTCTCTTTTGTGTCCTGCACACTCATGCCACTCGCCCACTGTATCATACCAACGCTGGTGACCTGTGCCAGTCACTCAATATCCTGCGCCACTGGCCTACTGTCTTGTGCACTGTAGCCTACACATTGACTGACATTGACATTCACATTGATTAGGTTTGTAATAATTGGCATGTGTCACAGGTGACAGCAATGATAAAATAACACTTTGCCGGTCCAAAATTCTGTACGTTTTTGTTTGTCACTTTTAGCCAGCAACTCTATCACACGGATCATCGACGAAGTTAGAGGTGTAAATCGTTACCAACTTTTCCATGCTCTCTTAGCGTCGTTTTTAAACGCTGCTGCTGCCCCGCACTTTCGGCCGAATTCGCACCTCTTATAGATTGGATAGCAGTGCCCCCGTGTGGCAGAGAGAATCCACTGTAGGATGCGTTCACTGTTCAGATCCACTACACCAACAAGTGTAATCCAATCGGGTTAATTAGTGCCTGTTCACTGGGTTGATTTCCAGGCCGGGTCAGTTTATGTCACCGTTCTACATAGCTCAGATCTACATTCCAATATACATACCTTTCCCCGACTGTTTGGAGCCAACATAATTATTTCTTCACCATTTTTCCACATGCGTGATCATAACATCGAAAACGGGTTAAAGGTGGTTCTCGATTCAATTACTTGACAAGATCAACAAAGAGGCTGTACTGTATCCAGCATACCTTTCAGCTCGTGAATAGCGCGATCGAGGAGAACTTGGGATTTCAAGCACAGGAGGCAGGGCCAAGCTAAAGCAAAAAGATACCTGGCGCTTCTGGAAGAGGGAAGTACAGCGTCTGACACTGGTGAAGTTGTGCGTTTCCGGGCAGTGCGTTAGGGTCATTTCGTCGTGCTCCCGGTTTGCATGATACCCGTGCAGACACGCGACCTCTCTACGGATCTGTCAAAAAGCAGTTTAGGACGTATGGTCTACGACTGAAGCTCATGCGAGGATGCAAATCCCGAGAGATGTATGCGCTGCGCTTTAAACTTGGAGAACTCGCGATTTGGCTGGACTTCAACAAGCTCACCAGTGCAGAACAAAATCAATATTTTGCTTGACGTAGGCTTTGGATTCCAAGACAAACGCAATTAACATTCGTGGCACTCTGCGCACTGATTTCTTCGTGCGCCTACACAACATTTGCGGCACACTATAGGACGACCAGTGTGTCAGTTTACCAACAGTTTGTGAAAAAAACTGTTGGTTTGATAACATTGTATCACGCAGCATCTAAACCATCTGCACTTGCGTTTAATGGACGGGAAGCGCACGGTTTGGCCAGATGCATGCATACGTATGCGTTTGGAGGAAGCAGGGGCCTCTGTAATGCAGTATTTGAAATGGTAAATACCGATTCGCCATCACCACAATGCATCGAATTCTGCAGCGAAGAAAAATACGCAAACTTCGGTTTGTATGGGCAGCAATGGCCGTGTTCGCATTGGTGCTCGCTGTGTGCAGTGCTCTATTTACAGTCTGGACATGGCGACAAACTAGAGACCTGTCTGTGTCTTTCACAACTCTGCAAGAGCGTCTGGATCAAGTGAGTATCAAACATCCCACCTTAATAAATGTACATTTAATGAGGCTACATGCATGTGTTTTGAAGTGCAGCGTTGCAAAAGTATCATAACTATGCAGCCCAATCAATGTATTTTATTATCCAATAAGTTTTGTTCCCTTTTCTAGCTGATCAGTGTTATGCAACCAGAGCAACTCAGCGGATGCTTTGAACCTTGTGGGGGTCGTTTGCTCTCACTTCGCTTAACGGAAAATGTTCAGCCCACATGTCACAACCCAGTGGCTCAATATGCACAAATTGCCGCATCGCTGCTGGGGGTGCCGCACAGCATTTTTACTGCTGACCGAAATTGCCAACATAAAACAGCGAATGATTACTTAGCCTATTTAGCCTGCGTGTCTCCGCCAAGTGTAAACGCTGTGCTGCCAAACTCCCTCCAATTTTAGAGCAATTTACTGGAAACCTTAGAATACTTGGCTCAGTTTTACTGTGTGGCCAAATATTCTTTCTTTAAAAATGGCCTCTTACGCACGTGTGTAATTATGGTTAAGTGATTTGCAACCAATAAACTGTCAACAACAGTGAAGTTTATTTTGCTTACGACATGTATTGTGGACGGTTTGTCATCAGTCCTTTAAAACTCCGAAAGAAGTCGACAGCTACACCGCTAAATGCTGCTTCGGGATGACATGTCTCTGCCACACGCACCGTATGTTTATGTACCACCTACGTTTCCATTGTAGCTCACCAATTATCGTAATTTGCGCGCTCTTAGCGCTCATTCAGCAGTCTTAAAATATAATTCAAAAGCGCTCTTTGTTAATTTGAGGATGCTGCGACATCCCCGTGGCAGTCGTAAACATCAAATGAACACGTCTTTCGAAGTTCCCAGCTCGAAAACTCACAACTCAACAGGTTTCGCTAAGCGGGCTCTGCTTATCTCACAACCAATACATAAAACAGCGCATCTAACACAGATCTACCAGATTATAGTTCTTGTTAAAATAGTACACATGAGAGATAGACTGATAGAATGTACCCATGGTTAAACCGTTCACTCACATCAACAGCCAGTGTCCCATTTACATGTTACCTATAATAAGGCATTCTGTAGCTCATTAATCGTAGCTTTCTGGCAAATATTAAATAAAATGCTTGGGAAAGCTGTAAAACAATAGATTAGAAACAGAATAGAATGAGTGTTAAAGTTAGGGTATCTAATCAGACAGGATACCTGCCTTTTGTAAATACTCATGCATTTATATACTGATTCCTGAACAGTCTGGCTGTTGGCCAGGCTTCGGATGAGGTTCATATGCAGTAACTGGACCATTATCACTGTTTTGAAATACATCTTCGCCAGTATTTTGAAAAGAATTTTCAGTTGTTTTGTACGAAGCAGACCTGATCTTAAACACTGAATTTGACACAATAGAACTACAGATGAACTCCACCAGGAGCTAAGGAAGTTTCAAAGCAACCTGTCGGTGGTGCATCTGGAAGATGTTTTCCCTGTTATGAAAACTTGTAGTTAAATAAGATGTCATAAAATGAGAATGTAGTGGCTTTAGCAACAACAACAACAAAAAAAAACCCAACAACAAGCCACAAGCAGGTGTAGAGAAGCCATAAAATGCATAATTCATGATTCAGTCCAACTGGAGTTCTTGGGGTCGGAGTTGAATTGTTCGGCCAGCTGCAGAGTGAGAAATGCCCCCGCACTTTTTCTCTTAACGTTTTTTTCATGTGGAAAACAACAATGGCCCTGTTCGAGCCAAATTCCGCTGATGCTCTGAGAATGTTTGCTTGCAAGGCAGAAATTTTGCTGTGATTTTTTTTTGCATCTATCCTTTGCTCTCAGTCTCAACATCGGGGTTAAGAAATTTCTGGAATGCGAGACACTGAAAAAAATGCGTTAGGTGTCGCAACTGGTTTTCGAAGAGGAAGTGGTAAACTTATTAAAAGGTCTATGTGTGTGTGTGTGTGTGTGTGTGTGTTTGTGCAAGTGTGTGTACAAGTGCCAAGTGTGTGTACCAGTGCCAAGTGTGGAAAGGGTTTGTTTATGTGGGCCTCAGAAAAATCTCAACTTCACTCATAATTGCTCCTAAGATTACAATAGGATGTTAATGCTCTTTTATTCAGGAAGCCCATCTGCCAACAGAAGTGACCTTGAGATCTTAACACCCGTGCAGGTTCAGTCTGTGCCCAAATCCATGATTCCAACTCACTGGTAAATGATCTCCTCTACCCTTCTGTGGACACCCATAGGTGAATACCCAGCGCAGAGAGATTGTTCAGCTCATCCTGAAGAAGAGAGAGATTCTGCGTGGTGGGAGGTTTAAGAGAGATGGTAAGGATGTGTTATATACTCTAATAGATGTTTTATAAACCATCTGACTCATCTCATGACTGACTTAGGCCATAATCTGTGGGTAAACCACAAACACAAATGTTGAAGTAGCTGTCATGAATACAAGACCTAAAAGAAGATACCAAGATGTTGATGGTGCACAGAACATGCACAACTGCAAAGGACACTGACAAGTGTTCTTTTGTCTGTTTTTATTAGCATTTACTATACGCATACCGGGATTTAATACTTGACTCTATGAGCAGGGTATGTCAACACTAACACTGACTTGGCCTTAACTAGTGTTGTTGCGTGTCTGTCGTGATATTTAAAGCCGCAGCGGACAGAGCGGCACCCCTGGTCAACGCCAGCGGGCATAGGATTCTAAAAGCTGCCCTACAGGAAGCAGTAGGCAGTCACTCGGCTGACTCAAAGATTATAGGTCTGGACGGTCAGGAGACGTGCGCCCAGAAAACCATTGGGCCCCTGGACCGTCTTCCAGAGACGCCACACGCCACATGGGGACGTTTTTTTTTATTCTCAAAAAAGTAAAACCTGGACAGGCCACGCCATCTCTCGATCATTCTTTCTCCCTCTCTCTCTCTCTCTCTCTCTCTCTCTCTCTCTCTCTCTCTCTCTCTTTCTCCTCAGACGAACGTAAATAGTTTTTGTGTTGTTAGATTCCCTCCTTTCCTTCAGTACAAAGGTTTCATTTCCAGTGCATGAGAGCCTCTCTGATTGCACGTTAATGTCAGAGTGCAGAGAGGCGAGCATCTGGGGCGGCCAGCACGGCAAAGCCACAAAGGGATGTTGAGTTCAGGGCTCTGATGAGATAAAGCATTATTTGGTCACAGAGGCCCTCCGCTTCTTGAAACTCACCATTATCAGCCACGGTGTCACTCTGAGGTCACAAAACTGCGATCACAGATGCGACCACTTGATAACGCAAGAGCCTGCCCGTCCAAAAATAGAACATGTGGGAGAAAGAAAAAACTGCATTGAGCGAGGCTGTTTGTGTGTTTTTGCAAAGGCAGCGGGCATTGGGTTGAGCTCTCTTGCCTTATAGGTGGTCTGTCTCCCCTGACTCAAGCAGCCCTGTGCTTCGCCTCCTTTGCCTGACCACATATCATATCAGATCCTGTCGTGCACAAGCACGAAGGCTGGGGTACGTTCGCCTCCCACGACGCCGAGACACTTAACAGAAAACAAACCACCTCCCTCTCTCGGGGACGGACCGGCAGGAGGCCTCCTTTTTTTGCCCCCCATTTTTAGGATGGATTCGGGTTATTTATTATAGTTTTTTGAACAGGGGCCATGGCCATTATTCTCACTTTCTTTTTCTTCATCTCCTTGTCTTTCAGCCTTTATGTCTCTCCCTCTTTCTCTTTCTCTCACTCACTCTCTTGCTCTTGCTTGTCTGGATCTTTTACAACCCGTTTGGGTTATGGAACAGCCAAACAACCCTTTCCTTTGGTATCTTTCTCTTTCTTGCACTCTCATCTGCTTTTCCCCCCTCTCACTCTCTCTCTCTCTTTCTGTCTCTCCCTTTTGTTGACTAAAACCAGCTGGCAGAGAGAGAAGTGCTCCATGAATCCAGAGCACGAGGACGCGTGTGTGCTGGAAAGAACTTTGTGCAAAAAGTCATAGCACAGATTTCTGGACACATCTGGTCAAGCGATCAAGATTTTTTCGTCTGTTTCATGAATCACCATAGATGTCGATACTTGAATGTATACCTGTCCCCGCCAGGGCGATCCACTGTATGTTGTTTTGGCCTCAAGCGACATCTTATCTCAGCCCAGGCAAAGTTTTGACATTGGTGTTTATGTTTCTCATTCTCTCTCTCCTTCTCTCTTCAAGGGGGGACAGGAAAAGGGAAGAATGGAGGCCTAAGGAAAGTGGCGTCCCATTTTGAAAGTGAGTGGACCGTGTAATCCTTTGTTGTCAACATTGCAAGTATGGCATGTTTATTTGGTAATCATGGCCTTTATCTGTCTCCCTTACAGTAACCAAGACATCCTTCCAGAATGGTAAGTGAAATAAGTAAGACCGATAGCCATCATCATGGCCTATTAACTCTTCTGTATGTAATAGGAGCACTTCCCACTAACCTGTGCCAGATTCAGTCATCCAACTCCAACCCTTAACCCCCTCCTGTCAGTGTGTGAAAGGAGGTTATTGGCACACAAGCATTTCTCCCTTCTTAAAATTGTTCTCTCGTTGCTGAAATCCCAGATATCACCCTCTCGAGGCTTGGAATTGTTAGTTTTAGAAGATATCAGTTGTGCATCTTCATTTTCTTGTGCATCTTTAATTTCTTTCAACAGTGGGTGATGAAGGTTTCATTAAAGGATGGGTAGAAGAATCACTCAACATGAGCAAGGCAGTGACTTACAAAGCAGACACAGGCACCTTCAAAGTGGAGCGGACTGGTGTCTACTTCCTCTACTGTCAGGTATGAGTCCATTCTAACCTCAAGTGGGCCGAGTAGCGCTTTTCCTAGGGTTTCTGAATGTTTTCCACATCTCATAATTCCAAGTTCCAATTCCAAATTCCTAAGTTACTGTTCCACTTACTGACCACCAGTCTGTCTGCCTCCACTGTCTCGGTCAGGTGCACTTCAACGAGAACCAGAGTCAGTATGTGAAGCTGGAGGTGTCGGTGACCAGCGGCCCATCCCTGCAGTGCATCGAGGGCTACGGGACCACCCCATCCTCGGGGTCACACATGTTCCACTTCCTGAAGCCGTGCCAAGTGTCGGGCTTGCTGCGGCTTACCAAAGGTGCCGAACTCCGGGCCAAAACAGCGCCCAACCTCATTCTGAAGAACAACGGCAAGCACTACTTTGGGCTGTTCAAGATCAATTGAGCCGATTGATGGTTTGACATTTGGCAGTAATCGGCAAGATTAATGAGACAGAAAAAGCAGAGTGAATAAAATCGAAATGCAAGATGCAACTTTTGTCCTGTGTCTCAGACGTTAACCTTTCAAACTCTTATGCACTTAATGTCTGGATTTCAACTTCTGGAGAAGTGGAGAAGTTTGTTGTTGTGGATAACACTCTGGTTGACTGAGTGAAAAGGCAAAACAGTCTCCCATTTAGACATCTGCCTCCTCAGTCTCGCCAAAGTCTCTATGCACTGCCTGTCTCCTCTTCTTTTTTTTTTTTTTACATTTTCTATTTTTCCTGTTGAGGCAGTTCCTTTTCTGGTCGAAGAGCTACTTTCTAAACAGCACCATTTGCCTTCACCCTGTAAGCCTCTAAACATACAATAATGCTGGATAGCGTGAATGGAATAAGTGATGAGATTCATTGTAGATGGGGGGGTGGGGGGTTGGATCCCCATGCTCCCTTGGTTGTGGATGACATTCCGCTGGATGACAACGCTGTGCTTCTTGTGCCGTGCTGGAACTGCATCACAATGCACAAGTCACAAGCCATGTGTCAAAAGTGAAAATCTCGACAATGGTGAGGAATGCGTGCGTACTCCAGTCCATTAGCGTCTCTCCTATGCAGTTACTTGAGCCATGTTTTCTTTTTCTGATCCAAGGCTTGTGGCAACATCTTGTCTGAACTTTTCCCCTTTTTATTCCCCCACACTTTGATTATCTGTCATCTGTGATATTGTAGTGTATTTTCAAGAGACATATATTCTGTTTGTAATTTTCCACGTTAAGTGAACTAGCACTGTCAGTGAAGAAATCAAGGAGGATTTGTGATTTTGTGTACATAAGAAGGTCCATTTGAAAGATTTATGCAGAGAATGCCAAGAATTTTAATGTCCTTGCAATTTTCTCAATATGCAATTTTTATATCTTTTTCATATATTTTTCAATCAATAAAGCCATGTTTTTTCACTTACCTAAACAAACACCAACCAAGCAGTCTTCAGGTCTCAACAAGTTTATCTGTTCTATGCTTAAGCAGCATTTTTACCATATAAATATTTGTGATTTCTGTTAATTAAATCCGAAACACAATATCTGCCATTGCAAACGTTCCGAATTTCCTGTTTCGCGTTCAGCTTCCCCTTTTCCTGGCTGTGCTGCCGAACCCCCTGTGCGTACCTCATGCACCCCCACCCTCCCACCGCCGCTAAAGCCTAGCGTTCCCCCCGCTCCCCCTTCCTGAATCTGAATCCCAACCAAATAGTTGAAAGCCTTTGAGGAAAAACATGCTCTGGACATTCCTCTCTTGCTCTCTCGCCTCTGTTCTTACTCCCAGTGCTCTATATCTTTCAAGTGTCTCAAGAAATGTTTCAAGATTTTCTTTTAATTTTTATTCTTTGTTTCCAGCCTTTTCAGGTCGTTTGTTATGTTCATCAAATGCATGTACTGTACAACATTCACAAAACTGGGATTTATTGTCGGGCATACAATCCAAGGCAAGCGCGGTAAAGCAACAGCTAAGTAAAGCAAAATAGTGTAACTGGAAATGCTCGAAGGAGAGTCTCTGGCCAAGAATATATTTTCCCTTCTCAGCAACTGTACCATGTGGTAGTAGAGTACTCAAGTTGTTGGCAACCATTCTGTACAGAATAAATCATGTACATGTACTAGTTGCAGAGGAGATTAGTCAACCTAGCCTACAGTACTGTAAGCAGCCCAATCAAATCAGGTCCTTCAAAATGGTCCCCACAGTGATCAAACATGAAGTGGGCCTTTTATGAATCACGACTCCTCCAATCCCACACTAGCTGACTACTATTTCCCAATGGCTTCTCAGATTCTGAGGTGTTAGTAACCTTGCTACTCTGAGTCAGAGTAATGCCTCATTCACCTTCTGTCCTGACATTTGTCCTTGACACTTCTGTCATCTTTGTATTATGTGACAACACAACACATCTTAATAGTTTTAAATTTTTAAACTTTATTTTATTACAAACAAAACAAGAACAAAAAATAAAAGAGATGCATTATTGACATGTTCCGCATGGCGCCCAAATGGACTAAACACTTGTCACTGCTCTTCGATTCCACAACTCTTAAACAGTGACAGATACCAAGAAACAAATGAAAAAATGAGAAAAACAAGAACAGACATCTCTAAAACTGACAAATGAAAGTTAGAGAAGAGTGAGAGAGATACAGAGAGGAAAGAGAGAGGAAAAGTGCGTATTTTGACAAAGCCTTTCAGATATAATAAGGGGTTTGGGGAACACTCAATGACAAATAAATCACTTCTCATAATAATCATTTGAAAGTCTTCATTTGAAAGAGATACTTTGCCAGGGACTTGGGGTTGAGGAGCAGTTTGCCTTGCTTGGGGAAATAAATTAACTCTTTCTACTATCCTAATGATCTGAAGTCAGTACAAGTTGAGGCCTAGCTAATTGTAGTCTACAACAGCAAGCATGTTAGGAGTAGATGACTCCTGGTTATCTTGAGCTCTTTGCACTTACTGAACTCGGCATTGATTAAGGCGCGTACAGCATGTCTGTGTGTATATGTGCAGGACATTGGAGTGAAAAGGAGAGTGAAAAAAAGAAACGAGACAACAACTTGGAAAACAACAGTAACAAAAAAAAACAAAACAAAACAAAAATACCTTTGCCTCAAAGGCCTTTTGATTTGACAAGTTTGATTTGTTTTCAGCTTGCTGATTTAAGTATAGCAATATTTCCGTTACACTCTTGACGCATCTCCAGGGTTTAGACTAGAAGCCTGGATTATAAGCAAGGCCTGCTTGTAGAGAGGTGAAGCAAGAAAAGAAAGCAAGAAAAGAAAGATACTTGTATTTAATTCCGAAGTTCCTTCAACCTCCTCGTCCAAAGTTGCCTATATGACGCTTGACGTAGAGAGACAATGGAACGACAACTAGCACAATAATGTCCAAATCTGCTCAATTTTTCTTGATTTTTTTTCTCATCTTTTAATTTGGTAGAAGCTTCATAATGGCAACAGCAAAGACAATGTTGACAGCAACTGCAACGATAATAATAAGAACCGTAGTCGTGATAACAACAAGTAAACACAAGAACACATTGAACCAAGTTTAAATATGCAAAGGATATCACAGAGTCTGGTAAAAAGGAGGATTAGCACATTGAAAAATAAACAAGAACGATAGCAGGAGGAGGAAGAAGGCAGTCAGGGATGTCGTCTTTTCAAGGGAGAGGTCAAGAGGGGGTTTAGTTATGGGCTGGGGGTAAGAGTGGAGTGTTGGTGTCGGTGGGGCACACAAGTAAAAGGATAGCTTTGAAATAGCTTGAGACTCTAAAATCAACAAAACGTTCTCCGGGAGAAGACCGCCCACTTGTACAGCTTCGAGGCCTTTTCACAAAAACTTCAGGAACACCCCAAATACTGCCCTTCCTCCGGTAACCCCTCTAACACATAGGGACCATTCTGTGACTCCACAGGTAATAGTCTCCAATTACACAGATTAATACTTAAGGCCGCATTACAAACGCCATCAATTAGTGCAGGGGATGGGGGGAGGGGAGGTTAAATTGCACCTTAAGCAACGTACTGTAACTCTTGCCATAAAATGACTGATACACATTACATTCCAGCAAAAAGAAATTATGGACTTAGGGGGAAAAAACGGCATCTATGAAACTTTTGTGGCACTGCCCGTGAGTTGACCACTAAGTTGCAAATGAAGCCTATTCACCCAATGATGGTGTGCCTGACCTGATGCCCCCTCGCCCTTGCCTAGGAGTTTGAGAGTGCCCACGCAGGTCTGTCTGGTTCAGGAGTGCCTTGCTAGAAGAGACACCATCATCCCCTCATGAGGTGCCTTACCTACAGTACTGCAGGGTCGGGAGACTAAGACAGTCGCCAGCCTTATTTAGTCATAATGTCGACTTTTTCAGGAGATTGACGGATGTAAGCACTACTTGACGGGGCGTGTTAATGCGGGTGACTGAGCGGCAGAATCAGCCTTTAAAGCATGCCTGCAGGAAACACAAATGGCGCTCAATGGAGGCTAAATGTTTTTTTTTCTTTTTACATACAGTCATGCAGCTTTATGTTGTGTTCACTGGCATGATAGCAACGCAAGGGTTATGTTTTTGTTTGCATCTTGTGGTGCGGAGTGAGTTTGTGTGTGTGTGTGTGTGTGTGTGTGTGTGTGCAAACTACTTCTGGGATTGAGAGATCAGTTGCACTGAGGCAGATAGAGTGAACGCTGCGAGCAAAGGAGGAGGAGAAGAAATTGCGATAGGATGGACCACAAGTATGTGTGCACATTTGGAGTGTGTGTGTGTACTGTATGTGTGTGAGTGTGTATGTGTGCAAGCTCCTTTGTGCATTGCAAGGGCAAGTCTGAGGAGATTCTAGATCATGAGAGCTGTTTGTGAGATGTTTATGGATTTTGAACTGTACTTTCCTAATAATATGTAGGCTATATGTATGTGTTTGTGTGTGTGTGTGTGTGTGCACTTGCTTGTGTGTGTTGTGTGCACATTTGCTAATGTGTGCGTGTTTGTACATATATCTGCATGTGTGCGACTCTAGTCTATGCAAGAGCATTCAGAGGGCAACACGCTCTTAGAATGAGAGCGTGACCCAGCTGTGGGAGTAAATAAATGTTATGTATGTGTGTGTGTGTGTTTGAGGTCCACATAAGGGACTTCGGGTCAGACTCAGTCGTCGATGCAGATGACCTCTCCGCTCCTTTGCTCCCTTCCCCGCTGGACCATCATCAGCTCAGCCTCACGCTGCTCTTTCTTCACAGACATGGGGGGCCCATTAAGTACTGTGAACACACACACACAAACACACACAAACACGCTTAAGTTTCGTCACTTAGGAGCACACAAAACACGGCACATGTTCTACATTATGTTTAAATGGGTGTCTTCACTCTCTTGTCTTGGCAAAGCATACAGTGCATAAAGTTCAAGGCTTCAGAGGCTTCTGTGCAAGAGTCTCTTGATTTGTCAATAGCACAATGAATCCACACTCGTCTTGCCTCTCTGCACATACAGTACCTGATATCATGTGCTCCTCTTCTCCTCAGCCTCTCTATCTGTCTTTTCCTGTATCTTTTTCTCCTTTCCTTTCTGATGTTCTCTCGTTCTGTGGCACATCTTTCTTCCCTCCTCTTTCTGTAGTCTCTTCTCTTTTTTTCCTTGCGCATTTTATTTTTCTTTTCTTTCCTTCTTTTCATTTTCTTCTTCTGTTTTTTCCTCTCTCTGCTCATGTCCCTCCTCTGTTCCTGTCTCTTTGGCTTTGGCCTCTGTCTCTTTCTCTCTTTTCAATAGGTAGAAATAAAGAAATAATACCAGCTATTACGATTGATGTCAGCGGCACTCAACACCAAAGACCATTCTTCACCAAGATAAACTAAAGACATATTTTTAATGTGGAAGCTTATACATTCATATCATTGTACCATAATACTGCATATCATCATAGTATTCATACATATAAATACAGAATAATGCCAAGAAAAACCTCAGTTTGGTATTTCATTGTCCAAAGTAGGCAGGAATTTGAGGATCTTATGGTTTCTCATCTGCATGAGTGTACACAAACATACTTCTTCTTCAAAGTCACGTACAGTGCATAGCAATTATACCGCTTCTGGTAAAGCATGAGTTTATGATCCACAAAATAAAAAAGCACATTGGAATGACTTGACTTACTGGCCTAGTAAACCCAGTGGCTTCATCACACTGATTATGGAGTCTAATAGCAATTAGGGTCTTTAGTGGAATAGTGGTGCTCAAACATTAGCCAGGTTAGCGCCACCTAGGGCCTCTGCTCAATATTGCATTTTGCTACAGCACTAGTCAGGATCATCTCCAAAGGCTTTGGTTTCCTCGACAGAACTTCTCAGCATGCAATCAGCCAACAGAAATGGAAGACAGAATCAAGGTTTACAAGGTTTACAAAATACGCACATGGTTACAAAATAACCATGTGCCTATTTAGTGTCCAGTTTTTTGCACTGCAGAGTGTATTGAAAGAGTTTGTTCTCCAAAAGCATTGACATGTTGAACAGTCAATATCAGTGCCATCAGTGCCAGTCAGGCATGGAAGACTACAGCAACGATCAACTCCTTCCAGCATCAACCATCATTTCATTGGCTTGATCAGCCAATGCTGACAGGCTAGAACAATGCAAGGCTTGCAAGGATGAGGTATAAGTGAAGAGAAAAAAACCTATATATTCTCCATTTCTGCATGAAATATTGAGCACCTCAGCTGCTGCATATATGCTTTGTATATGTATTCTTCTTTGTACAGTTCTGTAATTTATTTGATTTGACTCTCTTGTCTTTCGTTTGTCTGATTTGATGAATCAGACGCGTAGTGCAGATTAATTCGTAGTGCTTAGTGAGTCAGTTATTCAGACATAGTGGTACGTTCCATACAGTGCGTGGGGCACCAGGGAGCGTTTCTGAGCCAAGTGCCGGAGGGGGAGAATGTGTGTGCGTGTCAGTGTGTGACTGTCTGTATGTGGGGGAGAGGAGGGGAGTGTGTGTGTGTGTGTGTGTGTTGGAGGGGATTGTTGAGTGGCTGCCAAAAGAGGCCGCCGTGATGCAGAGAGGGATCCTGCTTAGTCACAAAATGAGCAAAGCGAGTAGTCCAAACGAGCGCGCAGGGACGGCAGACTGACAGGGGGAGAGAGGCAGCAGGTCCATCTCAAAGAGCCATGGAGGAGTCCAAGAATCCCCTCCCAGCCTTTCATCTGCTCACTGTGTTCCAACTTCCAAGTCCCAACACTTTGGCTCTACCTGAGCACTGGGCATGCACTGCTCCTCCATGAATGCAAAGATGGGGGAAAGAAAGGTAACGTGCAAACAAACTGAAAGAAAGAAGGGAAGAAAGAAAAAAAAGTAGTGTGAAGGTGAGGAGAGTAGAGCGTTATACTCTGGCAGTGGTGTTTCCTAATCTGTGCCTATCTAAACAGCCACCACTGTTACGCAACAAATTAGCGACCCCTGCGGCAGAGAAAACAGGTCCTAACCGAGCTCTGGGCCCTCTAACCCCCCCCCCCCCCCCCCCCCCCCCCCCCCTTTCCCCCCCCCGCCTCCTGCTCCCAAGTTCACACACAGCGCCCCCCCCCCCCCCCCCCCCGACACACACACACCCCTGCAGTTTATCTCCAACAGTTCCTTTTTGAACTCTTTTATCTTAGGCTGTTGGCAGGTACACCAAAACACTCAAAGTGATTATTGTTTATTTAAGATGGGGTTTCGTACTCAGAACAGGTGTGTGTAGTGTGTGTGTATGAGTGTGCTTCTAAGCATTACTGTGTGCACATGCAACTATGTGGGCCTGCACTTCTGAATATCTATATTGCATATGTGTTTGTGTTTGTCTGTGTGTGTGTGTGTGTGTGTATGCACATAATATGTGTGTGCACAAGTTTTGTGTGTCTCCCCTATACGGTATTTTCCCACAGTATCAAAGCCATCCGATCTGTACAGGGATCGGTTGAAGTAAGCTGGTTGGACAGGTAAGGTTATTCATGGCGCTTGCTAGACAGAAAGACAAGGAGCTCAAAATGCTTTTTACTTTCAGGCCAAAGGTTTGTTTTTGTTTTCCCTGCTCCAATTCATGCAGACAGAGCACTGCAGTCATTCACTAAACACTATAAAGTCATCAACGTATAATCAGCCATCACTCATTCTGTCATTGATGTCTTCAGATCTGTTTTCTTTGAGCAAGTCAGTTTTGGCACTTCACAAACACATTTCACTTTGTTACCGGCTTACCTCAGACACCCCTCGATTAACTGTAATTCAATCGCTCTACCCTAATTTACACCTAGAAATATAATCCACTATTTCCCTCAACTTTCATGGCTGCAATAACAGCAACAACAACAAATAAAACTCAAGTTATAACAACATGGCTGCCTGTGCTACAGACCCCAAGACTTGGTCAACTGTCCACACAGTAGCCACAGAGGCTCAATGGTGTGTCTGTCTCTGTGTGTGTGTGTGGTGGAGAAAGAGATGCGGTGGATGGAAGTTGATCACTGACACAACTCCTTTTGTGCATGGTTAATTTGATTAAGCCAGGGCTAGGGTGTGACAAGGAAAAGAGTTGAGTACTATTTCCCACGTTCAGCCTTCCTTTTCTTTGAAGTTTTTTTTCTTTACAGCAAGAAAAGACGAAAGAAAGAGAGAGAAATGAGAGGGGGAATCCAAATGGATTCAAAGTTTAACACTTCTGTGTTGGCAGTTCTGACAGATCTGGTTCCAGCGATTTACATAGTGTGTGAGCAATCTGGAGAGTATCCAGGAAAGTGACATGGTAGCAGCCTCAGTTCACCAAGGAGGACACAGCAGAACACTCAATGTGTTTCAAGTGTGTGTGTGTGTGTGTGTGTGTGTGTGTGTGTGTGAGAGAGGCTATAGTAAGAGGCAGTAAGCATCACTGAGGAGAGGCACACAGTGCTAGAGAAAAATGCACATTCAGATTTAAGCGAATGGAGAGGGAATGGGAAGGTGTGTGTGTGTGTGTGCTGGGGGAGAGGATTTTCAGGAGGAAAGAACGAGAGAGCAGGAGAGGATTTCCTGGAGTGGTGAGAGGAGAGGAAGAGAGAACAGGGCTGGGGAATTTACCATCTGCCTCTGACAGGTCCAAATACCTCCCCGCTCTCATCTCTCACTTCTTTTTTCTTTCCAAAACAGGGTCAACAGAGTAATTTCTTCATTTGGTCGGCTTCCCCCTTACTCTTTTTTCCCCTCTTTCATCCTCTTCTTTCTCTCTTTACCTTCCCTGTATCACTGCACTCTCTCTGCCTATTCACATTATCCTTGATGACTCTATCACTTCTGCACTGGCTGCCCAAAGGTGTTTTTTTTCTTTCTTTCTCTCTCTCCCCTTTAAGTAAAAAAAGGGCCTCCTGTTTCTTCTCCCTTTGCCTCCCTTTCTTTTCTATCTGCTAAAATATTTTCAACCTCCCCCACTCCCTCCCTCATTTTCTCCACATCTCATTCTCCATGCATATTTTTTCTTCTGCTTTTTGTTCCTGGCCCCTTTCCCCTTGTTCCCTTCTTGTTTTTTTCTTCATCCCCCTCTCTTTCTTTTATTCTCTCTCTCTGTCTGTGGACGTATTATGTGGTGGCATGCTCCTGCTCTTGGTCCCCCTCTCTCTGTTTACACAAATGTGTAAATGTTCTGTTCGGTTCTCCTCAATTCAGTTTTATACCCCCCCACCCCCTCTCGCTCCACCAGATCAGATCCGTTCTTCAGGGTTCCTCTCAGGGCTTTTTAGGCCGTCCATTGCGCGGCAGGTTCTCCACGGTGTTGCTCACGCGGTACTTGACGATGATGCTGTGCACGGTGGACTTGGGCATGTGCAGCTCCTGCCCGATGGAGCCCTCTGACTTGCCATCCTTCCACAGGTCCACCACGCGCTGCCGCTGCGCCACATCATGCTCCTTGGTCTTCAGGCAGGAGCCGGCGTCTGTGGGAGGCACAAAGGTGGCAGACTGTAGACACTGCAGAGGGGAGGGGAGGAGCAGCGGCACAGCAGCAGCAGCAGCCGCAGTAGCAGCAGAAGCTGAACTAGTAGTAATAGTAGCATATGGCAGAGGAGCACAACAGCAGAGGAAGTAAGAGCAGGACAGGTGTGACCTGGGAGTTGTAGGAGGAGGCAAAAGGGAGCATTGGGAGTCGGGCTCAGAGCAGGAACAATCGCAGCCTAAAAATACACTGATGTATGGACCAGGAGAGAGTGAGCTGTGGTGCTGAAGCTCTGCCCTCAGGAACAGCAGTGCTCATGAAAGGAGGCCTCAACGAAAGATATGGTAAACAAGGATCCAAGGAACAAATGGCACAGTTTGAGGGCAGAAGGACAGCCAGGTAGTAGCCAGCAGCAGAGATGAGAGCCACAACTGGCTCAAAAGCTAAGAAAGTAAGAAAAAAAGTAAGAAAAAAAATCTTAAGAAAAGGAGAAAATTAAAAAGGGGTAACAGTGTCTAGTAGTGTACCACTTTCGATGCATAATTCTGCCAGTGCTGATGTTTTGATTTTTTTGTTTTGCTTGTTCACATATTTTCCATTGAGTGTGACTGCATGGTTTTGCAAGGGACATCATGGGTGTCAAGAGTAATACCACACACAACATGGAGAGCGTATAAAGTCAACACAATGCACATTCCGGCACTGGAGAAATGCTCTTCAGACGCTTATAATCCTGCATCTGCTGCTTGTTGCTTGTGCAGACTTCATGAAGCCTGGCCATAGTAGAAATGTCACCAGAAAAAAAATCTAGAAACGAGAAAGGTCTCTTGACTGCAGTTGCTTTTTATTTACAGTCTGTGAGTGGGAGTGGAGTTTGAGTTCACGCAACACTCCACTCCACCCCCCCAATCCCCCCTTCTCCTCTCCTCTCCTTCCATTTCTTTTTAAGGCCTTTCATTCTCTATTAATCTCTTGTTTTGTCTGTCCTTCTGGCGTCCTCTACTCTCCCCCTCTCTGCTCTGGCTGTCTAAGATGGGGCCGCTGTGGCCAGACCTCTGGCCAGACCGAAGCTCCCCATGCGCCGCATATTTTTAGCCAGCCTGAGTTCACTGCGTACAGCCACCCCCACTGTGCCCCCCCATACCTCTTTACATACACACACACAAACCATCCCCAACTCTAAACTCAGCCCCCCAACCCCACCAATTCCACAGCTCAATCAAGCCCTCCGCTCCACCGGGCCAGGGGGCCAGTTGGGCTGAGAGGCTATTTTCGCAAGCGGCAGAAGTCAGGGGTTTAGAAGTGGCCCCTAGGGGCCCCCGGCAAAGAGAGAGAGAGAGAGAGAGAGAGAGAGAGAGAGAGAGAGAGCAAGTAAGGGAGCAAGGGAAAGGCCCCCAGAACCTCCAGATTTCTAGACGGCTGTAGTATTTTTTTTACCGTCTCTCTTTTTCTTTCTGTCTCTCGCTCATTCTTTATAAAAATATCTCCAGAAGTAACATTAAGAGGGGGGAAAAAGTCTGCGAGGAGCGAAAAAAGAGGGAAAAAAGGAAAGGAATGAAAAAAAAGATGTCTGAGGTCTGCTACGCTGAAGTTTGGCACAGCGAGTATCAACGTAACTGCTTTTTTATTTCTTTCGCAGTCGGGAGAGAAAGACAGGAGGTGAGGGCAGTAGGAAGGAGGGGGTGAAACCCAATCCTCACGAAAAGAAGCAACTTAGTCTTTCTCAGCATGTGGTGATTACATACATCAACACACTTCAAGACTTCATGCAGGTGGTGTAGTATATAAACGCCAGACACAAGCACACACACACACACTTTTTTTCCATCACACAACCAGTGCACTGAGGTGAACTCTTGTCACTCACAGAACCAACCCCCCCAAGACAGACACACAAGGAAAAATCCTAACACAGACACTTGTGGATTTAATGTGAGAATATGTTTCACAAGATTAACTGACATCTCTCACCAAAACAATTAATAATAATTATTAAAAAAAATGTAAGCGCCAGCCACAGCAACCCAGCTTGCTGGCTCCATCTTTCTCTACCCTCCTCATCCGCCTCTCTCTCAGCCTGCCGCAGCCTGGAGACCCCAGCCAGCACTCTGCTGGGGGTATTTAGTTTTAATTACAATGGAATTATGATCTCACTCTACACTTAATAAGAACAATAAGGGTTTTAACGCCGCTGCATGTCATCCAAGGCAGCCTTCGCTTGCTCGGGAGGATAATCTGCATATATTTTCATTAAAAGCAAGCAATTGTGGAAAAGCATGCCTGCTGTCTGAATTCAGGCGGGCCTGGTAGGATAAACATCAGATCCGGCGAGCCGGTTTGTCTCCTGTGCCAAGGTCCTCCAGCAAAACAAAATAATCATTGTTCTCAAAAGTTCATTGGGGTATAGCCATCACGTCTGGGTTGAATGCCACTTTTGCAGGACATGAAAGACACAAGCTATGCAGACGCTAAGCGCAGTATTGTTTTGTCAGGCTGTCTGAATGTGCAACCACATGTGCACCTGGAATAATCATGAGGGGATGTTAATGTCGATGTTCTGAAATTTTCACCAGATGTCTTCAGAGGCTCAGCTGTCCCTGTAACAATGTACAGCCGAGCATCGTTAGCTTAGGGGAAGACATGTCAACAGACATGCTTGATGGTCAACGCATCACAGAATCAAAGAAAGTTCGCTTTTGTTTTAATGTCAGCATATGTGTGTATGGGAGAGGGCTGTCTATGAGTGTACTGGAATAACGCTGGACTGAGGTGGCAAAATATCTGGGTGTCAGCCAAGTTCTCTGCATGGGTGAAAAAGAAAAGTGTCACAATTTTGAGCTGTTGCATGCAAAGCTAAATGATGTTTGCATGATACCTGGGATCTAATATATATTGGAATTATATTAGATTATAGTCTTTTGATCCCGTGAGAGAAAATTAAGTCTCTGCAACACACACAGCACACAGTCAAGAACTAATTCAGAGCAGTGGGCTACCTGCTACAGCAGCACCTGGGGAGCAGTGAGGGGTAAGGTGCCTTGCTCAAGGGAATTTCAAACTGAGATCAAACTGAAGACGCTTCAGTTATAAGCTCTGACCAGTAGGCCACGGCTATCCCCACGTATTTCTTTACAGACATTCCTTGGCTCTTCAAGATCTTGTTTTTGGTGGTTGGCTCTCCTAAAGTCCCTAGTTTAGCGGAAGATATCTGTAAACCATTAACTGCATATCCGGAAAATAACTGCTGCTTGTTTGCAATGGGCAGCGGGACTGCAACTGACTAATTTGACAAAGCTCATAGGAGCGTAATCTGGCCATCCCACATTACTAAACATCTTCTGGGAGGCGGGCTTAACCTGCGTCCATCAGATGCCTCTGTATACTACTTGACGAATCTACAACCAATCAGACCACTCATTCCGATGACGTATACGTAAGCTTGTTTCTCATTGATGCCCACAGATTTGGGAAAAATAATTCCTCTAAATCGGCACGATGGCCATACTGACTTGCTCGCAAAATTTAATGTAGCGTCACAGGAAGTATGGGCGGGCCCAGGCTAAGCAGCTATGGTTTTGAGAACACATTCCAGAAATCCAGATTCCACTTATATATGTTCTATATAAGGCATCGGTCTAAGGGGATATTCACACCTTCCATGTTTGGTTTGCGCGAAACGAAGACAAGATGGTTTTCCCCCTTGGTTCAAACCTTTTGGGTTAATGTGAATACAAAAACTCTGGTGCGGACCAAGACCCAGATGAAAAGGAGGTTTTCAGTTCCTAACGAATCCTGGTGCAAAAGTCCAGGAGCTGAGTGTCTCCCAGTTTTACTGCAATACGGCCCCAGCAGCGACCCAGAGGCCAACCTATAATTCTGTCATGGCGTGTGTGTGTGTGTGTGTGTTGTGCATGCCTTGAATTAAAAAACCCCAAGAAATGCTTGAAACTGTGTGAGTCACCAAATGCTTGACCAAACCTAAATTCTAACCTCACTCATACCCGCATTATTTCTTAAAAGACTAAAATGGTCCATGCATTCCTATGCCACCTTGGCTAAGGCCAGGTCTGCCTTGACCAGGAACTACTTCAGAGTAGATTGCTCCTAATACACATAAACATAAACATAAACAACATGATGAGACCAAAGTATAAGACAGAAATCTCACAAATAATAATGGTACTGACAAGCCTGTGTGGACAAAATGAATAAATCAACTGTGAAAAAAATCATTGTCTTTGCTAAAAATAAAGGACATTAATTGCCTCAACTAATCAGATAATAATAAATTTGCATTGAGAATCATTTCGCATTTTTAAGCTCGAGCATGTCAAAGAATACAGGAGCTGACTGCATTTCTGAGGTACTGTAGCTAGTGGCACTTGGGCTAACAGATTGGCCTGAACCATGTCTAATATATCACCATCTGCATGAGCATGTTTCCTTTCCATCTGATTCCCACACTTGCACTTTTGAGCTTTAAGCAGATGGACTGGTAATGCGGTGTAGAGATGGAGTGAGATAAAGACAACTTAACTTGATTTTTTTTTTTTAGCACGCCCTGTTTATCAAGCATTATTTGGCAACAACTTGATGGCTCACAGGAGTCGAGTAGTTCATGTTGCTTTTCAGACATGCAGAGATATTTTTTTCTCCCCATTTTTTTGGCAACTATTCCAGATGGCATCTTCACATCCAAAATAAGCAGACACCCAAAAATACATACTGACACTAAATGAGGTGTACTTGGTAGAATTTGACCTGAATAAGAACATTGCAATAATAACTTCTGTCATCAAGTGCTAAAATCAAATCACTCAACCGCTGTGGTTCAGGAAAAAAAAGACATACAGTAGGTCTAACAACCTCTGAGATTCTGCACAGATGTATGGCTAAAGGCTGTGTGTGTGTGTGTGTGTGTGTGTGTGTGTGTGCATGTATGTATGTGTGTGTTTAGAGTGTTTAGGGAGATTCAGTCCCCTTTCTTTCACCACTGTGGATGAACTCTGTGGCAAACGAATCGCTGTAGGGTTCCAGTGAGACATCCATCAGCTTTTTTAGTGGCGAGAGCGACCATGGGAACTGACCTGATATGAAGGACCCCGGGGGCATCTGGCTGTAGTTGGCCCCTCCCAGAGCCATACCCCCTGGTGGCGCAGGAGTGAAGGGGGCGCCGTAATTCTGAGGGGTGGCGTACGGTCCCGGCGGGATTGGCTGGAGGAACAAAGAACCAGGGCAAAGTTGGTCGGCAGCTAGTCAGTGGAACACTATGGTTAGAGGACTACAGAACTAAGTTGTTTGGCAGCTAGTCGATGGAAGACTCTGGTTGGAGAGCAAGAAGAGCAAGAAGGCTTCGATGGCTCAAGAGTCACAAGCTTTTGATTCATATTGTCTTTAGCATGCTACAGCTACTGCTCTACAGAGGGTACCAATAATTTTACTTCTCTGCTACAGATAAATAACCATCTAAGCATTGATGAAACACTGATAAAATCGGATTAGGAGCCTGTTCCAATTCTACGCAAAGCTCCAAATGTTCCAAATAAAACTCTGAAGTTTACAGCCCTTTCTTTTCAAAATAAGATGGATGGGATTGAACCTTCAGTATGAGAGAGACTGCACTTCATTAGTCTTTCCTGCATATGTTTGCACACTCAGGCCTTATAAGTATCTGTGTGCCCTTGCTGGCAAGTCTGTGTGTAGAAGGGCTGGCAAGTGTGTGTGTGTGTGTGTGTGTGTGTGTGTGTGTGTATGTGTGTGTTTCCCAGCTTTTGTTGGCAGGTCTGCTGTTTGTGTCTGCATGGATGATTCCACATTTATCAGCAATGTGCCTGTGTGCTTTTTTTAGATTGCACTTTTGTGTTTGTGTATGTGTGTGAGTATGAAAGAGAAAGATAAAGAGCGAGAGAGAGAGAGAGAGAGAGAGAAAGAGAGAGACAGAGACAGAGACAGAGAGAGAGAGAGAGAGAGAGAGAGAGAGAAATAAGGTGTTGAGGACCACCTTCCAATACCATCCAATACCATCTAATAGCATACTGTAAGTGATGCAGCGTTGCAGCTGGCCTGTGTGTGTATGATTACTTACAATGCATGTGCATGTGAGACTGATGCATCACTTATTTATGCATTGCAAAACTTCACAAAACTTCACCAGCAAAGTATCAATGTGATCTTACCAGTATTAGCAATTATTAGTAATTATGTGATTACCAGTATTAGTAATTAGGTGATCAGACTGTTCCCAAATACTAGAGCCCAATTAAACAGCACTTAATTCAAAGCATCAGATTACATACTACTGTATTACTGTATGTACTCTCTACTATGGCTGTGGAATTCCATGGAAAAGAATTCTGTGGAAAAGAAATCATTCATTTATTAGCCTATTAAAGCTCAGTGAATTTAGGGACAGGTTACTGTCCTGTATATGAATCTCATACACACAGATGCCTTGTCATCGGTCCTCCAACACTCCTAGTGTACAAGTTGTTTGTGTATATATGTGTGTATGAGCCTGTGTGTCTGTGTCTCTCTCTCTCTCTGTGTTTATCCTAGTTTACTAGTTGTTTTTCTATACTGAATGTGTGTATGAGCGTGTATCTGTATGTGTGTATGTGTGTGTTTACCCTAGTTTACCAGTTGTTTGACTATATGTGTGGATACATACAGTATGTGTGTGTGTGTGTTTGTGTGTTTACCGGGGGTGTATGCGCCTCCGTGCCCTTGTTGGCCAGTCGGCTGAGGATGCTCCTTTCGGACATCTGTAGCCGGGCGGCGATGGGGGGCACGCGCGACAGGGTGGCAGGCAGCCGCGTCACGTCCGCCTTCATGTCGCTCAGCAGCTCCTCCAGCTGGTTGAGCACTTCAATGGCAATTGGTAGGGGTGTGTTGGGGAGGAAGGGGGGGGGGGGGGGGGGGGAGGGGGGGGGGGAGTAAATGAGCGGCTGGAGAGGGCCCAACACACACAGGAAAACACTCTAGGCTCACACATCTGTGTACAGTTACTGCAGTAGACCGCAGGCAGGGCCGGACAACAGCAGAGGCAGCAGCACCACCACCAATAGCAGTGGCGGCAGCAGCAGCTGGAACAAGAGTTCTTCTCTACGTTTACTTTTACATTCATGCAGACGCTTTTACAAAAAACAGCAACAACATGACAAAGCTATGACACAACAGAAACCATGATGAGGTTAATCAGATACCAAGACTAAGACTTAATTAGTAATTAGTAGTAGTAGAAAGTAATTAGTAGTTACTAAGGTAATAACTGAGGCTAAAGGATAGATGTGTGGTAGAAGTAGTGCAGTTAGCTGGTGCTGTAGAATGAGGGGTGGGGGTGGGAATCTTTAAGGTAACCAGCCCCTGTATATGATGACCAGGGCTCCAAAGTAGATGGGAAGCCAACATCCACTTCAGAAACTACATTTGTTTATACAGTACACTGATTATTCATTATCCATCTCAAAGTTGAGATCTCAAAGCCACGGATTTACAGAGTAAACTGCAGTGCAATGAAAACCTTCAAACAAACAAACAAAAGACAATGAATTCCCACATGTCTCTTGAAATTGGCGAGCATATCCTCGGGATTACAATGGCTAGTCACTGAATCATTGTACAGTTTTGAAATCAAATCTCACAAAGGAGGACATTCTTGCCCACTCTGTTTAACACAACCATACGCCACTGTATCGCCACTGACCAGAAAACAGTGTGTAATATCTGAATATAACAAATAAATAGAGCCATTCCAAGACCTTATCATTGAATGTTGCCAACAAAATTTTTGCCAACAGTTATTCCAACAAAATCAGTTAAGATCTCCAACTGAGCTTTGGTAAAATGAGTGGGCAGCATAAATTGAACTAAATCCCCTTATGGTGTTTTATTTATTTTATTGTGCCTCGGATAATTTGGACATTTAAAAAACACCACCTGAATCAGTGAAGAATTTAATATATATAATGTATAATATATATTTTATAAACATATATGTGTGGTTATTATATATGGTTATGCACAGGTGTAAGACAGGATAAAATAATATGGGACAGAGCTATGTACCAGGGCTAAAGCTGTGGAAATTCAATCTATCTAGCTATCTGCCAATCATTCTATGTGTCTATCTATCAATCATTCTATATATCTATTTAATTAAATCAATTCCTCTATTTAGAACTATTCATCCATCTTTTAAACAGGACAGTTCTGAATCTCACAACAGAACCCATGAATAAGCTGTGACAGTATTACAAGAGTTGGTTACTCAAAACAAACACTTTCGAGCCTCTAATCACACCATTGGTCTTGCCTCTTGAAATCAGTGACCAATTCCTCAAATCGTATAAATGGGCTTAGAAATCAGTCACGTTTAGAAGAACTGAATCAACACTGAGTCTCAAAACCACCACATCCATTGGGGAGCCAGCCAGACCAGACAGAGAGGTATTGAGACTTTTCAACGCTTTGAAACCACACAATCAGTCGTGGATCCGAAAACCGCAGCATTCCCCATAGAAGCTACCCTCATTCGCCCGAGGGAAAAGGGTTGGCAGCCAGAGCTCCTGAATGCTGCGCTAAAATAGCCCCCTATCAATGCAGGAAAGAGGCAGAAACACAAAAAACAACAAACATGGCCTGGCAAAGCTCATCCCTGTCCGCCTCTTTTTAAAAAGAAAAACCCAGCAGTCCCAGTCCAAGATATAGCCTCGGTTCAAGGGGCGATCATTTAAGGGGGGCGTGGGAAAAGCTTCTCTGAAAACTTTGCTGATGACCGCGTGAATTTGTGTGAAGTTGCACGCTGTTTTTTTGGGGGGACTTATGAGGAGGTTATGCTGAGGGCTTTTTTTTGCACAAGGGGCAGCCGAGGGGGGTCCAGGCCATTTGACATAAGAGGGCTGGGAAAGGGAACGCGAGGTCTCTCTCTCTCTCCCTCTGTCTCTGTCTCTTTCTCCCTGCTGATTCATCAGGCCTCTTTACAGGACCCAAGCTTCCACTGGACAGGACCGGTCCTGGGAGAACCAGGCCACAGTGTTGACTTTGGGTCCAACACAAAAGTGTGGCAGGGATCACATCAGACATTTTTGATCATTAATGTTAAAAAAGTGCCTTCCAACATTGTCCAGGAGCATCGACTCTGCCAGAGTAGTTGACGAGGTGATGCAGTGGGCCAGGGAATTCTGTCGTCTCAGATACAGAGCACAAAGCCTTGAATGAGGAGTTTGCGTGATTGCACTGATATACAGTCTCCCTCTGTGCTGTGCTGTGCAGTTCTGCGACCATGATTGAGACTGTCCTCAGCCCACTACCGCTACCTGCCACTGTTGTTACTGTAAATCCTGAGGTCTGTCAGAAGGGGGTCCGTTGGGTAAAACTACGCTAAGCGAGAGTTTAGGACGTACGGTATGTGATGGTACAGTGAGTGCAATGGCAGCACACACACACATACCCATTCACAGATATGTGCACACACAGACACACAATGCAAACACTTGTATACACGTTTACTGACACACACACACACACACACTCATCCTGACAGCCTGAGAAATGGCCCAAAACAAATGAACTCTAGATGCTCCTGAAGCACCTTGACGATTAGCTGCATTAAGCCCTGACAAGCCAGTCTAGCAAAAATCTAAATGTGTTATCTGGCAATGACCAATAGACTGCACTCTATCCAAGGCATTATAACATTAAATTGTATAGTCTAGCTATCGGAATCGGTGTCTGTCTTTCAAACTGCCTTTGCACTACAGGTAGCCTGACACACTACTGCTAGGGGAGGTCTAAGCAACTCGGCAACGCTAGACTGATGTGGTTTGTCTGACCTAACCATAAACCCAACAGATGCTAAGATCATACGTATCATTCGTTTCTAGGTGTTTCTAGGTGCTCCTAGAAATTAGGGATAGTCAATAGTTTATGGCTTTAGCTATAAGACTATGTTTGTTACTCATTTATAAATCTGCGATTTGTGTACAACCAGCAATTTATATACGGTGCAGAGTGTAAACAGACATCCAGATGTGGCAATTTGACATAAAAGTGTATATTTAATTTGAATTGTGGTATGCGGCTTTTAACTCCTAAGATAATCAAGCGTTATACTGGCATATAATCAAGTTCTATCTTTGAAGGTTGCCAGGTGACCAGCTAGCATGCAGGTACATGCACACGCACACACACACACACAGACACACAGACACACACACACACACACACACAGACACACACACACACATTCTTTCTCTCTCTAGCAGTGGCTCACCCTTGTGCAGCACGGCATTGGCAGGCTTGTTGCCGGCCAGCGACTCCTTGCTGAGGTGCTGATGGGACTCGGCCAGACACTCGACCTCAGCGAAACGAGCATTGAGCGCCATGGCCGGGTGCGTGGGGTCCTGCGTCATGTTCAGGTAGGCCGCCCGCCTTAGCTGCTCCTCAATCACTAGCGCTTGCTCCAGCAGCTACAGATGCACAAGACAACCGAGAGAGAGAGAGAGAGAGAGAGAGAGATTCATTTTCTAAAGCACATTTCTTATTAGACTTGTGTCTAAAGTTCGGAGAAAAAGAATTTTGCAAAATGTGTTATAGTACCTGAAAAAAAACTCTATATTCTTACTGTAAGCTCTTAAGAATAGTATTACAATAACTGGAATTCACACCTCTCTGAATCATCTAAATTCTCTCATCTAAAAAAGTGTTTTACTTGATAACTTATCAGATAAATGTTTCTAAGTAGTAAATTAGAAAAAAACAACAAACAGTTATTTAGACTTTGTTAGAAGCACTAAGCTTTGTTCAACCTGGACAGTGAGAAACATCAAAAACAGACACAAAGGTAGAGTACTGTTAGGTGTGATAATTTCAGACCATCTGTGTGTGTGTGTGTTTTGTAGAATACAGAGACTAAGTGTATGTGTGTGTGTGTGAGTGTATGTGTGTGTGTGTGTGTGTGTGTGCGTGTGTATGTATGCACAGTCTTTGTTTGTGTGTGTGTTAACATAATACATATATTCCTGATTTTTAACCTTCATATATTTTAGAAGAATCAATGAGAGCAGTAATGAGATAAAGTGATGGAGGGGGAGACAGAGAGAGAGGAAAGGAGAGAGAGAGAGAGAGGAGACAAAGAGACAGAAAATGAGGATGTGCAGAAGAGGATATGAGGCATGTGATGCGAGGGGGAGGAAAAACAGGAAAAAGAAGAAATCACAAGCCCATTACCACTTGTGCGCAAGACACAAACACACACACACACACACACACACACACACACACACACACATACACACACACACACACACAGACCCTCTCATCCTCCCACATGCACACACTCTCCCACACATACACACAAATACACACCCAGGCATACACATGCACACAAACACCCACACACAGCTACACACCCACATGCATGCGCACATATTGGCAAATGTCGTCATTTACGCTCACACCCCCCCCCCCACCCACACAGATCTGAATGCATATGCATGTGCCCAGACAAACCCACACGTGTTTCCACAATAATAATTATGAACCACACAAACAAACACATAAACTGAAAGATTTAGTAATTCAATCTTTCTCTCACTTACAAACACACACACACACACACACACACACACACACACACACAGGACCCGAGTAGATCAGTGACTACAAGATTATAGGTTACTAATGGCAAGTACAAGTATATGTGACTGACAAACGGCAAAGTACTATTCGTTTGGTGCAACTAATCGAACAATTAACCTAATTGTGAACTACATGTAACAGTAATCGAACACATGACAAGTAATTATAGTTTGTTTTTAGTTATTTAGGTTGTAAACTTGTATCTTTATATTTTGTGCATTCCATTGTGTGTGTTGTTGTAGTGTTTCTTGAAAGCACATCACCCCATGTATCAATAAGTGATGATTTTCATTTGAAGTTCATTTAGCTTTAATGATGAGAAAAATCTATCATGATATCGTGCCAAAGGAAAAGTGTGAATCTCTTTGAGGTTTGCTCTGTGCTACTACCCAATTCATGTCCCTTACCTTAAACCGTCTTGCCAGGAACTTGTTCTTCATCTCCAGGAAGTTGCCCTTGTTGGCCTGCGTCTTAAAAGGTTCATTGACGATGGCAAACTGTGGGTCATTCTGGATGTCCTGCCACCGTGCATAACCGTGACTACAGAATGGTCAGTGGGGTCAAGGTTCATGACTGTGTCAAGGCCTCAGGATCTGAACAAAAACACATAACTAAACAAACTTTCAACTGACTGAAGCAGTACCGCAACACCATCATCTGTCACGCAACATAAGTGAAAAAAAAAACAAAAAACAAAAAAACAAACAAACAATAAAAACAGAAAACAAAAACAAACAGAAAAACTATACAAAAAGCAAGGGACTATCCTTCACCATGGCAACAGCGATTGTCAAGGATACAGCACGATGCCTGCTAGCAGCCAGAAGTCGTGGCGCCGGTGCCAGATCTCGTTCATCTTGCCTGACTGGATCGCCGCCCGCTCCTCGTTCTGCCATAAAGTGTGCAGCTCTGCAGTGGAGACAGAGGCAATATCACAGTCAAACCCAGACAAACACAAACAGCCAAGCCGCCCTTCTGCAGTTCTGCTGAGGAGACAGAGGCAATATCACAGTCAAACCCAGACAAACACAAACAGCCACGCCGCCGTTCTGCAATTGCTCTACACACACTCTCTACACTGCGCTGCATTTTCCAAATACAAGGTTTAGAGATAATGGACTATTTGGTGACTTTTTTCTGCTGTGTACTAAATATCCATCTACATAGAATTTTATCAATACCAATGCCACTGTCAGTTTGCATACACAGAAACACAGAAAGACACACACACACACACAAAGTGAAAGCCAGTCAAGTACTTGTGTCACTATGACACACCATACAATTCTAAGAATAACTCAATATTTTAATAATATTACCATTGCTGTTGACCACATGTCATTGACACAACATTCGAATAAGTCCAAAGTATCACTTTCTTGAGAAAGTTGTTGTTGCTGCAGTGATAGACATAACAAAGCCAGTCGCCTTGGACACAGACCAGAAACCGGCTGAGATCAAAGTCCTCTACGACTCTGGGCAATTTTTGACCAGCAGTGACCAGCTGATTCAGCTCCGCACACACATACACACACACACACACACAGAAGACTTATGGTCCCACTGTGATGGAACTAGGGGCCACGGGGAGACAATGCAGCTGTCACCACCTCCTCACACAGTAGGGAGGAAAGAGGAGAAAAAGAGAGAGAGAGAGAGAGAGAGACAGTGAGGAGGATAGAGAGAGAGAGAGAGCTTTGTCTCTGTTTCTAGGACTGTGTTGGTTAAGCGTGACACTTGAACCTCTGAACTGAACTAATAGCGAGGTGGGAGAGGAGGAAGCCGTCTGCTCTAAGCACTATGAAGGAGGATGGGGAACCAGTGGGCTGAGTGTTGTGGCAAGGAGTATAGGCAGAGGTCAAATTTGGGCCACGACAACAACACTAAATTCAATTCTGTGTGGGCGTGTGTATGTGCATGTGTGTATATGTGTGTGCGCTTACATTTGCGTACGGTTGTTTTCAGCAGATGTAGATTTGTGAGATCACAGAACTATCTGTTACATCTGTGCAGTACAATGACAACTGTTAAGGTAATTAGCGTCAAAATAATGTAGCATCTATCTACCTCCATCTTGATTATCTATCCATCCAATCCAAAGAATTCCCAATGCTGCTCTTAAACCCTGGTTGGGATGCCTTTGGGTGGTGGTGGTGGTGGTGGGGGGGTGCTTTAAGGTGGATGAGGAGGTTGGGGACTTGATGGTGTACTGTATGACGTCTAGCAGCATCCTCACCTGTGAAGCCCCCGTCAGCGATGTTGAACATGAAGCGTGGCCGCTCCACCTTTCCGTTGCCCTTGGCTGCAGTGACCGGCGTGTCCTCTTTCAACCCCTTGACCTCTCTCCCGGGGTCCTTGTCCCCCTTGGGCTCCTCTGTGGGCGTCGGAAACACAGACGCATGAGGCTTTTCCGGAGGAGTCCTTGGCAAGCATGCATTAAGCAGCTGGACTAATGAAGGGGTTTTAAAGAGTGAAAGAAATGGGGAGGCAAAGAGCAAGAGAGAGAGAGAGATAGAGAGAGAGATGGAGAGTGAGAGAAAGAGGGAGAAACAGATGACAGGCCAGCTTGTTGTTATTGCTTGTGTCTGTGACACGTCTCACCTTTCTTGACCTCTGCGGGCTGGCCGTCCGTCTTGTCTTTGTTGTCGGCCTTCTCCATGGCAACCGGGGCATCCTCAGTCTTCTCCTTCTCCTCCTCGGGCTTCTCTGTCTTCTCCGCCTCTGCTGGAGCCAAAGCAGCTCAGTGAGTCACTCTGACTAACAACAAACCATCAGAGCACTGAAGAGAGATATAAAGCTCAAAGCGGGATATCGTGACATCAATCGTGAAATAAAGACCAGTCAAAGCAAAGCAAAAATGAAGCAAAACAAAGCGAAATGAAAACAAACGCGAGTAAATTACGCAGTCATTACCCACATCTAAAGGTCAATTATAAGAAAGGGGTTATTAGCACAACGAGTGGCATTCTTACAGCCTGTCTGTCAGACTGTATTCTGTCAGTCATAACCACTTGCTGACAGCTTCTCTGTCTAAATAAAGGTCTCTTCATGTGGACTGTATTTTGGATATTAACTTCATAATCTCATTATCATCCCTTGACTGTGCTGATCATTTTGTCTCCCACTCCATGTACAGGAATGCTGCTGTAGGGGAAGACATTCTCTGCTTCACCGTTAAGGCCAGATTACAGGTACTACCAATCAAATACAACCTGGCATTATGGTACCCTGAAAAACACCACCCACACTGCATAATGCATTCTGATTCTCATCAACATCTTGAATCTGTTGCTCACATTTTTAATGGTTGCAATATGTATAAAGGACTTTATACTGCACGTCATGACCGTATTGTTAATCTTGTTGCTAAAACTGTTAACAACCTCCCACATTGATCCAGTTTGGTTTAACAGCTCTGACGATGTGTTTTGTAACATCCCTAACACACCTGATGTGGTGTGTTTAGACAGAGACAGAAGGCAGGTGCTGGTCCTTGAAGTGGGGTGTATCTTTGATCTGTACATGGACATGGCTTTATATGATAAGATGACCAAGTATCAGCCTATTCTTACAAAGATGGGTGATCTAGGATTTACATGTAAGTTGATAGTGATGATATTTGGCAGTCTAGGGCATGTGCACAAATCAGCCATCAGTGGGTTAAGACTGGCAACAACTTGCAAAATACAGTTCTGTATCAGCAATGATACGCAGCCTTGCTGTGTGGTGCAGGCGTTGTTTTCTGTACCCTTGAATGCTAAAGTGTTTCACTTCTGAAAATATTTGAATCCTGTCAGTAGTAATATGATTGGTGGGTTCAAATAAATAATCCAAATGTGTTTTGGTGCACAACCCCTATTGGCTGTCAAAGCTGCAGACACAGATTCCCCAACCTGGCTTCTCGTTCTTGACGGGCGGAGAGTTGCCAGCGCTGCCCTCTTGCTTCATCTGGTCCGAGGACGCCTCCTGCTCGCCCTTCCTCTCCTCCGCCTCTTCCGTTTTTTCCTTCTTCTCCGTGGGGGGAGGAGGTGGAAGGGGTGACGACTCCGACGCCTCTTTTGTTTTGGGCTCCTCGGCTGAGGCGGGAGTGGTTGTGGAGGGGGTCACACTGGTTTCGCTGGACGAGTCAGGCTTGTCTCCAGTGGCTGTTTCCTGCGTCCAATCCTTGGTGGTGTTAGCAGACTAAACAGAGAGAGTGTTGGTATGAGGAAAGAGAAAGTAAATGGTACACTTATACAAACTGTCACAAAGAGCAACCCAAACCCACACACACAAGTGTATACGCACATAATACACACACACTATACACAGGTGCAAATAGAAACTCAGACACAAATGAGCATCCACACACATACACACACACACAATTACTTCTGTATTTTCAGTCTTCTCTGTGCTGTTCTCTCTCTCTTCTTTGCCCTTCTCCTTCTCCTTGTCTTTGTCAGGTTGCTGGGCATCTCCATCTCCTTCTCTCTCTCCCTCTTTTCCATTTCTCTCCAGCTTGTCTACTGGAGCTGGAGTTGCTAGGACACAGAAAAAAAATCATGTAGGTAATAGGTATGTATGTGTGTGTGTGTGTGTGTGTGTGTGTATGAGACTGACTGCAGACTTCTATAAATGCCTCATGATATGAGTGTCTGCACATGGACACAGGTAGTTCCAGTAACAACTTATGCATTGGCTAGTGTTTGGGCTTGCTGCCCCCCCTGCTGGAGACAGTGTGCAATTGTTTGGACTCCCTACTGGGGCAAAGGTGACTGTACTTGTACTGGCAGCCAATTAAGTAGACACTAATTAAAAGGTCCAAGGCACTAAGTGTGAGAGTATGGTGTTAGATTTTCTGCTGTGTGTTTGAGTAAATGAGTGTGTGTGTGTGTGTGTGTGTAAACCCAACCTGGTTTGGAGGTGCAGGGTGTGTTGTTGCAGCTGGGCTCTGGCGTGGGTGTGGAGGTGTTGATGGTGGGCGAGGAGGCTCGCGAGGACTTCTTGGAGTCGGTGCTGATCTCAGGCTTTAGCTCTGGGATGCTCCACTTACCGTTGATATGCTCAAACTCCTGCACCTGTAACCCCCCCCCCCCCCACACACACACACACACACACACTCAAAGACTCAGACACAGTTCCAAAGACAAACAGCACCAACTACATCACACCAGACTGTGAGTGTGTGTGTTTGTGGGTGTGTAACTATATTTACACAAGACAACAATCAATTAGTGCTGGTCAAACTATATTACAATTTATGATGGAATGAAATATATAATAGGATCAGGAAACTCTTTACAGCAATAAATCCCTCCGTGTTGAACATTTATTCAAAGCGAGAAAGCAGTGACCTTAAATTATCTCAAGAGAAAATGCCTTTACGGAGTAGTGTGAATTTGGAGCCTGGCATTTAACATACAGAGAAGCATGCAGGCGTGTGCAGAAGCAAAATATAGCCGCTGTCCCTCAACTTCCAAGCTGATGATTAACTGTTGAGTTGCTTAGGAACGGGAGACACTAATATAAGACAGGAACTACTTTGGAGGATGGAGGATGAATAGAAATGGAAACTAAGCAGTGAAAACAATGATACAGTGTCTTAAAACTCGTCTTAAAACTTGTTTAAAAGACAAAACATTAGTTCTCCTAAGGTTATTAGTGACTATACCCAGAGATACACACCTGCCATCTATGGCCAAAACACAGCTGTGGATACAGTATATCCACTATCAACCCCGCTCCGATTTCTGTTATTTGGCTTAAATATAGTATTTCCACTGTGTAACTCTGTATAAATAAAACTGTATTTTATATATTTTGTCAAGCTAAATTTTAACAAATTAAATTTGTAATATGACTGATTGCTTTCTGATCATAAATGAATAACTTAAATGGAGACCTGCATCATACTGTAGTAATGTAGTATCTATAAACATTCTCCACCTGTGCTGAGTAGTTGGCCAATGAATTAGCCCCGAAAGAGAAGGACACACCTGGCCAACCATGGGGAATGTTGGCTTTGCGTTTAAGTACATTACCTCTAGAGTACCTCAAGAGACTGACCACAAGTTAAATATCAACCTTTTTGTCCAGAGCTATCAGGGAAAAAGAAAGGGGCCCTGGAAAATTTTCTCCCACAGTGCCCATTTTAACCTCTCACCTTCTTTTTGACCAGGGACATGACCCCGATCCTGGTGAGAACCGGTTGCCGACACAAACCCTCCCTCGGCACACCGTCAGCGAACGTCTCAGAACCATCGGCAACGGGCTCGCACAGGTGCCTCATGAAAAGAGACACATACGCCCTGAGAGAATGAGAGAGAGAGAGAGAGAGAGAGAGAGAGAGAGAGAGAGATGATATTTAACTTATTATAAGGCGCTTATGCAATGAACCCATGTCCCTTGCTTGAGTTCGTTGAGTGCTACTGGTATGAGGAGGTTGGAGATGATGAGGACCAAATAGTGAAGCCCCAATGGACACTAACTAATGAGGGCAAGTTGCAGTTATATTTTCCTTTACAGCATAATTAAACAAGAGAGCATAATGCTCTGAGAGGTGATTCTTTAAGGTGAGTTGATTGCTAGAATGAGATGTGGTCTCTGTTGTGCTATATCAGAGAAGATACAATGGCATAGAACTCTTAACTTGTAAGTGTAATGAACTTTAGCTTGTGTACTTCAACCATCAACAGGTACTAAGTGTGTTTCTCTATTTCTTTGTGTGTGTGTGTGTGTGTGTGTGTGTGTGTGTGTGTGTGTGTGTGTGTGTGTTTCAGTGTGATATCTGCTGCATACTTAAACTCCTTCTCCGTCTTCCCCCGGAGGTCTCGGACCAGCCACTGAGAAGAGAAGGCATCCTGTGAGGGCATCCCCCATCTCATCACAGCATTCAGGAAAGCCTTCCTCTGTCGAGTGTTGAAGCCAAGAACCTGACACATACACACACACACACACATACACACACGCACATACACACATACATACATACATACACATACATAGAGAAAAGCTTCAAAACATCAAAATGACATTTAAATTTAAGTTTAGTGTCAGTATACAGGTACATAATCATTTGATCCCCTTAAGTGAATCTGAGTCTCTGTATTTAACCCAATAATTGGTGAAATATAAATAAAATGATCCAAATGTACACAAGGTACAGAACACAAGGTTAATTCTCTATCAGTAGTAATTTACCTCAAGGTTACCCCCCACTCGGGCCAACAAAGGGGGCAGTGGTTTATCCTTCTCGTTTCGGAGCTGCCGCCGTGACTGCCTACGTCCTGTTTCAGGGTACAGGGATAACGGGTGAACAAGCAGAACACACAGAGACACACACAGGGAGACAATAAGAACTTACACATTCCTTCATCTGGAAATCATAGCATTCCTGAAAAACAGCCCAAACGCAATCAGCCCCACATGCAAACTCTCAGCATAAACCTTTTTGTTGAACAAATCCCCACGCTTTTACCACACTTCCCAAAAGAGTAGACACCATTATTCCCTCATTTATCATTGTCATGGCTCAGTCTGCTTCTCCAGAAGCTTAAGTCGTTTTTTCTTTCCCACAGGAGGAGGACATTGTCCTCTCTACCACTCCAGGCTCATCTCTGACTACATGACCGGTTTCTTCACAAGCATCTTCACTGAATTATTTTGAGTAAACAAAACATGGATGTAGAAACATTAACCCTGTGTTCAATCGATATCACATTAAAGTGACTATTATCATTGGTGAGGTTAGATTGTACAGTTTCATATGCTACACAATAGAAAGCACAAAAAATAGCCTAAACAGTTTTAAAATTACTTTTAATTACGTTTGCCTTTCGTTGGGATCGGGTTCCCTCCACAGCCACACGGGTGGAGGTATACCCACCCTCCCAGGGGGTGTAGGGGGTTGTAGGGACGTGGTCACACCTGCGAGAGGTGAACCACCAAGCCTACGGCAGGGACGTGGTCACGCCAGCCAGAAGCGAACCACCAAGCCTGCGTTTTGGTTGCCTGCTACTGCAGACAAAAGCTTGGATCTAGGGTTTGATTTTCAATGGATCGCAGCATTGGAGCTGCTCTGCCACGTACGAAACCCTGACCCAGAATCAGGTCGTTTGCGAGTGATTTAGCACCAGGTTCTTCACGAACATGCGGTGTAGTGCCCAGTGGGGTACGGCGCTTTTCCGGCCGCACCCCGTCCCAGTCACGAACGGCTCTGCTCACCTGGACCCGGGGGCCCAGGCTACTCCAGACCAACCAAAGTACTTTGGCGCATGGGTATCGCCACTTCTGGGAGGGATTCTGACTTAGAGGCGTTCAGTCATAATCCCGCAGATGGTAGCTTCGCACCAGTGGCTCCTCAGCCAAGCGCACGAACCAAATGTCTGAACCTGCGGTTCCTCTCGTACTGTGCAGGATTACCATTGCAACAACACTTCATCAGTAGGGTAAAACTAACCTGTCTCACGACGGTCTAATTTAATTAACTAATTTTAATTTAATTACGTTTGCGATTCAAAATATGTATAATTTCTGTGGACATGGTCAAGGTGTGAGGTGTTTGTTGTAAGGGTGGCTGCTAATCTTTAAAGCACTGGAGGAAAATCCCGGATATACAGCATCGGATCACTGCAAGAAAAATAATGATTGCTCTGCAGTCAATGGAAAACGATTTTGTTCATCAGAGTCATGTTTCATAACTTCGTGAGAGGATCAAAATTGAACCTCATTAAAATTGAAAGAGACACTTGGTGATTTGTGTTTTAAGCCCAATTTTTATGACAAACTATTTGTTTATCAGTTGAAACCATGAAATAGTAATAAGTTAGGCTTAAAAGGTGCACTTAATTTAGCAATTATTCATATAACACAAGCAAGATAATGTCTAACATTTTTAAAGTATGTGTAAATGTTGAGATGTAGATGTTTGTTTCTCCAGGTGTGCTCACCTTCAGGCCTCTCGTCAAAGTCCTCATCCTCTTCTTCCGAGCCAACTGAGTACTCTGACTGGTTATCTGAAATATCAGCATGCCACTCTGAAACAGTACAAATGGTGCTTCGTCAATAGAATGGGCCAGGCAGCTGACTGCCTAACAGCACACACAAAAACATGCAAACAACACGCACACATATGGACTGTACAAACCAACAGCAAATTATGTGTGTGTTTGTCTACCGGGTCTCTCTGAGTTTGTTCTGGGAGAGGACTGTTGGTGAATGTAAATGTGTGTGTGTATATGTGTGTGTATGTATGTATGTGTGTGTGTGTATGTGTATGCGTCTGATGTAAAAAGAGAGAGAGGGAGGAAATGTCTGGAAATGGAGGGAGGAAATGCGTGGTCTACCTTGGTCCTCCTGCGCTGCGTCGTTGTAGTTGACCTGTTTGCGGACCCTCTTGCCCTTGCCCAGGTTGCGGGCCAGGTCCTCCTGCTGCTGCTCGTAGTGATGGCGGAGCAGCTTCTCCCAGTAGTCAGGGTCCACGTTCTCCTCCTGCTTTATGATCTCTCGCTCAATCTCCTCAATCTACACACACACACACACACACACACACACAATAACACTCAATTACTTTTCAGTATTATAATTGCAGATACACGTATCAGGGCTGTGTAAAATTTAAAACAGAATTGCAAATGGTTCTTAAATCTCAGTTTAGGCTTAATGAATCAATCTTTCCCTTGTCTATTCCTTTTTACTTATCTGGTATCTGTCTGGAATCTGTTTAGCCATCTTTTGACCATGAGTCTGTCAAATAAATAAACCTGAATTTGGATGTTGGGTGCAGAATGCAGATGATGGAACAAAGGGCGCCCTCTATGGGCCTTCTCTCCAACAGACGTGTCCATCTCTCTCTTTCTCCTCTCTCTCTCTCTCACCTTGTCCTCCTCCCGCACCATGTACTGGGCCACCTTGAAAGAGCTCAGGTACTCGTTCATGTTCTGCATGTCTGAGTCGTCTGTGGCGTCTTGACTGCGGTCCAGGAGCCTCTCGATTGCCGTGCTGTCATAGTGGATCACACTGCTGTCCTCGTCTTTGTTGTCCCCAGCTAGAAGCCACAAACGCATGACAAGGGGCATGATGATTATACTAGGGCAGGGGCGACAAAGCAAAGAAATTGCTCACAGTGTGAAGAGTTAAAATTGTACTCTAAACCAAATTAGAATTTTAACCTAGTAAAGTAAAAGTTTATTAAAATGACATTAAAAATCATAAATTCATTGCAAAAAGACTTTTTTGCCAAATTTCGCATCCAGACTTTATTTTTATTTCATTTTTTTTTATTTCTTTATCATAACTGGGGCATCTTATTTAATAGACTAGAGAATGACACATATGTTGGGTAGCAGTTACGATGCCAGTATTGGTTTTGATTAATAGCACAGCCCTAGCTAATACATCAACATTCTGTTGTATTATAAAGTTCATTTTTACGCACTGTCTCTCTTGTATGTTTTTTTATGACATTACCATCTGAGATATAGATTGCTTGCTTTTTTCTCTATTAAACTCCAAAACTCCAAAACTTCTCATCGTTATTGTTATTCAGTTTCTGCCATAAACTTCATACAATGGCTTAAATATCAGTGCCCAGAAAATGTGTCTGTTTTTCTCTTTTTCTCTGTTTTTATGTGTTTCTCTCACCCTCCTGTCCTTGAGTAACTCTGATCTAGAACTCTTTCGCTGTCAAAACCACACACACACACACACATTCACACACAACACATACACATATTTCTCTGTCTGTTTCACACACGTTTTTTCTTATTTACCCTCAAGCTCGTCCTTGAAGAGCTCCTCCGTGCCAAACTTGAGGATGTCGTCCAGCTCTTGCTTGGTCATGGAGCCGGCTTTGGAGCCCAGGCCGGGCCGCACCACCAGGTGGGTGAGCATCATCTTGCGCTTGGCCACCTGTGTGATGCGCTCCTCCACTGAAGCTCGGGTCACAAAGCGGTAGATCATCACCTTGTTGGCTTGGCCAATTCGATGGGCTCGACTGAATGCCTGATGGTGTGTGTGTGTGTGTGTGTGTGTGTGTGTGGTGTATTAAAAAGAGAAAGAGAGGGAGAGAGACCATTATAGAAATAGAAAGAGTGTAAAGAGATTGATAATGCAGTTGTCTAGCTTACATAATTTCTAGATTAAGTAAACATACAAGCAGTCCAACAAACCTGAATATCATTGTGTGGATTCCAGTCCGAGTCGAAGATGATGACAGTGTCTGCTGTGGCCAAGTTGATGCCCAGACCCCCCGCTCGCGTAGATAGGAGGAAACAAAACTGACAGGCACCTGGAGCTGAGAGAGAAAAAGAGAGGATGAGAGAGTGAAAAGTGAGATTGAGAGAGAATAAGAAAGGAGTCAGAGGTGGTGAGAGAAAAGAGAAAATGAGAGAGAAAATGAGAGGGTAAGAGGGAGTGAGAGAGTGAGAGAAAAAAGAGAGTGAGAGGGTGGGAGTGAAAAAGGAGAGAGCAAAGTAGAGTACTGAATTGTTAAACTACATTGCCTTGTATGATTTCTGTGAGAAGAATGGCATGAATGGAAAGACTAATGAGACAAGTGGTCGCTTAACTCCTGGGTGCACTGGGTGCAGAAAAAGAATTATAAGTAAATAAACAACAACTGACTAAAAACTAAGCAAACTGAGGGAGAGGCAACAGGCAGACAACCCACAAATCATGATAATGAATTGTATTGCTCTGTATGTCAGAGAGATGATTTGTGATGGTGTAAGCACAGACGATAGCTGTGTGCCTCTCACCATTAAACCTGTCAATGGCCTCCTGCCTCAGGGCTCCTGTGATGGCTCCATCGATGCGCTCATACTTGTAGCCCTCGAAGTCTAGGAAATCCTCCAGCAAATCCAGCATTTTAGTCATCTGCAGGAAGGGTTTGAGGTGTTGGCACAGCGATCAAAAAGAGGCAACAAGAGGACAAACAAGGAAAATGGCTGAAACGCTCAAGATGTTCCGTGTAATTACCTATTTCCCAAACAGCCTGGACAAGGCCTGGAGGCACAGACACAGTTCTTCCAGACTCTATGTATGCTTGCATGGCATATACAGTACAGTATGTCAGAGGGTATGAGTGTGAAAGATCTTGAGTATACTGTGCTGTGTATGAGCAAACAATACTTATCTTTTAGTTTTTCTCCCAATACTTAATGTGAGTCTGAGCACTTCCAGACAGGGGATGTGGTGGTTGGGGGTGGTGGCTGTACTAAAGATCATTGAATACTGGCCAAGATAAGAGTGACATAATATGCCACTATAAGAGCAAGTGTGAACAATTCCGGTCTGCATACAGTCAAGTAAGAGTGTTGCAATCAGTGTATGAGAGCTTATCTCTGGTCTGCATTAAGGGGGACCCCACTCCTCTTTGCAGAATGCAGGTTGTTGAATGTTTGAAGCTCTTGCAGTACATTCTCACCAGCGGTGAACACTTTTTTCGCTTGCGGCCCACATACTGAGAAATCTAAGCTGTCAAATGCCAATGCAAAATTTAGAGCAACAGTTTTCAAACAGTTAACAGTGTACTCTAATATGAATGAATGTGACACCAGGCCACACTACCTTTTCTTAGACATCATGAAAGGGCCGCAATAAGTCCCTGGTCATAGTGTGGCTACACCTGTTGTAGTTGTAGCTGTAGTTATACACTTGTTGTACTTTACAAAACCAACATATTACAGTAGCCTCTGTGGTAGTAAAAAGGAAGGGTTGGACACTCATGCATCCTTCCTGGCTACACACCAGTTAAATCCTTTTTGTGCAAACAAATCTGTGTTTTTGTTTATTTGATTTTGTTTTGTTTTTGTTTATATTTTTATTTGTGGGATTGATCCAGCACCTGTGAGAACACCAGCACACGGTGACCCTGTTCCTTCAGCTTTCTCAGCATCTTTTGCAGCAGCGTCAGTTTCCCAGAAGCCTTTGTGAGAGCCGTACCCTCGTAAGCCCCACTGGGTGTCTTGGCAGCTTCCTGAGACATACAGCAAAACACACACACACACAACACACACACAGAAACATGGAGAGCTACATGACACAAGCTACCAGTAGGTGGCACTATTTTACACGTATATGGAGCACCAATCTGTGACCTTGTGGATAAAGTACATTGGTTAATTCCCTCTCTCTCTCTCACCATGGATGCGACAGGGAAGAGGTAGGGATGGTTACAGCACTTCTTCAGGTCCATCATGATGTTAAGGAGAGACACCTGGTTGCCACCTCCTTTGGAATTCAGGGCCTCAAAGTTTCTCGTCAAGATGAATTTGTAGTATTTTCTACTCAGACAAGAACGAGAAAGAGAAGGAGGGAAGGAAAATTGATAGATAGACAAATTGAAAGAAAGAGAAAGGGAAAATGGATAGATAAGCAAATTTATATAAAGAGAAAGTGAGAGAAAATGATAAAGAGATTGAAACCAAAAGAAAGGATGAAAAGGGAAAGCAAGTGGGAAGGTCAATTATTATAAATGCTTATAAAACTGCAGCTTTTTAAGTTCTCAAAGCCTTTAAAATGAACCCATAAAGAATTCAGCTCATCCATTTTCAGTTTTTTATTTTCTCTTTTATTTCTGCCTTTCCTTCATCCATCCCTCCATCCTCTGAGTTATCTTCCCTGCTGTTCTACGGGAGGCTCGACTGGTGTACACAATTCTCTTTCCCATCTGTCCCAACTTTCCAGCCAGCCCCCTCGCTTCCTCTCTCTCTCTGTCTCCGCTCCTGTCATCATTTCCCAATTTCATGCTTCATTTTATCCTGCCATTCTTGTCATACTTTTTTCATTCTTCCCCCACTGTCAACACTTTATCCCTCTCTCGCTCTTCTAAGAAAACAACAAACAAAACAAACATTTCAGCCAAATGCAACTATTCTTTTACAATCATTTCTCCCCCTCCCTCCCCCCCTCCTCCCTCCCTCCCTCTCAAATGTCCCCCATCACTTTATTTGGCCTTACTTCTGCATAGGGCTGAGTTCCACGCGAACAATAAGCTCTGTCTTGGCAGGCATGTTTTTGAAGACATCAGCCTTGAGCCGCCTCAACATGTGGGGCCCCAGCAGGTCGTGCAGCTTCTTGATCTGGTCCTCCTTGGAGATGTCGGCAAACTCCTCCAGGAAGCCCTCCAGGTTGCTTAGAGCACACACAAATATCCAGATGCATGCACACAATAACACAAACACACACACACACACACACACACACACACACACAAACATGCAGACACACCAGACACACCAGACACACGCAGACACATAAACCATTAAAGAACAATATGATGACGGGCACATTCACAAAGCATGTGAACGTGAACTGTTTGATAAGTGGGTGAATGTGGGAATGGGGCTAGACTAAAAGCTTTAGAGGAATCAGTTTCCCTTGACTAGCTCATCATCAGACATTTGAACATGCTGTGCATGACTTGTGGTGGTGCTCTTGGACAGTGGTGAGCTGGGTAGGGAAAGATGCATCAATGTATGAGCCCTTACTTGAAGCGGTTTGGCGTGAGGAAGTTGAGCAGGTGGAAAAGCTCTTCTAGATTGTTCTGCAGTGGAGTGCCTGTCAGCAGCAGCTTGTGGTCGATCTTGTAATCGTTTAGCCTCCTGAAAAACTGTGATCACACCCAGATCCACACATAAACACAACATATCAGACAACAATAGTGGTAAATAAATAAATCAAAATAAACAGCATAGCGGCAACGCTCATTTCTGCCAGAAGGTGGCACTGTGAAGAATTACAGTAGTCATAACAAAACATACACGTACAAGAGGTACACATGTTAGCAGCATTCTCTATAGAAGCGGTGATATAGTCTGACAACATACTGTATGTTAGCAGCATAGTAAATAGAAGGGCTAATACAGTCAGACAACAACAATGTATCCTTTTGTAAAATAAATCCTAAAGAAATCTGTATTTTGTTTGAGAGTCCTATTAGTCTAACAGATGTGACTGAGCATAAACAAACACACACAAAGACACACACACACACACACACACACACACACAAAGACACACACACACCTTGGACTGATTGTTTTTCAGCCGGTGAGCTTCATCCACCACCAGACAGGCCCAGTCGATGGATTTAAGTGCAGTCTGGTCAATGGTCACCAGCTCATAAGAGGTTAGGAGCACATGGAACTTAATGGGGGCCTCTCTCTGTAGAAGAACACACCACAAGAACTCATAGCAAACCCAGGATCTGATTCTGCTACACTAAATCAGAATTTTATTGTCTGTCATTAATAACACATGTGCTTTGGAAAAATGGTTGCCGTGATTATAACAGAAATATCTTTACTTTTTCATCTTTTCTTCTATCGTTGGACACCCTTATAATATATGACAGGTGATTCTGAACTCTCATGCTCTGTGTTTGATTGTTTTTACTATTAGCAAGAAATTAAGATATGTGAGGACCTTCAAAGGACTTCAATGGATAATTCCTCTGATTTTTCTTTCCTGCTGTCTTAGCTAGCTTCCTCTTTGTTTCCACCAATCCTAATTTAACCCAGCCTCAATCTATGCCCTGCACCCGCCTCACCCGTAGTTTGAAGGCCTTCTTCCCTCCCCTGACTGCCGTGTCGTCAAAGGTGAACTCGTTCTCTCGGATGATGGCTCGGCTGTCCTTGTCCCCGGTGTAGGTCACCACGTAGAAGTCGGGCGCCCACATCTCAAACTCGCGCTCCCAGTTAATGATGGTGGACAGGGGGGCACTCACAAGGAATGGCCCCTTAGTGTGACCCTACATGCAGGGAAGAGTGAGAAAAAGAGAGACGGACGGAATAGACTGTTAGCCCAAGAAATAGGGATAAACTAACAACAGCAAGTGTCTCACTTGTCTTGGCTCTGTTCTTTACTCTAAGAACAAGCTCTGACACAGTATTTATATGCAGCATATAGTCTGTGTTCTTTTCATTTCATTGGAAAACGTTGGTAGAAGATCATCAAAGTAATTGATCATTCAAACGCTGTCTAGCGAAGTTCATCTGATTGAAATGAGCAAAAAAACTGTGTTTGCTCGTTTCTTGTCTCTTGACTCTCCCATCACAAGGGTTCTATTTTAAGCACACTCCCTGCCTCTGTACCAGCTCGCACTCTATCCTATTCTAATTGATTTTCTTCAGCTCAAGGCCTGCTTCGTTTGGACTGGTTACACAATACCTCCAAGAAACTGCAACATCAGCCCCGACCTCATCTAGCCTGCCACTCCAAGAACCATGCAGCCTACAGCACAGCGCCTGCCATCTATATTGCATACGTCACTAGCCGCCACTGGAGTTTAGCGTTGGCCTGTACTTGTGTCAAGTGAGCATTAGGTACTGATGCATTTAGAGCGAACGCCAGCATGTCAATCATCATAAATAGCTAATTGGCCGTGAAGTGAAACGTCTTGCATCGGCAGGAACCGCACCGCAGCAGTAAAAGCGGCAAAATAAAAGCTAAATTGTGTGGGTTTATTCACGTTCAAAATCTAGAGGGGGAGCTTGTGCAACCAAGCCCCAACTTTAGCTTTCATAAGCGTCCCCCTGAGTCATTTAGCTATTCAACTCTTCGTCTCAGGGACATTCAGGCTATGCATCAACACTCCTTAATAATGTCCCCTTTCTTGCATCGACCACTCAGGTTGTTATGTCTGAAAATATTGCTAATTCTGAGAAAATATTGTGCCGGAAACTCCACCCTATCTGTGGGACCCGTGTCTGGCCAATCAGAGCTATTGTTCGGCCGTGACCTCATGGAGTATGTTGACTCCTCTAAATTATGGATAGAGGGGAAGGCAACACTTTGTCCTGCATGTGGTGGAGGGCTGAAGCGAAGAGCAGTGAATCCTTTATACAAGTCTGTGAGAACAGGAGAGCATTGGGGATTTAAGTGGTCTGAACGGAGAGAAAAAAAGGAGGGCCTGTGAGAGGACGTGCCAAAAAAGCAAAGCCTGGAGACATGGTGGTTTGCACAGTGGGAGGTGTTGGAACTCAGGGAGTGTTAATTGCGTGATCAAGCATTTGCCTAGTTCCTGAAATGACTCATCTGGATGATGTGCTCTGCGTGCAGAAATCAAAGGCAGCCTGCGTTTTTGAGGTTCAACATTGCCCCACTGCTGTTTACAGTCATTGTATTGCCACTATTGTGCCGTTATTGTTCATATTGTTGAGGCCCAGCTCTGTAAGAGGATGAAGCCAGCATGCACTTTTAAATGTGTGTGGGGGGTCAAGTTACAGTAATAGATCAGCTTATGTTTAATGCTGAGTCATAACGTCCTAAAGTAATATGTGGACTGTGGCTATGTGCTTCCGAGCTGGTTTGCTAAGTGATTTTCAGTCAGATTGCAAGTCGTGTCTGAGATGTATGCAAAGAGTCTGGGAACTCTTGTTAGACACAAGTTTACTTCGCAGCCAGTAAAAACTTTAACCCACAGATTCTGCTTTAATTGCTGTTCGCTGATTGGAGATACATTTTTTTTTTTTAAGTAAACTGTAGCCTTTGAAGAGTTCCCTGATCATTAGAGTATCAAAAAGGAGTTTCCTTTATTTACAGTATATGGTCAAAACAAAGCTTGTGTTAAATCTCTCCACACGGACAAGTGTTCTTTGGTGGCCGCCGTACCTCTTTGAAGAGTGAGTAGAGGAAGACGATGGTCTGAATGGTTTTGCCCAGACCCATCTCGTCTGCCAGGATGGTGTCTGTACCCTGCGCCCAGGAGAACCGTAACCAGTTGAGTCCCTCCAGCTGGTAGAGGTGCAGGGTGCCCCCTGTAACTGTCACAAAGTCTGGCTGCTCCTCGTACTTAATGGTGGGCTATATAAAAAAATAGAGAGCAAGAAAGAAAAGAAAAGAATACACGGTTTAAATTTTATAAAAAAGAAAAGAGAACACTGTGACTGTGAGAGCTTCATTTATTTATTCACCTGACATATGCAAAAATAATGCCGTTGTGCTGTGAAAAAAAAAACAACAGAAAGAGACTCCTTTGAGTGGACTATGATTAACTTCACTAGAGACCCATGTCAAGATTGACCCTGCTTATTAGAGGGCTTGCAACCAAGCCCTTGTCACAATGGCACACTAACTTGGACCCTCTAACATTGGGTCCTCAATGACTGATCTCACTCCTTGGGTTATCAACACTATAGACAGAACTTACAAAACAGATATCTATTTATGGCTTTACTAACATTTAATGATAGGGGACTATATCTTGGAATTATGATTCTCAGCTAACACCATGGACCAACCGCTGTCTAACATAGGGACTGCTAATTATATTTTTTGCATGACCCTAGGCAGTTGGGTGACCCCGTCATGGATATGTTTTTTTTCTTTAATACAAAAAAAAACACAATGGAGTTTCAGGTGATGTGAAGCACCATGAGACAACACTATTGTAAAATGTGTTGCTTAATACAACTGAATTCAATTAAAAGAGAAAAGGGGGGGGGGGGGGGGATTGCAATCATATTACATTAAAAGGGAAGAGAAATGTGTCTGAGAGATTCTTCTTGTGTCTTCATTTATTCTCCTGCTAAAAAGCTATTTACTTGTGATATACTTGTACTTGTACATCTGTCAATAGTGGCATGGGGTGGGATGGTACCGTGGGGAGGACAGATGGTTCTTGGACTGGGCTGAAATTGAATGATGAGACACAAGAGGGGTAAAGTGGGGACTCACATCAGTAACAGGTGTGCGAGGAACTTCTTCATCGTTGTCGTTCTCATCGTTGTCTTCTTCTCTCCTTCTTTTCCTTGGCTTGTCTGTGTCTTCCTTCATCACTTCATCTCTAGAGAGACAGAGAAAAATTGAGCTCTCTCTCACTCTCCCCCCCTCCATGCCCCTACAAACCTCAGAAAACCCTTATTGTTATGTCACACTGTGTGGACAGTTTTGAAGTTTAGTCAGATTAAAATGAAGTCGCTCTATCTTGCCCCCTCCCTCTGTTTCCTATTGTGTTCTAAAGTAATGGAAACATCACCTCCAACACCCACAGAGGTTTCTGACTTCTCTTCAGAAGCAAACATAATGCCTGCAGATTGCGCTACAATCAGCTTTCACTTCAATACCTCTTCCAAAACTCAAACCGTGTCTGCCGCCTTTTCTCTGTGTTCTGAACACTTTCTAGCGATACACTTCTGTACCTGTGTCTCCAGTAGGCCGACTTGTGGACGTGGAAGTCAGGGATATCCAAGTCATCTCTCTCCCAAGTGCATTGGTCATAGGTCAGATCTCTCCATTTGACCAGGTAGTGGTAGTTCCCCTTCTTATCCACACTGTGCAACACACACGTGCACATACACATGCACACACAAACACACACGCACACACACACAGACACCCACAATTGAAAAAATGTGTGCAATTACTGCAATTTACCTTCATTATAGACATACAACAAGACAGACTAATAAGAAATGCACAAAACCAGGGCTGAAATCCAGAAAAATTTCTACGCCTTGAGTTCCATCTAATTACCAGTTTCCAGAGAAACAGCCAAGCTCATTTCTAATATTTAGCAAAGTGCCTGAGAAAGTATCAACCTTGCGTGTATACAACAAGATCCACACAATCCTGCCGCTGAAGCCAAGATCTCATCTCACCCAGATATCTGCGCACACACACACAGACACACACACACATACACCAAACACACACACACACCTGTGGTTGATTATACGATGGATCATCATCCATTCAGGCTTGATGCCGTAGCGGAAAAACTTCTCCTCCAGGACGGCAAACTGTGGGTCCTTGGCCCGTCGCTTCTCGCTCTTAGCCGAGTCCTCCTCATTCCCCGAGCCATAGTCCAGGCTCGGGGGCTCGTCCATGTCAGTCTTGCGCTGGTAGTTGCGGAACATAACGGAGTGGAAAATCTCCAGCTGGACAAAGTGGGGACAAGAGACAGTGAGAGATTAATGATAACCAAGCCCAGAAAGAAAGAAAGGAGATTCAGAGTGGAAAAGTGAAAAAGGAATTAGTGCATATGCTGTGCAAGGTTTTCACTCCTCACTCCTATAACGATGTTGGCATGTTATCTTAAATCCATAGATTTGCTTTCATCATGCTTTTCCCTAATAAAATGTAATTTAAAGAACACTCTACTTTGAGTACATGCAATGGGATATATATAACAATTATGTCTATTGGGTCTGTACTGCCATTGACATCTAGCTATTGGGCTGCCATTGCCCTATTACCCTGCTCAATATTGCATTTAGCGACAGTGTTAGTCAGGAAACTTGCAGAGAGGTTTTTATCTTCAAATCAGTAAACTAAAATTTAAAAGCAAATAGTACTTTGCAAAGCAAAGTCTTAAGAACGTCCTCTCCTGTCCTCTTCTCCTGGCGCCCTTTCTCACCTGCAGCTCTGTGATCCAGGTGCAGTGCCAATAGGACTGGCCAGCAAGCTTCACGAAGAATTCCCTCTCCGGCCGCCCCTTCATGGGAGGCGGAGGGGGCGCGTCCGGAGGAGCATCGGGAGGCGGGGGGACAGGCACAGGTGGAGGGGGTTCTCCCCACCGCCAGTGCAGGATCTTCTGTACACGCCCTTTGATTGGTGGGCACTGGGAAAAGGCAAAAACATCACCCAATCAGATAATCTGACCCATCTATCCTTGGGAGATGGATAATGTAACCTTTTTCCACTGGAATGTTCCAATAGACCGTATTTTGACAGTATGTGGAGTGCTCAATTCAAAAGCAAGTATGCCTCTTTATTATAGCATCTACAAATTCACTTATGATGAAAGCAGAACTCTAATTGGACAGAAGTCCATCACTCACTGTGCAACGTGGGCACAGCCACTCCCCATTGGGTATCTCAGGCAGGGGCGGGTTGAGACAGTGAATGTGATAGGATGAGGGGCAGGAGTCGCAGCAGAGCAGCTCGCCGCCGTCCTTGCACACGCGGCAGAACTCCATGTGGTCGTCGTCTTCCTCCTCCTCACCCGCCGCCGCTGCTACTGCTGCCACCGTTTCTGCCGTCTCCTCAGCCTCCTCCTCAAAGTCCTCAAAGTCCTCCTCCTTTGCCTCCCACTGAATGCCTTCCTTCTCCTACACACAAAGATTAAGTGGGAAGGAGATGCACAGGCATTTAGAAGGCCAGATGCTTATAACAAAAAGTACACACATCAACAGATACTATACAATTACATATTACATATGACATTAAATATTCTTGCTGAGGGGGGCCAAAATCACCACATCCTTTGGCAAACAAAATAAGAAACAATGCACATGAATCTAACCGAGTTTCACATTGATCTATTACTATGGATATTTACCTTATAAGCTTTGTTGAATAGCATAACCAACTCTATTGAATCATGAATGTTGTTTTACATTCTCGTTTAGAAAGAGAGAGCTCAGATGTGACTACAAAAGTTCCGGGCTTGCTGAAGGCCCCTAAAGTATGGCACTGAAGTAATAACATTAGTCTTATGTGTTATTATAACAAAAGTTCATTAAGTGGTCAAGTGTGGCCATTAATACCCACTGCACAATCATAACATAGCAAAATGATTAAATTCTCTTCAACAAAATCTACATGTGGGTTATTCTTGATTTCAGTTCCAGAACATACCCATTTCATAATTATTTTAAACATCTCTGCACCTGCTCCTTGGTCTTGGCTCAGTAGCAAATCACTAAGCCTCAGAAGCAAATCACTGTAGAGCTGTGCTCTATGACTATTCTAATAAATTAAATATCACATTGTAAATTCTGCCTTCAATATTTCTAAAAAAAATCAAAAATTGTGTTACTAGGAAAAAGCAAAGTTGGGCAAACAGTTACGTCTGATAAGGACTAATTTACATTGCCATACGTTACAGAATATTAGTGTGGTAGGACATTATGGCAGTCATAATAATCTGGGAAAGTGGGGAAGAGCCATTCCCAAGGGAAACACCTACACCTTGCCTTCTGAGAAACCAAGTCTAGAAAGGAGACGAAACAGAAGTCTGCAGCACTCCCTCTCATCTGTTCGCCAAATTGAATTCCCAGAGTGCTGGAGCTAAACCAGGGGCTGAATCCAGCGGATGGCCCCAGGAGAGAATGGATGTGAGAATGGGGGGAGCTGACTTACTGTAGCTGACTGTGTCTGTGTCTGGAGGGGGAGACTGGACCCCTAGGGGAGGATGGGGTTGGTGTCTGTGTGTCTGTGTGTCTGTTTGTGTGTGTGTGTGTGTGTGTGTG
>JAGFZM010000066.1:501295-545468 GCA_017657215.1 Limnothrissa miodon
GGGGGGGGGGGGGGGGGGGGGGGGGGGGGGGGCGACACTCACACAGTGCGGGCAGCTCCACTTGCCGGCAGGCGCCTTCTCCAGCTCAGGCTCCAGACACACCAGGTGGTAGGCACGCGGGCAGGTGTCGCACAGGATGATCTCGCCGCCCTGCTGACACACCTCGCAGTAGTCCTGGTGGTCCGTCTCGTAGCCTTCGCCGTCCTCATCCCCCAGCACTGGGGCAGAGAGAGAATAGAGAGATCCACTGAACGCTGAAACACTGTATGGTGTGATTGCGTCAGAGGATGCACAGGCAAAGATGAGAGGTGCATGGCTGTAGATTTTCACTGCTAAACACACAAAGGAAATTTCCCTCGAGAAATAGGGCTATGAGAGAGAGAACTAGTTATTTATTCACTTTTATCCTTGGGAACTTACAATGCATATACAGTTTTCCTCCCAAACTGGGTCATTCATACAAATCCTATTGTTTATTCTTCTTATGTGTGTCTAGGTACTGAATTTGTCAGACTGAGTTATTGTTGTTAGGATCTTAATCTATCATCTGTTGTAGCATTTAGGCACCTTTAAGACTTCCTGCATGCTTCAGCCCTGCACTCGTTCAGGCTTGATCCTGTGACTCAGCAGCACCTTGGACCTGGAGTCCAGTGTGCTAGGGAGTGAGCTAAAACCTTAAGGTGCTAGCTTCACTCACTAGAATGTCTGAATGCAGTTGCCATGGAACTGTGCAGATTTAGCCTTAAAATCAATAAACACCACAACATGCTTCACTGCTTACAAATAAGCTTGAAATTACTAATATGGTGAAGAGAGACAGCGCCAAGGAAACTGACAGTTTCATTCAAAGTTCTGATGTTGGATTCTCTGGATACATGTCACAGTGCCTCTCATTTCACTCTTAAACATTATATACCAATACTTGCGGACAGTGGCGGTTCTACACTGAATTGCGCCCTGGGCGAGACTACCTCCTGGGCGAGACCCCCCCCCCACCCCAATTCAAACGTAGTGTCCAAAGTGTCCAAAGCACACTGTAATAAGGAATCTTGTAATAGTTTCACTGGAAAAAGTTAATGGTTCATAATTCTATTTAATGAGAGCCATATATTATGCTTTTATTGTGTGTGTGTGTGTGTGTGTGTGTGTGTTTTTTGTGCCTAAGCATAGCAAACAAGAATCATAAGTAAGAAGGGGCCGTTCCTTAGTTGAACGGGTCCATCGGAGGATAAAAGTCATCTTGTAGAAACTTTAAATGACCCGAATGCAATTTTTTGTGCATCCCTCCCCTGCTCATTTCATTTCACAAGTCCTCAAAGACATCTTTTAGCATAGGCCTACGTTTCAAGAAACGTTGACACCTTCATATTTCAACGTCGGCAACTTCTGAATTTTGATCACACATGGCGGTGGCCTGCTGCTAGTAGGCCTATGTGTACCGTGAATTATACGTTTCCACTGAATACTTTAATCATACAGAGAGAACATTGTTGCATACCTTTATCTTTTGCGCGTTTCATCTCATCTTTTTTTTCCTAAATTGGGCACCTGATAGCTTTGGCCTTTTTCTCCATTGCTGTGTTTAGCCTAATCAACAGATTTCCCATCCGCTAACGCCGTCACCCACGACCTAGGTCAACTAAACCAATTCACCTCCACATCATATCGTTTTTTATTTGACCTACCTATTTTTATTAGCAATTTCACACAAATAAATAAATAAAAGGGGCTACTTATTGGTCTGTGTTAATAATTTTTTGTGTTAGTAATATTTTGAATGAAATGTCCGTTGTTTGTAATAAAGTCAGGTGTCACTGACATAGTTTAGCCCACCCTCTTGTCCACTTCATTTGGGAGAGGTGAACTGTAGCCTACTCTGCGCCCCCCTCTAGGCTCGCTCAGCTTCTGAGCGGCTCCTTCCGCAGCAGGCAGGGGCGGCGCAGGTAGCCTATCATACAGGCTAGAATAGAAAACCGCTTCGCGGCACAGGTTTTTTTTTCTCCCCTCCAAGTTCGTGTGCCGCCCCCAACGTAATGCCCATGTCTAAAACCGCCACTGCTTGCGGACTGGTTTATATATACTGTATAAACCAGTATATATATTAGGGCTGGGCGATTAATCAGAAAGTAATCGAAATCAACATTCACAACCTATAATCGATCCAATTTTTAGTTTCGGGACACCTTAGCGTCCATCTACCCTAATCTTTGTATTATCCCCAACATATTGCAATGCAATGTTTCTTAACTGGTGGGTTAGGAGTAGTGGGTAGGTAACATGTTTTTATGTAATCCTTTGGTAATCTAAATGTAACCTTACACAAAGATGACCATCACTTACAGATATCTACAATACAAGTTGCTAAAGCCAATCAGACGGGAGGAGAGAAATCCGGTGCAAACCAATCCACGGCCCGGTTGTTTGAGCATGCTCAGTGGTAGTAAAAAGGACATGCATAAGCACTAACTGAGTGGGGCACAGAAACTCACTTTCAGTTTCATTTTGTTATGCCCCATTCAGTTAATGTTAACTAGCTGCTCACTATTCTGTGCTGTATCAACTTTACTGGTTCTTTTTGAAACAAGCAACACAAAGGACCACAAACAATAGGTGATCAAACCATCATCCACCTATTCCAAAAAGATAATCAAGCAAGTGTGGCCTAAACAAATGAACAACTCTGACACATTCAGATATCTACAGCTGAGAAACCAACATTAACTACTCTATATGTGAATGTAATCATTGACTGTGGCTGGTAAAAACACATACTTCATTACTATCAAGACATTTAAATCCACACCACATTGTTGCTGCATGCCGCATTTAACAAAGACACTTGTGCACTTAACTCAAGGTTAGCTGCCAAGTACAAAACTTAAAATCAGTAAATAAGATATGAGGTATTCCACAAAAACATTTACTTGCAGAAGGGAAACTAAAACTATTTTTGTCACAGAAAGACCTTTTAACTCTTAAACCTTTTGAGTTCAGTTTCCATACTTTCGTTTTCTTTTTTTTACATGTACACTAACTATGGACTCATAAACAGACACACACATGCACCCCCCCCCCCCCCCCCCCTGCACCCCCCCCCCCCCCCCCCAACCCCCCCCCCTCCACACACACACACACACTGTATGCACACATGATAGAATTTACAATTATGTAAACAATTACAAAACTTTAAGCATTCGTACCCTTGTCATGTGCCTTGAACTTTTCTTACAATGAAAAGGCCTTAACGAACATCAAAAATACATCAGCCAACACTGACTGGATTGCTTACAAAACGAATAAGAGCAGTTGATCATGATATAACTCAACTTCTTGCTCTATAAGGCTACTGGGACCAGCTAGGCAACTGTGCAAACATCACCCTTACTTCACTCTTACAGTAAAAGAAGCCCTTGATTAAAATATTTCATTTGCTAATTGGACTTTGAAGGAAGAGCAATGATGGACACGTTACTTACAAAGTATACAGTACTTGTTACTGTTATTTCAAAGCTACTTGTTACCTTACAATATTACTGTCTCTAAATTGCAATGTGTTACACTACTCCTGCATTACTTTTCAGTTATGTTCACCAAAAGACACACAGAAAAGGTCTATTAGGTTTAGTGATGAAATTGCATATGAATATGCATACGTTTGTGCTGTTAAAAGCTTTCATTACTGCTAATGACTAAATAGACACTGACTGAATCAGCACTGATGGGAAAAACAAATAGTTGGGAATACAAGCAGCAGTTACTTAACTACTTTACTAGAATGATCACATTACTTATGTAATGAGTTACACCCAACATTAAGGAGGAGTGTTATCATTTCAATCACTTAATGGACAACCCTATCCAAAAATAAAGTTACATAAATAAGCACAATGAATTATGCATTTGAAGCTCCCCAACCACAGAGGATAATGAAAATCTAGCGTTTCCCTGACAACTTCCAACAATTACAGAATTCAGCTAATAAAAAAAACTACCAAAACCGGACAACAAAACTTCTATTACAGTAAATTGTACAGTAAAGGACCCAACAGATTTTTATACATGGAGCACAAAAATGCAAACACAGACACATGGGAAACACACGTTAATCTTAATCTCATCTTACTTTTCTTTTTCTTCTTGGGCCGACCCCTCTTGTTTTTCTTGATGCGTCCAGAGCTGTCGGAACGCACGGATGAGCTATGGACACTGGAGTTCTCCTGCTCGGAGTCATCATCGTCCACCTCCTCACTCTAACAAGACAAAAGGATGGTAAGAAACACAGACACACAGACACACACACACACACACACACACACACCTAATACAAACTCACACAAACATGTCCAAGTACACAATGTACATTCATACACACATACATACCTTTTATAAATTGAACATTTCAAGCAATAAAAATGTACAGGTACACAGATTATGTGTACATCCAAACCCTCACAGAGCTACTCTTCTTTCTCTTTGGCCCCAGGGCCCCGAGTTTGATGCGTATAGGGGCCATTTTCTTAGCCTTGGTCTTGGCTTTCTTGTCGGGGACACGTGGACTTTTGCTTCTTTTCTTGTAGCCAGGTCCTGTGTTAGAAAGAGCAACTCAAACTATAGCTCAACTTGTTTCTTTACAGTGGGTAAAATCTCACTAAAAAGCAAATAGAGCTAAACAAGCATACTGGGTACTTTTTCAAGAAATAGTTGTCAATAGTTTTCAAGTTGATAAGTACATTTACATTTACATTTACATTTATGCATTTAGCAGACGCTTTTATCCAAAGCGACTTACAAAACGAGGATAACAATCAAGCTACATAGCAGAAACCTTAAGGAGCATAGTGCTAGGGGATAGTGCTTCAGTTCATTTTAGTGCTAGGATAGAAGATGTTCTCTGAATAGCTGGGTCTTTAAGAGCTTTTCGAAGGCCTCCAGAGATGGCCCTATTCTGATTGTTTTTGGTAGGTCATTCCACCAGCGTGGGACGACACATGAGAAGAGTCTGGATTGCCTTGGGCGAGGTACCGGGACTGCCAGTCGACAGTCATTGGAGGACCGGAGTTGTCGGGGGGTAGCTTGAGCTTTTATGAGAGCGCTTAGATAAAAAGGGGCAGATCCTCTAAGCACTTTGTAAGTCAGCATCAGTGATTTGAATTCAAGTAAACAAGGATAAAATGGCATTAAATCCTTCCCTTTTCTATCTGTCAATATGGACAGTGATGGGAGCAATGGAATGCTGTGCTCTGACCTTTGCCTTCTTTGGTTTTGGCCTTGCGCAGTGGAGGAGGCTGGGGAGGGGGTTCTGGAGAGGCAGTTGCCGCAGAGACCTGCTCGGCAACGGCTGCCGCTGCAGCGGCCGCAGCTGCTGCCACAGCGGCTGCAGAACCCTTGAAGGGATTGTTGGAGCTGAACTCCCGCCACTTGGCCCCCAAGATGGTCATCATCTTGGACATGGGGATTTTGGGATTCTTTTTGGCTATCATCGGCCTATGACATGAAGAAAAAGACCATTAAGATATAACACAATGACATCATGACGTATGGTCTACTGAATAAAAGCTATTAAAATGTTTTTTGTTTTTTTTGTAATACCGTACTTTAGTTATGCAAATAACTTTTATAACCTACGCAAATAACCTTTTTATCCCACATAAACTTGAACATCTCATTAAAACTGTCTATTGTCGGAAAACACTGTAAACAAATCTACATCTAAAAACATTTTTTCATACTTCCCTGGCTTTGTGAACTGGTGTACTAAACAGAGAAGTAAGCTGCTGTATCTCTCTGGTATGTTTTCTTTAATCCTTGGCATCGATTAAGCATCTGTATTATTTAGCATAAACAAATGCAAAGTTTGTTTTTGGTTTTCTTTAGTTCCTGCTTGGTTTCTGTCTCACCCCTACCTATATAACGCAACATTTAACATATCTCCTGTCAGTCTTTCATTAATCTACTCCAATGAGGGCACTCAGTAACTGGACAGTTCAGGACCTCTGAGCTGTCTGAGCTACAGAACCAGTCCTACAGGGCAGTGATGTCACTAATCTCCTCTGATTGACAGACTGCCTGACTGGAGTTCATCTGTATCCTAAACATCCATTGACAAAACAAACACCTGCCATCCACAGACAACTGAAAAAGACTACGGCTAATCTATTTACAGTATTCACTAGATAATGGCAGTACTTGTATATTCTTTTATGCTTATGTATTTTATGTTACGGTATGCAAATTAAACATACAATACATAATACTAAAATAATCCCACTGGCTGTTACCTCATGAACTGGCTGAAAGCCTTGTAGTTAGTGAGTGTGCGATAGTCCTCCTCAGTGAATGTGTGATCCACATCTTCTAGGCCCCAGTCTCGAGCCAACTGGGCTGAGGTCTTCTGTTCCACAGGTTGCTGAGAGGAGAATAGTGCAGATTTAATACAGCATACCTTCCATTGCACTTTCTTTGCTGTTTTTTGGATACATTATTGTGGGTAACTAGAATTTAAGACACAATGAAAGCAGTGACGTGATGTGGTCAAACAATGATAAACATGCATGTTGTTTCCATGGCTCCTAATTAACATGCAATTTGTGCACCAGGTCTGTAACCCTATGAGTACGTACAGTTTTTATAGTGTAGCATTGTCAACTGCATAACCACAATACGTTTGTTTGGCTAACTTTTATAAATGTCTGCCTGCCCTGCTGTTATTACTGCTTGTACGGCATCTCTAATATTAGCCTGGAGGCTTGTTTGTTTATGAAAAAAGAGAAACTCTGTAAGGGTCCTGTAATGGTTGTCACATGCTTTACTAATGGTCTAACTCATTATGGCCTATCGAAACTTTGACATGCACTCACTGAGGTATTGCTAGCACTCATTCTACTTAGCACATTGCTGCTGCTTATGACTGACTGAACAAAATATATTAGATACTGGTTAATTTAGTATGGGTGCATATCACCTCAATGAGTACAGTCTGCTCTGTAGATTCCAGTGGCTTTAATCTAAAGTACAATCTTACATGAGGAAGAATTTTTGGCAGAAAAGGAAGTTGATGTGAAACACGGTTCAACATAGAGAATTTTATGATAAAGGACCATTTCAGTTTCAGACTGTAGGCCTCAGCAATGTCTATCAGGGTTCATTTTAAAGCAATTGTGTTATAACTGTTATATAAATTAACCCAGCCTAAGGAATATTTTGCTTACCTTTACGGTTTCTTCCTGGGCACTGTCCCCATCCTCTTTCCTCTTCTTTTTCGTCTTCTTCTCTTTCTTGTCTTTGTGTTTTTTCTTTTTCTTCTTTTCTCCTCCATAATCACTAGCAGCGCTGTCTGAGTTTTCCCCATAGTCTCTCTCAGAGTCTCTCTCTACATCACTATCCTACAAGAATAAAAAGGAGACGGAAGGAAACAGAAATAAAGGCACCACAACTCTGAGACCTACTAACACATGCAAACGTGACAATCAAAATATTTCTGCAAAAGCCAAAGAATGTGACTTGAACTTACAATTTTTTTGCGCTTCCGCACTTTGGCCAACTTGCCATCCTTGTCTTTGTCCTTCTTTTTAGTCTCCTTTTTTTTCTTGGGGCCCCGCTTCTTTTTCCCGAAGCTGTCTCGGTCTGATGTGCCCCCCCCATCTTCACAGTCATCTGAGGACAAGGAGTGAGAGAAGAGGGTGTTTTTTTGTTTTTTGTTTTTGAAGACAAGGGGCAAGCAAAAGTAACAGTTGGTGTCAGGGGTTGTGGCTGAATCACAGTGACAATAATCCCATTTCAACTCTGCGAATGATCCACTTAGTCGCTTCCCGGTGCAATTAGCGTCAACAATGATCCAGCCTGTGAGAAGCCCAAAAATGAAGTGCCACCACCATGTGCTTTTTGTTATGGAGACACTGCAGTTGGTGGAACCTCTGACCCCATGTGAGCTTTCAGACATGGTAAATTAATCCTGAAAAAAAAGTCTTGCATCTGACCTAAATTAAGACAGACAGTCCATCATATAATCTCAATTAGTGACACAAGCTTACCACAAAGAAAACTGAAAGGTGACAATATATCATGACCATATATTTGGTGCATCAAAATGGAACACACCATGAAAACGAACATTGACAACATATGAAGTCAAATGTATAGAATTACCACATTAATATGAAGAAATGTGACACTGTTCAAGTGCATTTAAATGGAAGAGATAAGCAGGCCTTTAACTTATTCATTAATTGTATGTAATATCTTGTGTTAAGTGAGCTTTGGCAGTTTGAAGTAACAGTGTGCTGCCACGGGTTGCAGGCAGCGGAGTTGTTATTGTCTGAGGCTCAACAAAAGCTCAACAAAAAACAATCGCTTGCGGCCGCCATTGTACATGATAAATTAGTTCGATTTTACTGTCTGCCTTTGTTGGTAAGGCGCAGTGCTCGCACGGCAAAGCTCGCCACATTTCCCTCCGCTCCGCTGCGGAGAGCTGCCAGAGGCGGCAGCAACACGCACTCGGGGTTCGGTGATTGTGAGGCCGCAAGGCGAAGCTAACCAACGACACGATTCCCTCCCACCGTCTATTCCCACCTGGGACCGACCACCATACCGACCGCTGGCGGAGGTCGCAGGGGGTTACCAGGGCAGGGAGTGACAAGTGCTAATTGAATTGCGCACTTGTTAGACAGGGTTTTTAATCGTGCTAAAGACCATGGTAATGCATAATTTCCTTAAAAACAGAACCATGGTTAACATGTTTAATTCCCACGCATTTTTACCGCGCAAAAAAACAAGCATCAGTTTTAAAACTGACATTCATAAATAACATTAAGACTAAGTCGACTGTTAAACTTACAATTCTGTGAGCTCTTGACAGCCTGCTATATAGTACTATAAATTTAGACTGGATTGGGCAAAACAGTGTCAATTTGTTATCTATATTTTGTAGTCGTTTGGTTAGAACTTAATTTCTATTACAGAATTGTATTCAATCCCAATGGTTGTAAGAGTGATACACAATGACCACTAATTCTTTTGCTGTAAATTTGACTGCAACTGGGATGTTTCATTTAGATATGTTAATTAGTCTTTCTAATGTTAATTAGGCTTTCTACTTTCTATACTAATAGATAAGTTGCGGTTACAAATGTAGGCATAACCTACAAATGGTGTAGGGTCGAGAAGTGAGCCACTCTTTATCAAGGCGGCTTCTAGAACTTTATGCGAGGCACATGAATGTCTTCAACCGAGCCATCGCTGTCAGAGTGCGACAGTGGGTAGGGTCAAGTTTATTTACACTCTGTCACAACAGTTCTTCTGTCTCAATCAACCGGTAGTCTAGACCTTACACCCCAGACTGACAATTCAACACATTCATACGAGGACAGCTATTGCAAGGGTGTGGGATCCATGTTTCTGCTTATCCAGGGTGCAGGGGATAACCTCCGATGCAACCCTTATAAGTCAGTATTTCATAAGAAACGAATGCCCAAGAACATCTATTTCATAAGCAACGAACATTGAAGAACAAGAACTAAACGAAATTGTACAGGAAGGAACCAAGGGTGCCATGTCAAGTTTTGTTAAACTTGGGTTTCAACTCCAAATAAACCGTAAGCTAACGCGCGTAATTGGGAACTGCGGGAACAAAATTGACCCGTTTACATATTTGCAAGGTTCTAAACTATGCAACAATGCTTCATATGATTTCTGTTAACACTTTTAAAGATTCTTTTGGCTAATGTGAGAATGTGTTTGTATTTTGTGCGCGCGCTCCCGAGTCTTTCGCCAGTGTTCCTACTGTAGCCTACCTGGCGCGGCTAGTGTTGCAGTTTCTCTAGGCGCCGCCGGCGAGTTTATGTCGCTTGCGTTCTCGTCTAGGTCTCCGTCGTCCTCTTCTTCTTCATCAAAATCTCCTCCCTCGGAATTAGCCAACATGCCCTCATCTTCCTCACAGGAGCGTAGAGGAGAGGACATTATATTCCTGTCACCGACCCCGTCCTCGAAATCAAAAAGAGTATTCCTCCCGAATTATGATATTTATTTAATATTCAAATCGACACTCAAAAAAGTGGGGGGCGTTTTGGAATATTTTACACTACAAGGCAGAGAAACAAAGATGGCCGCCCTTATATTTATTTTTTAACAACCCCCCCAATAAGAAAAATCCCCTTACATAAAAAATGGCTGACTATATTATTTCAGAACGCCCCCCTCCTTCTCCTCCTTTCTCTCGCACTCTCTCTCTTTCTCTCTCGCACTCGTTCTCCTCCCTCCCCTCCCTCTTCAAAAACATTCACATTGTTACAAGTAAGGGGGTGTATAGCTCAGTGTAAGTTGCAATGTAACATGTTTATTTTTTTCTTCAATCTGTCACGAAGTGAGACTTGCCTGCCGCCTGTCTCTCCATCGAGACTACACGCGAATGGCTCGCGCACTATGGCTGCACTGCAGCGCGCCACTCAAATCTAACAAATATGGCTACCTTAATATTCTTAAAGGCCCCCACCGTGGTATAAAATTATTTTAGAGCGAGGGGTTGTGTGATGGGAGGTTGAGAAGGGGGTTGGGGATATCTGCCGCAGCCATGCCCAGACTTACATCAGATTGTATTGCTTAAAAATTAACCGTTTGCGGTGAGGATGAAACAGACTCACTGCACATTTTAGAACTGTTGATATATGCAAAAGTAAAATATACATTTTGGCATATTTTAACTAGTTTCAAATTCATATAATTCATACACCTTAGTTTGCTCCTACCTAATCAATCACACAGGGCAAAAGTGAAACACTGCAGTGGCCTAAATGGCAAAGAATGAGTGTGCTGTGTATTTTCTGTTACTTTGACCAAACTAAATAATGCTACAGTGAACAAAACAACCACAAAAACAAAATATTGTGTGATGTATTCAAAGCACTTGGCATAAAGAATTTAACAGGCCTATAAGTGTTACATTTGTAATATGCCTAGAGTGCATCCTTCTAAGTGATTGCAATGCAGGCCTATCTACAGAAAAAAAATAAAGATTTTTCCCCCATTAGTACAATTTACATATTGTAAAGAGTTACAACTTTCAAAAGTAATATCCTATAGCCACGTCAAGTCACAGAGAAGGAAACTGGCAACTGCTGCTTGCAGACATATAAATTAGTCACACTAAAGAAGGGGGGTGCTTGAAACAAGCTAGTGAATAACATAAGAAGAATCACCATGGCAACCAGTTGACTGTATTATTCTGAGGTTTTATTGGACACCATTATTTCCATTTATTTTATTATTTACTCACACAGTCATCATCCTGCAGCAAGGCACGAGAATTAGCATATGAGAGAAGAAAAAAAAACAATATGGATGCATGCGCATGTAAGGACAAATAATTTTAAAAAAAAAGGACAAATCTGGGATGACTCGGTGGTTTCTCTCAGTGCACATGAAATTATTTTCCAAAATCCTTGTTGGTAGGTTAAAACTCAGTAAGGTCGTCATTAAAGTACAGACATATAGATTCAGTGAAAAGGTCACGGTCCATACGGCACTGGTAGAATTCCTCATCCTCATCGACGAGGCCATTCTCACTCAGAGTCTTAGTCATGTCCAGGTTCACATGGTTGTGTTTCCAGGTATAACTGGCAGCGTGGGAGTTATACCGTAAGTAACGCTGCAGAATCTCATCCAAGGTCTCTTCCGCGCACACCTGCACAAGAACAAAACAACTATTCTGATGAGAATTTATCATCAGCGTCAGATTTTAGAGCAGTTTTTTTTTTTTTCCAAATTAAGTTCTTTTCACGGTAAGTACTTTTTTGGGTCTAATTTTACAATTTTAAAGCAGAGCGAACTGGGTCTGAGAGAGGAAAAAAAACAAAGGAATTTGTTTATAGTGATCCAATGAAAATGCTCAGCCCAAAACCATGTGAGTGGAAGGGAGAAGAGAAGAGTTAGCAGAGAGGGGGGAGAGAGAAGTAGAGATGGAAAGAGTTAGAAAAGGCGGGGAAAGGGAGAAGAGGGTGGTGGTGGTGTGTGTGTGTGGGGTGGGGGTGGGGGGGAGGGATGCGTAGAGACATTGGAAAAACAGAGAGGAATAGATAAAAAAGTGAACGTCTTACACTAAGCTGCTGGCCCATGAGGAATTCACTGGTGCCAGATGGGGCATTTGGCATGAGCCTGTAACTGTACCCCTCCTCACTCCCTCCCTCCTTCTCTCCTCTACCCTGTACCACCCCTCCCCAAACACCCAAACGCACACACTAAGCAGAGTGGGTGGTGTCTGCCTTAGGGGGTGAATTACAGAGACCCAGCTTGGGCACAGTTGTACACCCGGAAGCTCAACATCCCTCTCATTTCCCCCTGTCATGCTGGACACGGCTCAGAAGAGAACACAAGCTGAGAGCAAAGCAGTCATGGAGCAGAGTAGTGTGCGGGTGGGGGTTAGGGTGGAGGCTGGTGGGGTATGAGGGTGGCAGAGATTTTGATACGGTTGTGAGAGGAAGAAATAAAAAACTGTTGATCTAGTCTGCCCTCTGCAGTGCAACAGGGTGTAGTGCAGGAAGCCAAGAGATGAAAAAAAGCTGCAGCAGAAGTGGACTTTCCAGCTTTGCACTTAAACAAAATAGGCAGCCAAGATACATTGTGTAATGACTCATACACACTTAGAGAACTCTGATAAGGCTCATTGCCCTTAGAAAGATAGCACTGCGATGAGAGGCTGGTTTGTCTACAAGCATTGGAGTTTGTGTAAAAGGCGGGGCCCAGGGACTGAGTGAATCTTCTTCACAGACTGCAACTGGCTTACCTCCAATTTCTGTTCCTCTGAGGTGAGGGTGTTGATTATGCGTATCCAGCGAGTCTTGGCAGACAGAAGGCCCACCTCGTAGCGGCTGTCCCGCCACCAGGGCCTCCCAAAATCATTGGCCCAGTCAGTGCGTGGGCATGCAGGAGGGACGTGAACAAAGCGCCCCCTAGGGATGTAATATTTGAGGCAGCCTGTGAGCGGGTCAATATGAGTCAGTATCTGCAAACGCAGAAAATAAAAATATTTAAAGACACACAGTATGAATAAAATGCTTCTTCATACAGTTTTATTGAAGCATAGTATTGCTAAAGTGGTAATATTTTCAAGTAGAACTTTGTCTTACGTCCTTCTTTTTGGGATCAAACCAGTGGCTGATGTCTTTCCCAGCACATTCAATAATGGGTTTCAAGAGAACATCACCTATCAGAAAATCATAGGCTATTTTTTTCTTCCCAAGACAGAACTAATCATATTTCACGTGTAATGCATTAACAGCTTAACTTACCTTTGAACTCATTAACCAACGGGGTTAAATCATACACTTTGCCAAGGTAAGACACCCATAAATCACCCAAGGTGTTATGCAGAGACACCTCACTCGGTGTAAAATATTTAGGTCGGCGCATTTGCAAATAAAAAGAAATCGATAACAAGAATTGCAACGTAGCCCAAAAATTCCGATGTCTTATTATAATATCCTGCCGTCTATTTTAACGACCGTGTAAATGTTTGGGGCACGATACATTGCATCAAGCCTGCACAGCTTACACAAGCGATTGTTTCCCCGTTACTGTGGTAACCAAGTGAACTACAACTCCACACAAGCCCCACACATGGACTGCGTGCGTGTCGCGTGGACACACCAACATTCGTAGCAATGTAACAATCTTCTTTCTTCGTCTTTTACATTCCTTAATTAATTTACATATAAAGGACATAGGCTAAAGGTTGACCTGTAGCTTATGTATTCCAAAACTGATTTGAAAATAAGAACCACATTTGATGCCAGACACATCACACAGTCAACTGTTTGGAGGCTTTTGCCGCACCTTTTACCACAAATGAGTAATGATGTATTGACGAAGAGAAAGTGTTTGTTTAAGGTGTAACCAGGACTAAATCACCTCAAATAAACCATTCAAATGACTGCAGCATTGCAGGCATTTAGTATTCAAGTAATATTCAGTGTTCAATCCCAAACATATGTTCCATGAACATGAAATCAGTCACAGTGGTTATATCAACATAAAGTTAGTGAGTTAAATGAACACGCAACACCTTCACTAGTTTCTTTCATTTTAAATACAACCCACACATTCATATTCTGTTTGGCCAAGACAAAGATACAAAAATCCTTAAAAGCAAAACACAAAAAGGAGATACTGTGAGCCCTCAGTAACAAGAGGCATTCTATTTGGAGTTAATCCATACATCCAATTATTTTGTGTATAAACAGAAAGTTTACAGAAGGTGTTCTGTTCAGAATTTACAGAAGGTGTTCTTTACCCCTGAAGGCCTCACCCGACAGTAACCTGGTCAGTTCCAGTAACTTTATCCATCTCAAAGTGTGACCGTACAAATTTGAGTGCTTTGGGGCAGTTTCATTAAAAGACTTTAAAGGTAATTGGTAGTTTGTACAGCAAGGTGCATCAACAGTCATGGTACACTGTATTGTTTAGTTCTTCCCTAAATCTTGGAGACATGCAGCAACAGCCATAAATACAACACACAATGCCTCTTCAAGGAGAAATCCATAGCCCTCTCATTCCAGGTCATGGACTGCTGTCAGTAGGACAAAGAACATGAACATTTTATACAGCAGAATACTAATTTGTGAACACTACTGTAACTGAATTGGGAAAAGTTGTCAGTTTAATGTTTGGTCTATGTTGTATGGTCAAGGTTTATGATTCTTTTTCCTACAGACAAGACACAAGGACTATTAAGAATATGGCTATGGATTGTTTCATACTTGACTTCTCTTTTTAAACCTCACTTATCCCATTTGTACTGTCTATAAAAAAATGCATTTAATTGTCCAACATTTGTAATTGCTGCTGATGTTTCTGTTGCTGTGGAAACTTTGCAACATTCCATTCTTGGCTGCTCCTCCGATGCCAAACACACTTGAAAAACTACATAGAGAGGAGCTGGGAGAGTCTATGAGGCATGAATGAAAGTGCTGTTTATTTTAAGTGACGCAATGTCACTGAACATTACCAGGAGTGCTTATGTGGAGTAAGAAGACATACAGTAGCAGAAGGACGGAGGCAACAAAGAACCCCCAAGGAGCCAACCCCCACCCCTTACCCCCATAGAGAAGGAGGAGGGGGGTGGTAAATAGGAAATGGCACACCAATATGTTAAATGGAAAACTGTCATTACTTGGTTAGCTGTGTTAGGTGCCGAAATCTCATGCCCCAATCCTGGCTTTAAGTCCATGTGTCCTCTCCGTGGTGTCCTTTCCAGTGAAGGCCAGACAGGCTGTCTCTGCCAGTTCAGCTTATGGTTCAAGCGCTCACTTTCTATATAAAAAAAAGAAGACTCTGCCCAATTCCCCCATCAGAGATGATGCTAAAAGTTCCACCATTTTTTAAGCTTTCATCAGCAAAAAGAAGGGGGAAAAATAAAATTCCATTCCAAATTAAAAGATTGCAGTCCGTCCTCCGAACGTTTCCTTTTACGAGTACCTGGATTCCTAGTTTTTACTTTTGTAAAAAGGAGCCAAAAAAAAAAAAAAAAAAACTCTGTCCATTCTAGTTGTAGGAAAATTTGAAGTGAAAGTTGCCGCCACCGCCGCCCGACTCAAAAGGATTGAAACCAAAAGGCCAAGAACCTCCACCACCACCTCCACCCTGCTGGCTCTCTGGGTCCAAGGGATCCTCACCGGAATCAAACTTCTGACGCATTTCTGAAGAGACAGAGAGAGAGAAGAGGGTCAGTCTTCATTCACCAACACCAATAACAGCGTCACATCTCTATTACATTCACATATTTTGTCTCCGTATGGAGTGGAGTGCAGACGTAAAAGTCTGACTCGCTTTCACCAAATAGCAGAGGAATTGTGCTAATTAGAATAATCTGATTTAGTTTATTTAGACCATTAATATGTGGTATTATTGACATTTATAAACATCTGACTTTATGTAGGGGTGCAACTGATTGTGACAGGTGCGTTTCCTAATGCCTTTAGCTGACAGCCTCATAACTGTGTTCCCTAGTGTCTTTTAGAACTTTTAGTGAGGTCTGCATCTCTCCTATTCTGCTCTTTTTTCATTTATCCACTTTGAGATTGTTGAACTGCATTTACCTGGGTCAGTGAGGACTTCCTTTGCTGAGGCAATATCAATGAATTTCTTCTCGGCTTCCTTCTTGTCTGCCTCTGACTGGAAGTTGTCTGGATGCCACTGCTGCGCGAGCTTCCGGTACGCTTTGATTATCTCCTGTTTGTTGGCATTCCTGCAGAGAAACACAGAAAGCAGGTAATCAGACATGTGACTAAATGAAGCAGAAAGCTGCACCTCCAAGACAATCTGATAAAGATTAACAAACTCATTTAACTCACAACTGTACATGCTCTCTGTACATGATCCAACCTAACTAAACACCTCACTCTCAATCAATAACGAATTGAGATGCAGTCTGGGTTTCCAGGGATAGGTTAGCAAGGAAATTCCACCTCACCTGCTTACGCCCAGGATCTTGTAATAGTCCCTCTTGCGTGACTGTTTGAGCAATTTCTGTGCACGGTCAAGTCCCTCGCGGATCTCCTGATTTTCATTGTCAAACTCCCGAGCCTCCTGGTAGTCCTCCACAGCTGATTGAACGAGTAGGAGAGGGAGGAAAAAGTGTTTGGTCATGACCTAAAGATCTTACTTGTTTACTGCTTTAATAGGGTATAGTCCAGTAGTCCAAAATGTAGCCTAATACGCTGCTGAGAATATATGCAACACAACTTGCTTGTAGACATTCAAATTGTGCAATAGAAAAGGTAGCTCCTCAGCTGTTATTGGGGGCCCTGTAGGCAATGTGTGGCCCTGTGGGGGTTACAGAGTTGGTTTAAAAGTTTGGGTTGTGACTTACAGGTAATAGGAAATCATGTGTCCAGGGCTAGTCCAGTTAAGAACCCCCAGTAAGGTAGGTAATCCAAACAACTTCTGAGATACTGCACTAGACTGCCATCTGTCAGCATGCCATTTTAACCATGACAAACACGTTTTAAGTTCCTCCCTCTAGGATCCCTCTAAGCTCATCCCTCGACATTTTATGTTTTGTTCTTTGGATGCTTTATATTAAGTTACATATGACTGGGCTGGATTAGGATTACCTTTCATTTAATTGACTAGCAGTACACAAATGATGCTGACGAGCCCAGTGCTAAGAATTTGGCAGATTTGAAGTGCTCTGAGCACTGCTGTAGAAAAAGATTACTTTGCCAGAGCTTTTGGTTGTCTGCTGAAAACGCATAATGCTTCAAACTAACAAACAAAGGACATTCATGCATTAAAATACTAATATTGGCATGATAGAACAAAAAACACACATTTGGTGAAAACATGCAAATGAGCAACTTGTTAATAATCCTGATAAAGTGTGTAGTTTAGAACCGAACTCCTTAGAACTGTACCTTTCTCATAATCCTGGAGCTGGATGTAGGCCTCTGCTCTATCTCTGAGGATGTGGAGGTTCTGTGGGTCTAACTGGTGGGCCTCTGAACATGCGTCCACAGCCTCTTTGGATCGCTTGATCTAGAAGTTGGAAAAAAAAGGTGGGAGCCAGAGAGTGAGACCTCGACCGCACAATTTCTCTGAAGTGACTTTGCATATACTTTTGTCTCAGACTTATAATACAAATGAAATACAGTCTTGCTTTTCAGAGATATTCTCAACAAAATTAAAGACATGAAACCAGTTATGTGGCCACGTAAACAAAATTGCTCAAAGAACTGTTCCATGTGTCATTCTTTTAAATCTATGAAGAAATCAAGAAAGCCTTAATTAAATGCCCAGATCCCACACTGCTAAATGCAATTTATTGAGCGAGGTTGTGTGCATTTTAGTCTACAAGCCTTTTTTTTTTTTTTTTTTACCCTCGTTTGACTTTGAAAGTGATTTGCTTAAAACAACTTGTTAATCATTTGCTTAAACCACTCCGCACAAGACTAAGGCTAAGGTGTGGTCAGCAGGAATAGTGTGGTAATGTAAGTTGTAATGTCATGTTGTAGTGGTGCTTGTAGGTTCACACACCTGGACCAGACAGTGGCAGATCCTCTCTCTGGCCTTGCTGGTGTAGAAGGGCACGCTGGGCTCAGTCTTCATGGTGGACTCGTACTTGTCAATGGCTTCCTGAAACCTAAGAAGTAAAGGGTTGTTGGACTGCTATAGTGATCCATAAACATTCTTAACACAAGCCTCTAGTGTTTTTTGAAAAAATAAGAAAATAAAAAGACGACACACTGATCTTTTGGAATGAATTCCAATTGGCCACACACTCTAAAAAAGACAATTGCATGCATTTGTTAGCTTGAAATTTTTTTGTGAAACTTGTCAGACCATATTCTAAACACTTCACTTCTGAGGCCACTGACGCCACCACAAGCTAATCTTCGGGTTCGGAATGCACACCTGTGCTCCGAGATGAGCTCCTCGGCAGAGTCCAACTGCTTGCTCAGCTTCTTCACCTGCTTGTAGTGAGCGAAGCACTCCTTGTCATCTTGGTCCAGCTTCAGACACTCCCGGACTTGGCTGATGCAGGACAAAGACAGGGAATGTTTTTCCCCCATATATTAAATTGAGATTAGACATACTTATTTTATTACTTTACAATCAATTATGGCATCACTAAGGATCATCACCAGCTTTTTGCAAGGTTAGATTGTGAGTTATGCCTTCTTTTCAGGTCTGAACACCTAATAGAATTCACTTGTGATGTTGGTGTAAGTATTAGCTTACCCGAGGGACTCCTGGTGTTCTCCTAGTTGGTAGTGCAGCTTGCTGAGTTTCAGGTAGGCTACCCGATTGTCTGTCCGCAACTTGGAAGCAGGCGTCAGGTCCTGAATGGCCTTCCGTGGATCACCAAGGCGGATAAAACAGTCAGCACGGAGCTCCCGAGACTCAGGATCCCATGGAGAGATCTGCATGGATGAGTGAAGAGGCTTTTAGAGACACTGGTAGTCATGTCACGGATTTAAAAACAAATTCATTCCTCCTATATGTCATTGCTGTAATCCAACTGTACCTATGATTTTTTTGGCATTCACTAATGTTTTGTTTAAATACAGGAAATTATTATATTTGTGAATGAGGCCCATTATTTGGTGTGAATTCCGGTAAGCTCTCAACTTTTCACCATTTCTTTTCAGCAAGCATGTCCCATACCTCTATGACCCGATCGAGAACTTGTATGGTTCTAGCGTAGTCGCCTCGGTGATGAGCAGCATGTGCCTCCTCCTGCAGTTCCTCTAACTCATCTGCTCTAGAGAGCTGCTCTTGTGCCTCCTGCTGATCTGGAGAACGCTGCAGCTGATGGATAGAGGGTGAAAAGGCAGGAGCGAGAGGAGGGTGATGACATTATTATTCAGGATTTAAAAAAAACAAAAAACACAACATCAAGGCTAGAGGGTACTCCAAACAAAACGTTAAAGTGACAGCGATTTTGAAGACCAAAAATCACCCCTAAATTCCAGTTCTGAATAATTTTGTAAAAGCCTGCTAAACAAATACTTTCCTCCATAAGTAGAGGAGAATATTGACATGTAAGATATATGTACTAAGAAAACTGAGCTGGTGACTGATATGTGACTATAAAAAAGGCTTATCAGTTACAGGCCTTGCTGAAGTTAGCACAAAATGCTAAAATGGTCTAGCACAGCTTTGAGCCGAATAAAATACATGATCTGTTGGATGTGTGAGAGATGCAAGTAGACAAGGGAATACAAATCCATTAAGTCTTACCACTGCCTCAAAGTCCTCCCTGGCCTCCTGAGCATTGCCCTGCTTCAGAAGAATATTCCCTCTTTGAAGCCTGGCCTGAAAATAGCATAGAAATCCAGTCAGATGGAGGGAAGCAAATGAAGTGGCAGAATTTCTGAACAGGACAAAGGAGACAGAGGCGCATAGATGCATTTTGCTTCCTGAGATGGGATAGGGAACCAATCAATGGGCTTTTGCCCCTGGTCACTGGTATCCAGACCAACAAACTGACTTAAAACAGGAGCAAAAACGTAAGACATTGAACACAGACAGGCAAACGAAAAAACAAATGCCTGAGAAAACAATTTCTTTATCAGACGTAAGCAAGAGGGAAGGCATAAAAGAAATAAGACAGACCACAGTACAGGTAGGGAAAATGATATTATGCAGTGAATAAAATTGGTTGTTGGTGACTGCCACTTGAATGACACCCAGGGCTTTACAAATACAAATACCCTGACATCATTTTACCTGTTAGAAAATGAGTAAAATATTGAAATAAGTTAAAAGGTATTTTTGGATCCGCTCCAAAATTGTAGTAGGTTCTAACAACTTTTATAAAAATTAGGTCTTTTTTGTATTTCATGTCTGACAAACATGCAATCAAAGAAATAAACCAAGAATCTGACGGAGGTATTCAAAACAATTCATGTTTGGACTGCACTGCATGTGGTACTTACTGCCAGGAAGTCAGGTTTGAGCTGTATAGCTCTTGTTAGGTCTGGCAAGGCAGACTTGGACTTTCCCATTGCCAGGAACACAGCTGCACGTTTGTAATATGTCAAGTAGTTCTTCGAATCTCCTTCTGATGGGGGCAAAACACAGAGGTGACTAGTTTTAGCATTCCCCGAGTTTGCCTATAAGGAAAATTCACAGTCTGTGTGTATAGCAGGTCTATTTTCACGTCATTAAAATAGACAGTTAGGATTTATAGTGTTAGAATACAGAAAAAAAGAAAAACTTTTGACAAGGCTCTGTTCACAACTGACCATTTTGCTTTAAATTGGGCAAAGGGTTTATGGGGGAGGGGTGGACATTAATGCCATTTTCAAGTGTATAATAAAATATATCTAAGTACTAGACTTCAAATACTAGACTAGACGTGGTGGCTGAATTTTCATTAGGTGTAAAGCAACAGTTCAAATTGTACATTGCTGCATCAACTGAAATGTGGCTTTCACACTTTTAAATCATAGCATGTATTTGGAATTATATTGTCTGACAATGTGTGCTACTCAGAAATAATGTTCCTACCAACAGCTGAGTGGTAATGGGACAGGGCCTCAGCCAACTGCCCTGCTGCCAGCAACTTGCGGCCCATTTCAAGATGGTGTTCAATTTCCACTGGAGTGGCTCCCAGCACACCTGAAACATACAGTACATATTTTATTCATTCTTAACTCAATGGATATATCAGGGTCAAATTCATAATAAAACATATAATCTTTTAGTAAAATGTACCGTGTCTGTGAAAACTACATGCTTATGGACAAACAGTCCTTGAAACCATTTTAACATCAGCTTAGGGCCTAACTTACATGACAGGATATTTTCAACTCAGGCTTAATTAATATTTGGTTGGAGTTATAAATAACGTCTATCAGTATAATGTTGCAGTAGCATTCCTTGGCACGTCAATTTGCAACCTCTGCTAAGACTCATGAATTTAATGTCTCCAATACAAGACTCTGAAACGTTTGTTCTAACACTAAAGTCATCCGCATTCAGCCTACTACAATTTTCCACACCTGAAACATGCAACAGCCAGTACATCCAGCATAGACACAGCGCATTCTTGATCAGATATTATTTTGCCATAATTAAGTTAACATTAGTCTTGCAAGAGAAGTTCTTATGTACTGCATATATAGACAGTAGGCAAATGTTTCTTGTAAGTTTCGTTTCGTAGCCTTCAAGTTTCGATAGGTAGCCTAGTCATGGAAAACTATGCTGCAAGTAACGTTAGGCTATTACACACAACTTGGAGAGTACGCGTCATTGCAAATAAAACAGCAATAAATACGATGCTCGCACTCTTTTGGTAATGCTTTGGGTTAAGGTTGATCAAAATCTTACCGTCAAGCTGCAAGTCCAAAACGACACATAGCAAGGATAAAGACGACAGAACACCACTGAGACCTTTTCTCCGTCCCGACTCCATATTAGTAAATGTAACTCTTCTGACCTATATCTGTGCTTTTACAGTCCTCTGGAGGATGGTGTGTGACTGATCATAAACACAACACAGCGAACACCTGCGACCACAGTACATTAGTAAAGTAAAGCGAAAGCCATTTCTGCAACAAAAATGTACCGAACGAAGACTACCTACGGTACGATACACAAATATTTCCGGGTGGAACCACTGACTGTCAAAATGTTCTGCTCCGATATGTCTATTGAAACATTTGATTTGTCTAATAATAATTATAGTCCCGACCACCTTAAATGATAAACGTGGCAAACGCCGACACTAATAAAAAACATCTATTTCCTTTTACTCTGTAGCTCCGTGGTAATACCGCTATCTTGTACATACGTCTAAGGGAACTGAGACACGAACGATACATCCGTGTTTGCCTACAAACGTGGTGGCGTTTCATTGGAGAAATTATTTTTACGCACAGTAAACACTCCCACAACCATATATGGAGCTGCATAGTAGGCGTTTCTCTAGACTCGCCGGACTATCTACATGTCAGGACATGGTCAGGACATTCAGTGAACCGGGTAACTCACAGTATGAGAAAAAAAAAAGATAATCATAAGCATGGGCGAAAATCCCAGGGGGGACGCAGGGGACATGTCCCCTCCCATCCAACAATTAACAACAATTACACAAACAAAAAATTAAACAAGCAATTAAAAAAAAGGAATATATATGTATAAAACACTCGCTATTGTTAAAAATGTATGTAGGCTATATCTAAAATAACTGTAAGCAGAAAAAAAAGAATTCTGAAACAGTTGAGTTCACCCTCCCTTTCCTCAGTGGTTTGGCCCAACAACATAACAATGCAATAAATAGTTTTAATAATGATAGAAGCTATATTTTTCACTGTGGGGACATATCAATATGAATTTATAAGAACAATCTGACCTATTTGTGTCCCCTTCAAAAATTTCTCTTGACAAATTTTATATCTATCGTTCCCCCCTACTGTTAAATGAAATTTACGCCCATGATCATAAGGTACTAATATTTTATTAGGTTTATAAACAAAAGCAACAAATATAAATATGAAAATGTAAACCGTCTGTAATCTATGCCAATCAACTACATAAACAAATCCATTATTTTTTACCTTGATTCCTAGAAATTCAAAAAATAGATCAAAGTGGCAACACCCTTTGCAATCAACACATACCTACAAAACATAAAATTGCGTACACTTCAATTTTCACATTCTAAAAAATATAAGTCAAAATACAAAGTCATATTGTACACTATATACATGCATGGACAGTTATATTATCGACTGTGGCCTACAGGACATTAGGCTTGACAGGTAGGCCAATCAGTTTTTCAGTTTTCTGAAGAAAAACATAAAATAATTTGTCACAAAACTTAATCTTTCAATAAAATCTAAGTTGAAGAGTGGTGTGTGTGTGTGTGTGTGTGTGTGTGTGTGTGTGTGTGTAAAAAAGATACATTTGCATAGTGTGACACTGTTACAAAAGATGGACAGACAACTAAAAACATCCTGCCTTTGAATTAATGCAAGTAGTCCCACGCCTGATTGTAATATGAAAACTATGTTGAACCTCTCTTTTCTCAGACATATGCATTTCGATCATATGTGCTGCCAACGTCCCTCCTGGAGTTTGCTGCTACAGAGTACACTGTTCTTCCAGTTGGATTGTAATAAGGTCTAGGACACACACAAAAAAATTGATTTCATGTTTAAGACCTATGTAGATATGTATGCAAACACACACACACATTCACACACAAACACACACACACAATGAAAAAATCACATAGGCCAACTTACACTTTTTCTTCAGTGGTAAATTTGCATGCACAAACAAGACAGGCTCCACCACAGATGGCTAGTGTAGCAGAACACCACCCAATGTACAAGCCTTCTCCAATCTCATACCTGCAACACAGCACAAATTATGAAGCATGACTATTTTCTTCAAAAGTCCTATTTTAAAGACAAACTATAGTCAGATAATTTCATATAGCAATACAATATACAGCAGTGGAATAAAAAAAAATAAAGGTGCTCTATTAGATGTTGCAGGATTTAAGCACAATTTTGTTTTTGTTTTTCTCAAATCGTAAACCTCCCCTAGATCGGCTAGCTTTCTGCCCTGTGAATACACTATGAAAAACCCTGGTCTTGATTGACAACACAGGGGCTGTAATACTCAAATGAACACTCAAACAAACCTAAACACAACAAACCATGGGAAAACAAATGACAACAAGATGGCAGTGGACACACATTAACTCCTACCCCATGTTGTTGTTGATTGGTTTGCCGTTGTTTGTTTAAGTACAGATCCCCCTGTCACTAGTGCTTGTTTGAATACACCACTAAGGTTTGAATATACAGCCCCTGTATTGTCTTTTGAGAACCGTTTTTAATAGCATAGTGTATTCAGAGGGTAGAAAACTAGCCAATCAAAGGTACGATCGCGCTAAAATCCTGCAACATCTCATAGAGTGCCTTTAATGCAGTTATGGAAATCCTGTTGTTTATTCATATCAACAGGAGAGGGCAGTATGTTAACATAAATAGGTAGAAAGTAGAATCCGTCACTTACTTTGTCCCAGGGTAGATTGGGTTGAAGAAATCTTGAGTGATGTTAAATGCATACCACGACACAGATATCATTGTACAAACACCTTAAACAGAACATGAATGTTTTGATTACACATGTGTGTGTGTGACACATCTGTGTGATAGAATTATCAAATAAATCATACTGTGTGTGTGTGTATATTTACATATATATTTAATTTAAATTAAATTTCATTATTAAGAGTAAATATCCTATTCGTTTTTTCAAAAATCTCCATGCAGCACCTTCACTACTTTTTCTTTTTTTTGTAAAGCGGCCAGTGAGTGTTAGGCTAAATAAACTTACCCTGGAGCAAAAAAAAGACACCTCCGATGCCAGCAATCCTGCCTTTAAGAATTAAGTTATCCCCTCCAGCTTTGGAGCACTGCATTCCCACTAATGTGCAAATCAGCCCAAATGTTCCCAATGCCACAGATGCAATCATCAGTGCACGAGAAGCTTGAATGTAGCCTGTTTAATAAACAAATCATTTATCATTTATCAATTATATAGGTAACTGTAAAAAATAAAATAAAAAAATATTTTAAATAACTTTTCTAGACTCTCCATAAGACACAGCAAACACTATTTTCAAATTGGAATGATATTCCATCATAATTATTGGATTCTTGTTGGGAAAAACAAAATCAAGTCTTTTAAAAACGTTAATAAAATAAATAAATAACCCATAAATAACTAAAGAAACAAACAAACTTACAAGTCTTAGGCTATTAATCATGCCTTAAACAGGCTGGAAATAAAATATGTCGAAGCCTACCAGACAGTGCAAGTAGAGATGGAAATTCTCTGCAGTTGTGGACCCCCGTGGAGTCAGTAGCACATGACATCCACAAGTTTTCATAGAGCGTAGAGGTGGTAATAACGCTGCCGTCGACTGTAGAGATTTTCCAGTAACGGTTCGGTAAGGCAATCCCGACCATAACCCAACTCAAAAATCCAAGGATCAGTGCAACAACCTCTACAATAGGATCCATCCCTGATTGCTGTATGGAAGTCCAGTTATAGTTTTAGCATATCAAAACACCCAATTAACGGTGGGTGGTCTTACTGTTGGTAGTCTCAAATAAATTTTGTGTTTTGAAATGGTCTTGATGTAAGTTCTTGGCCTTATTATCCGAAAATGCAGAGTAGGATAAACCTGATGTTTTCAGTCCTGTGATGGTGTGGGAAATGCTGGTGTGTGGTGTGGTTATGTTGCAGAAGATTAATCATATTTTAGGGCGCCTCCCGTTTTTCTCCGCCCTTTTTCGTGTGCATTTTTGTTTCCCACCTATCACAGAACTAGGCCTACCTGAAACTGAACAGGTGTTTATCGATGTCGAGCGTCGCCGAAAGTCCAATGGTCATCATGATGACCTTGATCGCTCATCCACCTGTTTTGCTGGTGTAGGCTATGTGTATGTTGTGTCTCTGATTCCCAGACCAATTAGCAATTATGACTGAAAACGCATTTAATTCCATTATCTTTGTTTATTATGACGATCATAGTTTTGGAGGTTACGTAGGATGTAACACAATTAAGGCCCATATAGGTTACATTACAAACATAAACACAATGGTTTGAAAAGTCCAATCATGTGAGCTGTAATTATTGTGTGAGGCTATCCATATGGCCATATCCTCTGATTATCCTTTTTAGACTTCATCTTTTTAGACTTCATCTAAAAAGTGAATTACCGGTATGCTTATATGGGTATAAATCAAATGGGCATTTTACACTGAAATGGCATAAAGGAACTTTCTCAGAACAAATGTAACCTAAAATGAACACTGGAATACTGCATTAGACCTCAAGCATATCTTCCTCCAGCTTTTTAACTTGTAAAATATGGATATGCCTAGGGTTTAGATTGGTTAAACAAACTAAATATACTTTTTAATTTTTGTCTAATTAAAGAAAAATACATGGTTTCTGAATTAAGCTCATACATATAACTGGCATCTCATGGGCAAATTTACAGCAGCAATCAGCATGTTACTGTCAGCGTGTTGTGTCCAGTGTTTCCATGGCGGTCCATGGGATAGGTATGCTTTGTTGGGAATCCAACCTCCAATCCTCAGCATGGGACATTCCTATGTGTTTCTAGGTTGCGTTCTCACCCAGACTGTGCCCAGTAGGCACACACATTTAGCAAGTAAAACATGATAAATTGGTTAGAACTAAAATCAATGCAACAAGCAATAATAGCTGATCTGTTCTGCCCATTTTCCCTCCACTGTGTAGACCTTGTTCATTCACAGTGGCGAGATACATGGAACAGAAAATTCAGATGTTTGGAATTAGTGCAACACAATCTTTCACAGTCAAGGACATTTAAATAGGCCATCCGTCAGATACTGCCAATTTACCCTGCAATTAATTTTCTGTGTTTCTTAGATTAATCCGTTACTAAATAACGTGTTTTTCCTCCAACCTGAGCAGTACATAAATATATATAATGTAAAGTCAGATAATGTCCTAATTTGGCTAGAAACGGGTGCTGTACTGTTCATGAAGATGTCTTTATGGCAAATAAATCTTTCATCATAGTACATAAATGCATGTAGATTTCATCAAAGCCTGAGCTTCACTCTTCTAAAAAGACCAGCTCTAAAAACATTGATACCAGGATTGATTTTTTTTTTCTAACTAGTCACTGTATGATCAAGTATAAAGTAAATTAGATGCTTTTATCCCATATGAAACCTATGTTGATAAAATTATAATCTTCATATTTCCTCATGGATCATTTTTGTTTAAAGATGACTACATTCATAATAGCAGATTAAATCCTTGTGATCTAAGGTTTAAACAATCATATAAGGTAATTGTCATTAGCAATACATGCTTTCATCACACAGGCCTATAACTCTTTTTAAGTCCCGCACAACACATAAAGGTTGAACTCCTAGAGACCAACCCTGCCTGCCCCATCATAAATGTCTGCGTTTATGGGTTGCTTGTTTACCCAAGCCATTTCCAATTCACTTTCCTATCCCTTTTTCACCTGGCTCATCAGCTTTAAAATGTTTTTTACAGGGAGCTTTGCACATGATAAATACACTTTCTCAGGTTCTTTCCAGTAATTTTCTTATAAAGATAGTAAGAAAAGTCTTTGTACATGGAGTCAACACTTGTTAAGCAGAATACAATACATATTAATATTACTATCCATTTAAGAAACATTAGATGTCCAACAATATGTATTTCTGTGTTGATGACTATAAAATTCGTTGAACGACAATAAACAACCTGATGAGTATTACGTCTCTTCAGAGTCAGCGCTATACAGTCTCATCAACGTGCACATTACTGATATTCGCACTCTCTAAATACGCAATAATACCCTAGGTTCTGTATCTGTAACTAGTTCTCTAATGTCAGATAAACAACTAAATGTGTGATATGTGAAATGCTTTATTTTCTAATACTCTCCTGTATGCTGTGTTCACACAAATCATGTTGAGCTTGTTTGAACCGAGTTAAAGAGTTAATAAATGACAGTCATTATACGCCATAAAGGCATTTGTCAAGAGACAACCATACTCTCTTGTGCTGTAAAGTTGGGCAAGTGCATATCACGTGCCTTGAAGTTGTCCGTTGGAAGGCAAAACAGGCTGTCAGGAACAACCAGCTCACAGCAGATTCTGGCCTGAATTAATCAGATGAAAGAAAGCTGTCACTTTCTCAACAACAAAAAATGAGCGCCTGAGAAGGAAGAAGATAAGAATATAACTAAGAAATGGTCTTGACTTGTGTCAACACTAGATAAAGGCAAACAATAGACAGATCACTCAGGGGCCAAGAAGCCAAGAACAATAAACAGAACTTTGGTCAACAGATGAGCAGTCTATTTTGAGAATCTCAGATCGATGTACACAAAGAGACCAAGGCACTTGAAAGGAGTTTCTTCAAGAAGGACAAAATAACATACAAAAACCCGATGCATAAGCTGTAGTTTGGTTTAATGGATCATGAAATCATCAAATCTATTTTAGTGAATTAACATACAAAACACTAACTCATACAGGAATTATAAGGTGCTTTACTTCTGTAAGCTATATGATCCTCACCGGCCACCTCGCATCTGCATGAGCTGTGTATTACAAACAGCTTAGTTTTATGCATTTTTCTTCCCTTTGTTGGTGAGTGAAAATAAATAGAAAACAAAGTTTTTTATAAGACATTATATTTTTTGGGGAAACTGTAAAAATCTGTTAGATGACTGAATAATGAAAAAAAAATCCTGAACGATCAAGAAGATCTTTAGAACACTTAGTAAATGAATCACACAATGAACAAGTCCTTTTGGAGGATGAGCATCTCGGCATTATCCTGTTGTGATGTCAGATCACTCTTGATTAGCTGTGTTGAATGCTGCGATTGATTAGGTCAAGAGGGAAGTTTGAGAGTAGGCCGAGGTGGTGAGTTCATTATGACTTGGCAGTTATTGGGTCCAACTGGTCCTTCCTCTTCTCTCAGGACTTGGCCCCTCCTTTTGACACAGCCAGGCCAACTAGGCCCGCCAATCCTGCTAAACCGAGGCCAATCCCACCTACAATTGCCATGCCGACCAAACCATCTTGAAAGGGTAAAAAAAGGAAAATAATAAGGGACGCCGTGTTCAATTTCACCAACCAGCCAATATATGTTATGGTTTGTTCCTGAATAAATAAACTTTTACCAGAAAACCCTTTATACTAATACCTATACAGGTAAGATTAAATGCTAAATCTATATTTACATACTCCTTCACATACAGGTAGGTAGGTGACAGTAGTGTATCAGTAAACTTGCATGAGGAAAGATAAATCACTCAAATACTCCGATATTGCCTTACAGGAAAGGTCTGGAGTTAGTGAAATCATTTCCCTTTTGATTGTGGCTGCTGAGTGATGTCGTTAGGTACAAGAGCAACAAAATATGGTACACAGAGAATTTGCAACCCAACAGTTAAGTGAAGGACAAAGAAAATACAAAACTAAAGTGAAAGTAAGCATTGGCTACCTTCAGCTATTTGGTCTATGTCTGCTCCAACTGACACCAAAGGCCTATTGTATTAACACAAAGTTTACTTGAGAGCTTGTGATGTTTTCTTCAGATTACTTGCACCCAGATCAGGTGATTAAGGCTTACCTAACGCCCACACAAACATTTATAATGTTTAAAAATGTATTTACAGAATAGTAAAAATTTATTAATAGAATAGCAACTGTTTCTGTTTTTCTTTCGACCCATCCTCACCTTTCTTCAACGCCTTATCAATAAGCTTCTCCAGCTCAATAGCCTGGTTATTTCCGGGTTCATTTTTGAGCAGAGTGCGGACGTACTTCAGGGCTCTCTCATATTCCTTAGATATATGAATGGAATACAAAAAACTGATTATGAGCTTAACATGGTTTCAAACATTCTTTTTTGCTTACATTCTTTTTAAGTTAACAAGACCAAACCTCACCTTGAGTCTGTAGTTTGCAACAGCCAGGTAGAACAAAAAGTCCCTCTGGTCATCCTTTGGACTTTTGTGAACAAGCTCTGTGACAATGCACAGTAACATGGATTAGAACTATGAACTACATGAAACGAAATTATTGCAGCCAAATAATTCAAATTGTTTCCAAATCACCAAAAGAATCCCAGAAACCAATCAAAACCTGTTATTTGACATTCAGACAGATTTTAGTACATGATTTACAGCAAATGACAACATCTTTGTTAATCCATATGATTTGTATCTTGCAATTCGTTGCTTTGATTTCATAGTTCTCTACTAAACTTTGTAAACTGATAATTACTTGCACCACCAATAAGTAAAAATACTTTGCTGTATAACTTTAGGTCTACACATTATTCCCAGTGGCACTGTGTAGTTTCTGACAGTGTTACAACTAGCACTATTACTTTAATTAATAATTCTAAAAGCAATATTATTCCATCTCTGTACTATTGAATAATCTCCCATCCCATTCGCAGTAGTTTGTGTACTAAGCACTGTGTGTCTGTGGAATGAAAATTACCTTCAATAATGGGCCAAACTCCAGGCCATGTTTACAGCACTTCAAAAATATTTTATTTAAACTTTCACACAGGTTAAACTATATAAATTAATAAGTGAATAACTTAACTCCAGATCAACTCTCTAATTTGGACTGAGATGTGGTCTGTGCTCATCCACAGACCATCCATCTATTAAAATTAAAGGCGCTCTAAGCGATGCTGTTTCACGTCACTTCTTGTTGACGTTCGAAGTATTGTCGAACAAAACGGAGGATAGCTCCAGAGAGGGTTCAAGCGTTAAAAGTTATAGCTTACTCCTCCCCCTCCCTCCCATGCCTCAGGAAAGACTCATGAACCTTGTCGTTTATTGGCTGGAACACTGTTATGTTTCGTTTTCGTTTGTTATGCTAGGTTTGCCCACTGTGTTATGTTGCCGTTTGTGGAGCCTGGGCTGTCTACAGAGACCGCGTTTTTTTACAGTGTGTTCAGGGGACAGGCAGCTAGCAGATTGTGAGGAGATGTTTGCTGTATGTAACAACACATTTTTTAGTCCTAAAACCGTGTCACATCGCTTAGAGCACCTTTAATCTAGCCTATGGTATGGTAACCTACGTGACAAGTGAGATTACTCATGCCACTGAATTTATTAACTGAAATCCACATCAACGTCAGTGCGTTATACTCACCCTCAAGCAGCTGAATTCCTTTGATGATATCGTTGGAATATTTACTCCGGATCAAACACCAAGCGTACTCAAACTGAGTTTCTTTGGAAACAGGTCCTTTCACCAGTTCTGCATTGTATTTCTTTTCAAATTTCTAACGGATAAGAAAACTTAAATAGTCAGGGATGTTTAAGATAAGTTACATTTTAAAAGTTGGTCATGGTCACGAGCTCTCCAAATGAACAGATACAATCGTAACCTCATCAATAGATGAGCCCAACAGTGAACCAACACCCTTCTTACCGAAATTAAAGTTAGAAACATTTATAAACATAAGACATTGTAGTAAAATTCTTCAAAAGTGAGTTGACAGTCGTTCATAAACATTCGTTTCTGGTTTGTTGACATCATCTTGATGACACTGCGATGCTGATCTTTACAAGTTCGTCACAACTTTAAAAACGCAGATTGGGCCAATAAAACATTGTACATAAAACGTTATATACTAAATAATATTTTAATGTAATTACATTTCGTTCTGACTCCCAAATAATTAAATTATACCTTTAGATCTTCTGGGGCTACGGTATCTGTCACCACCGCCTCCATGTTCCCGGAAACAACTGTAATGTGCACTTACGTCACCGGAAATATCCGAATTCCATCATATGACCAGAGCCCCTCTGATATGACTGAATGGGCTTTACCGTAACTCATAGCACTTATGGATGAACTAATATTTAATAGAAAATACTATCATTTATTTTGAAAATGTATTTCAACAAAATCTTAGCCTATCTCCATAAGCAGCATCAAGTAGAAAACAGGCTATCCTCTTTTCATGAATTATAGACCTAGGCCTTCTTAATTTCTTCTTAATTTCATCAGATCAGTCATGAAATCGCTGGCATTTTGTATACATGAATTTTGCACTCACAGAAAAGCTAAGGCAGCTAACTGTTCCCTTGTCCCCACCTCCCACCATAGACATCAACCAACACTAACCCTGCAAAATCACTAGGCCTACTCAGCCATGAATTGGCATGCTGTAAACTAGCAACAAATCAAACTAACTAAAATGGCACTTAAATAGCCTGCCCCATTATACAATTTAGAAAGTTTTGACAAGATAGTTAGACCAAAATGTAACAAAATAATTATACAATTAAATGCCTATTGTTCATAGTTTGACAATCATATCTGCTCTTAAATGAGCTGGTGAAAAGGCAAGTGGTAACAGTTCTTTTAGGCTGGTCTTTTTGTAAGATCCATCCGGCTTAGTAAGGTAAATGTCCCATTCTGATCCAAACTACATCAAAAGAAAAAGAGAGAGAGAGAAGTGAGCAAAATGCATTAGATTGTCTCATTGAGCACATAAGTAGCCAAGGCTAGGCTTTATAAATTACAATGTGATAGAAATTTCAGTTCTACACAGGACAAACTGTAAAGGTGGGCTGTCATAGTCTAATAATCTTGGTGAAAACTATGCTATGGTTGAGAACTTTCACAGAAAGCAAACAATTTGCATAGTCACAATAGTATAATCCAAAATGGAGTACAATTAAACTTTACACCGTTTCAACTTTACATAGTTTCAATTAAACTCTTTTAATAGAAAAGACTGAGTATTACCTCCATGAGCACTTGTCGGCAGGCACCACAAGGACCAACAAAACTGTCTTTAATGTCACTAAGAAAAATGGTTACAGAACGAACAATTAATTAAATAATAATAATACTAATTAGGCTACTATAAACTAATTCCTAATTAATTACCATAATAGCCATAACATAGTATGCAGAGCCTCTTAGAAAAGGCTTTCTGTGACTTCTACAAATCATACATTGTACCTGATGGTGAACAGTTAAACATGCATGAACCCAATATGATGGCCTTTACCAACTTTCACTTTAGCTGTCCCAGGTGAGACAGCTGGTTCAGGTGGTCTGTGTACAAATTCATAAAACTGGTGTGTTACCATGTCACAGCAATGGCTGTGAAACTTCGGTGCCCCTCTGCCACGGCCCTCTGGATGGCTGTCCTCTCTGCACACACTGTGAGGCCATAGGAAGCATTCTCCACATTGCAGCCTATGTGGTGGTGGTAATTTACAAGGTTATTCCATTGAGAGGATCATTCACATCTCATACTTTTAGAAGATGGAGGTTCGCCTACCTAACTGACAATATGACCTTAATAAACAAAATCATGTTTTAACATAACTGTATAATGCAATTGTAATACAGATTGCTTTATCAGACATTTAGAAATACCTGCACAACCTTACCTGTGATAATTGTGCCACCTGACGTCAAGATTGCGGCCCCTACTGGGAACCGGCTGTACGGACAGTACGCCATGTCGCGTGCCTGCAAGCATTTGGAGACGAGCTCTGCAACTTGACCGGCAGCCACCGCAGAGAACACGAGCCATGTGAAAATTAACATACGGATACTGTGTTACATTCCAGAGCAGTTACAGGTAGATAATGATCCTTGAATTTCCCCTTGGGAATCAATAAAGTATCTATCTATCTATCTATCTATCTATCTATCTATCTCTTCCTGTTTAAGTTGTGAACTGGTTGTGAACGTTGAACTGGAAAAGACAAAAAAACATAGTCCTATACAACTATCCTAGGGTACTTAATTAGGATTTTCTTTAATATTTGTAAATGTAGTCGTATTTATGAAAAACGTGAAATTCAATGTGACCTGCTTTTTTAGTGGGGGGATATGGCGACCCGTTACAAGGGCAGCGCATTCCACCAACAACGTGCTTTACTTTTATGCTTAACGATAATGGTTAGCTAACTACTAGTAGTTAGGCTACTAGTAGTTAGGCTACTAGTATAGGCTTCTAAAGCTGTTTTAGCTTCGCTTTGCTTGATCAGAGATGTCAAATCAAACTAGACACACATTCATGTATCAGTGCATCGTAATCACTCACCAGCCATTCCAGAAGAAATGTGGTAATTGGTGTAGGCTAATCCGCAAAAGGGTGTTGCGTTGCGTCGTCACTTACACTTGTCCGAAAGAATGTTTTCTGCCCTAGCTTGAACCGTGCTAAAAATGCAACGTTCTTCTTGTAAACACACGAGGGACGAGGGACACTGTTGACCGATTGTAAAGTTCAGGACGACCCAGCGCTGAGTAGCGGCCGCTGATAGTCCAGTCCATGGCGTTGATGACGTTTGCGTCATTAGTCCACTATGAGCGCTTGTTTTACTTTTTTGTTTTTAGTGTGCGCGTGTTAGTCAAGGGGATGTATCCGATTTGACACATAGGCTATATCCGTGACCACCAAAATAACAGACACAAGTGACACAATGCAACGCTGTAAAGTCTTTATGTCTGTTTTTCAGTTTTGTCGTCTTCTTTTAGGTAACATTTAACATTGGGTTCGTCTATTTCAGAGTAAAAGGAAAATTCTAGTCTCTTCACGCATTTCATGCAGAATTCTAGGGGTCAAGCAACTTTAAGGCTTTAAGGTCCTGTCAGTCATCTGGTCCATGAGTCTACAGGCTTAGGGGACGGAAAAAACCCTCGCACATCCTATTGAAATGAAAACCACTCATGCAGTAAACATATCTGTGAAGAGAGATCTATAAATGAATTTGATATTTTAATGTTTGGTAGGCTACACTAATATAACCTAAACTTTCAGTAAAGACTATTTTGGTCACACTGGAAAAGCACAAAGGCAAAGAGATTATAGGCCTATCCACAGTCCAATATGGCACGGTTTCTAGTTAGACAACATAAAAAAAAACTAAAACACCATACATAGCTTACCATACATAGCTCTGCATATGGTAATAAACCATCTTCAGTTATTTTTGTCCAACAAATGTCCTTGTTCAGTTATAGCCCTGCTGCTTGCTGATCATTTTCTTGCCCACCCACCCACACACTCTCTCTCTCTCTGGCTTTCTATCTAGGTAGCATGTAAAAATGCCTGCCCTGTAATAAGGCAGCATAGGCCGTACAACTACAGACCACACAGCTGCTTCCATAAAGTGTGGGAAGCTTTACCACGGCATATTGTATGCACACAGGATGAGTATCAACAACATCAAACCAGTCCAAACTGAAGAGGCATCGCCAAATACTATGGGATATATTGGGATGTTGAGCTGCAGTGGGTAGTCACTTAAGGGAACGGCACTTAGAAGACAATTAAAAAAGAATTTATTGTTGAATAATCTTATAACACATTTTCTAGAGAGATGCTCTATATATTCTAATGTTGTAATTAGGTAGTGAGTACTGAAATTAGACTATTGAAATTTTATGCATACATGTAGTTGAAGGTCAGAATTATATTTAAAGTAGAACTTTAACATAACAACTTGCCTGAATATGTCAGCACTTGTGCATTTGCATGTTAAATTCCCTTAAAATAGGGACTTCATGTAATTCACACAAGTATGTCAGCGATTTACTGAGAATTCTGCCTTTGATAATGCCCCAGCCCGGCTAGTGGCCACATTGAGCTGAGCAGATGCTGATAGAAAAGAGTGTGTGTGTGTGTGTGTGTGTGTAAGAGCCAGGCTAGACATTTGTGTACATCCTGTTCTTGCACTGTTCCTGGGTATCATTGCATTAGTGTGTCTGTCTTACATAATCACCATGGACAACATGTTTTTGCTTTGTTTGCTATAGCTATACATTCTGCTCTGATGCGCTGCTTATCTTGCATCGGTTCATGTAAAGTGCATGACCAATAATGCCATCTCCTGGCAGGAGTGTACCCAAACATTGCACTCATTTACTTTAGTTGCTGGCTGTATGAAGCCATGCTGGCTCTCCATTGATGTCAGTCACTGTAAACAGAATATGCATGTCATGCCCCATTCAACTTTCTGATTAAAGGAGCTTGCATTTATTTATTTAAATTAAGTGTGCTTATTATAGTAACAATCATCACCACCATCATCATCATGCCTTTTATTTATTCATAAGCACCAGAAATGGGGCACTGTAATGGAGTTGATTGCCACACATGCAGCCACAAATACAGCACATACACACATACCGAATGATTGCAACAAGCAGCATCGGTTCAGCTTTAATTCCATGCTCTAACCAAGGGACTCAAGAACACATGGGAGAGGGACAACATGTGCATATGGCATTGGAGAGCCTTGCCTTGAAGCAGCATTTCAAATAAACCCTCATGTCAAAAACAGTTCTGTACATTCCCAAGCAATAATGGTTTTACACGTGAAATGCTCAGATCTCTGCATACATCCTGTTATATGAATTGAATCCAGGTGTTTGTCGGAGGAGGGCCTTTGTACACGTAATAAGCATGAGAAAGACTCCACCCACAACCATCAGGGACAGGCAGATATCAACCATGCAGGACACGGCGAATGCAAAGAGGTACAGCTTTTTGTGGCAGTAGCCTTCCTTACTCAGAGGGTCATAGTTTGGTGGGTACAAAGTGTAGATCCATTTGCTTCCTGAAATGTAAAAGGAAAACGGCACTAAACATGACTTAACTAAATAGCTTTCCTGTAAAATGAATTGTGACAACTGTTAATGGTGCCACAGAAGATCTGTCTCAATGACAATGTATTATTACTTCCTGTAAAATAGCCCTCAACTTTGAATCTGTGTTTATTGAAAGGGTCATGTATACTCATGCATGGTTTCCAAAAAAATAAAGTTGCAAAAGTTACAAATTTACAGTAAATCTGTTACTCGCTAAGCTAGTCTAAGGCTTACAAACTCAGCTTTAGCATAATTTAACCCTGTGTGTCTGGAGTTATGTGTGCTTGTAATTCAGTATCATCAGGAGTGTGGAATAAAAACTAATTGGGGGAAAGGCTGTGAAGAGAAGTGTGACGACCTTGCATCCTTCTACTGCCCGGCCGGCATTGTCAATGTGGTAATCGGACAGCCCAGCTCTGTTTTTGTTGGTGATTTCAGACAGTGGCACTTATAAAATCCAGAACTTGTGTTTTCCTCTTGGCCAGTGTTGGCCAGCCACACACATCCCGACACAAGAAGGAAAGAACACTCAATCACAGGCTATGGCTCCCCACAGCCTCACCCAATCAGCATGTGTTTTAGGCCTAACTGACTTGGTTACACTGTCTAATTAGTATGTAATTTTTCAGTGATTTTTGTCTTTTTAGAAGAGATGTTTTGGTTAGATTTCAATGAATGTGTCTGGTTATACACACATAGGCCTACACACACACACAAACACCCCCCCACCACCACTACTATTCCTAGTCTTTATACTATAGGTGGTCCTGTACTCTAGATGTCATGTCATCGAGCAATAAAGAACATTTAAACATCAAAACCTCCCCTACTCTTCTCTATTGGTATATCCACACACTTACCTGCTATAAACCAACATAAGATGAAGGTATAGCAGATCATGCTGCATATGGAGTATAGCAGATCGATTCCACCTCCCTCCAATGTGTTTCTGATGTACGCCAGCATAAGACAAACAAGGCCTAACACCCCTATCACGATGAGAAACACCGGAATGTTCCGCTGGACAGGGCAGTCATTCAGATGCATAGTGCCTAGGACCGAATAAGTGTTTGAGGTTAAACTCTGGCTGGAGAGCATTAAACATATTTCTAGATGTGAAATCTTCAATTCTGAAAAAAGGCAAAACAAAGCTTTTACCACAGCCTGAGCACTTAATTTGGAAATAGTTCTCTGTATATACCAAAATATTAAGAGTAGCTATACTATACTATTTTATACTATATACTATTATGATTAATTATCACAAACATAGCGTAAATAACTCACCCATCCCTATGGCTGTGATCAGGATCATCCATAGAATGATATTCACAACAACTATGGTTGCAGAAAGGCATTGTTGTTAGGGTTAATCTAACATTAATCTACATAAAATGTATATTTTTGATAGTTACCGATAGTTGCCAGTAGACATGGAGATCTCTGTGTCAGTTCCATCTTCCTTATTTACCACTGAAAGATGGACCCCCAAGGCAAGAAGAGTTATTTACCATAAACTATTGTGTACATGTATGATGACTCCTTACATTGTTAGCAGGCTGTTTATTATTCAGTTAAGTGTTTAAGATTTTACTGTTGAAGGTGCTGCAATAGTAGCAAGCCACGTAGCTTGCACCATGGCCCTCTTCCTTTTTGTGGTTGGATGTTATGAGAACACTGCCTGTGCAACATTCAGTGGATTGGCAGACATTTACTCTATGACCATCAGATAAATAGCAAAAAAAATCTTATATAGTTCATTTGAACTTTTAAACCTATAGGCTCTGCCTTATATTTCTGTGTATTGATTGCTGAAAAATAGCCAAGAAAACCCAAAGGAGATTGGAGTAGAAGTGTCACAGTTCATCATGATCATGATTGATTGATTGATTAATTGCAATTGCACAGTCCTAGTTGATAGGGCAATAAACTCAGTGAAGTAAACAGTCATACACAAAAACTAGTTCCAGTTTTTTCAGGACTCATAAAATGTGTCATATAAGAACAGTGCAGAACAATGTAGACGTAGATTCCAGTGGTAGACCAGAGGGTGGCCACAAGATCCTCTCACAATAGTCTTTTGAGTGAAGGGACTCAAAGTCAGGTAAGTATGCTCCTGAACAACAAGGCTGAGGATTTATTCAATTTACTATATAAAACTGATAAACTGATAGTTCATGGATTCTGACTGCTGATTTACACGGGTATTCCGTTCTCGTTCTCAAACATACTAGCCTGGGCCCGCCCATACTTCCTGTGACGCTACATTCAATTTCGCAAGCAAGTCAGTATGGCCATCGTGCCGATTTAGAGGAATTATTTTTCCCAAATCTGTGGACACCAATGAGAAATTAGCTTACCCATACGTCATCGGAAAGAGTGGTCTGATTGGTTGTAGATTCGTCAAGTAGTATACAGAGGCATCTGATGGATGCAGGTTAAGCCCACCTCCCAGAAGACGCTTAGTAATGTAGGATGGCCAGACTAAGTTGGTATGAGCTTTGTTGCAGAGGCCAGGCTACAAACATACAGCACCTAAATCATCTTTTTTTTATTAATATTTATTTAATTTTAAAGAAAAATGGAGACTGTTACTCAATCAACATGTGATCAGCCGATACATATACATGCACATGGACGGACCCATGCAGTGGAACAGTACAAACATAGGCTACAATTAAAGATTTCACACATGGAGCTTAACAGGACGAGTACCCTGACCTCATTAATGGAATCCCTGTCAGTCAACACAAAATTACACTACAAAACCAAGGAAAATTACATAAACAAAACCCACAGCAACCCACACAAAATAAGGGGAATAGCGCCACAATTAGGAGCATGGACATAATCCGTTGCCTCCGCCCCAATAAATCCGTAAGCAGAAATCTGCGCCCAGGCACATGCAATCACAGCGATGAATGCAAATTAGACACAACATTAAACAAAAAAGAAAACAAGCATCAAAAGCACATACAATACAATTGCAAACCAATGACACAATTGCAACCCAAAAAAATAAATGAAATAAAGACAGTAGCAAGAAGCAGACCAACTCACACTCATGCACCAGACACACCCCACGCACGCCCATGCACAAGCACCCACAGACTGGCAGTTAGCTCAAATTAAGCCCTGTAGCTAGAGCTGTTTCAAAAAAAAAATCCAAAGAGGTGAAATACAGTAAGACACTTGAGCAGTCTATTGGCTTAGTCAGATTATAATTTTTGATGTTACAGTTTGGCTTGTCAGTATATTCCTGTGAAGAATAATTCTAGTGGTTGTATAATAATTCTATCCTCTGCAGGTATTTTTATTCAAATATATCCACCAAGACTGTGCGTGAGAGGAGAGGCGTGCATTATTTTCTGTTGGTGCCTGCAGTGTAATTTTCAATAGTGATAGTGTGGGCGAGAGGGTCAAGCTGACTGAATGAAGAGCACCTGATGATGTGAGAGGCATCTGTGGGTGGCTCAGCTCACAGGGAAACTGTTGACAGATGATACAGGAACTAATAGGAGTTCCTGTCATGCTCATCTACTTGGGATATAAATGGTCTAACATGAAGTTGTCTAATTTAACAACCTAAATTAATATTCTGTTAATTAATATTCTGACATTTGACTTATGTCAACATTTATGAATGTTAGCTTTCAGTCTTCCCTTTTTGTAATGTTCACTTTGTAAGAGTTCCATATTGTTTCATAAAACAGACGTTCTCCTCTGTGTAATTATCAGTTCAGATCTTTAACAGATCTTTCAAGTGTAAATCATCAAAACAAAGACAATATTAGCAGTAGCACTGAGGCACATTCTTGTATTGATTTTGTGCAAACACATCATTGTCACTAATGGATCTATTGTGCTGGATGGCAAAAGGCAATAGACCTACATTACCTGGTAACAAAACAGAAAACAGAAAATCATCCCGCTGACACTCATTCATTCGATTCCTAAATTAAACTCCTTCACAGGCACAGCAGAAGCAATCATTGCATCTGATGCAGAACATCAACAGTATCCAATCGTATGGTGTCAGGAGCTTAAGGCCCTCCCAATGTCTTAAAGGGTAAATACACACAGCAGTGTGTGGGAGTGAGGAGTGTTAGGCTACTTTGCCAGCAGTACGTTGACCCCGTGGCATGAATTGACTTCAGCATATGACAGTTTGCAAGAGGCCAGTGTATTATCCAATGAATGTGACAATGGTCAATCGGGGAAAGGTTTTGTCTGTTTTGGAAATAGGGCAAAGGGTGATTTCCATGGAACGAGGGAGCTGACCCACTGGGGTGTCCAAATGGGTGATCCACTACATTTCCTGCTCTCTGGTTTCATTATGGTGTTGAAATAACACAAGCATGCTGAGCTGCTTGATCAGCATCCCTGCCAAAGCTAGCCTGCGTGTCGTTGCATGGTACAGAACTGTGGCTCTAAGTCTGTGGTTTTAAGGCAAAGCTATACCATTGTGGAAACCTAGACATACCTTAGTGGTAGCAAATGGTTTTGCTATGCAGATACCTCTAGGGTACCACAGGGTCTTACTCTGCTTACTCAGCAGTCAAACTTCTAATCAAAGCTTGGTTGTTTTGATAAAACCTCCATGGTCCCTAATTTCACAATTTCCCACAATATATAAAGGTAAAAAATGTATCAGTTATCTGTGAAGGAGAGGATATACCGTAATGTAAAAAAATGGCTGAGAATGGTGTCAATGGTCAGAAGATAAAGAACTTTCACACTACTGTTCTCTGTATAGACTGTCCATCACAGTTAATTCAGGTGTATTTGTGTAAGTGTTGACTTTCAATAGAAGCCTTGTGTTACGCCTTGGATCGTTTCCGACCGCAACATTACATTCGGACACAAATTAAAATTTCAAAATGGAATGGCCTACCAGGCCCAGCCTTGCCTGTGCACTGACAGGCCAGGACCTGACGATGGCACATAGAGTCGTCCACTGACAATCAAGAACTGTTTAATTCTGACCTGATGATGCAGAACTAGACGACTCTGGGACACTCCAGTTCACACAGTGGGTGATGTTAATGGGTGAAAGGGGTGGTCCACAGCTCCAGTGCTTCAGAGATATATTACTTGGTTCTCCATTATCAGGTCAGAACTGAAGAAGCCTTGAAAAAAAAGGTAAAATTTTTTCAAGTTCCAAAAAGAAGTACAGTTGCATACAGCTACTTTTGACTATCCTGACCTGGATGAATAAAAATCTTCACATAAAGAAATAAGAAACAAATCAAAGCATTGTTAGAATTGTAATCACGTTTAATCGATCAGATCTGTGTAAAATTCAAAAACTCCATGAACACTTGTTGCTCCCGTTAAATAATGCAATTTGATGGAGATAAATTCCTAACCCATTAAACAAAACTCGACATAACACTGACTTGTGTTCAATAAGGAAGTAGTGAGACACTATATTAACCCTTCTAGCACGAGAATTTCTAGTGCTTCACTCTGACCAGCAGAGAAAATATACTAACACAAACAAATCATTCTTTTGCTACAATGTTCATAAACATAGTTATATGGATGCAAAATACGGTAAGAAATGTTGTCACTTGGAGTTTGGATACATCCCCTTTGGTTAACTTTATGAGGTCACAATGGATTGTTGTCATGGCAGTGTACAACACACAGAAGCTGTGGAATCACAGGTCCGTCAGGCAGTAGCTGGAGGAAGTCTCCACATAGACACATCCCCGGGATCTGAGGTACAGTGGGCTGCTCTGAATGTCAATCATTCTGCTCCGGCATCTTTCAGTATCATCACTCTGAAGTCGGCAACCACCCAGCAAGGTGTCCCAAACTAGACCATGGCTCCACAGCTAAAGAGAAAAATACACACATGTACACACATACTTAATTAATGACTACATGTTAATGCATGCGGGTGTACTGCGAGACCCGCGGGACCCAACGCAAAACAGTGCAGTGCGGGATACATTTTGAAAGCTCATCGCGGGCGCGGGCAGGAGCGGGACTGCACTATGCAGGAGCGGGCGGTAGGATGATAAACCGCAGTCCCGTAAACACAATATGAGTGTAAAATAAAATATACAAATGATTCATGTAGTGTCATGTAGGATATTTTATGTACTGTTACTAAAATCATTAAAACTTGCAGATGTAGCCTACCCAGATAGCAAACGGGCATCGAATCGACATTGGTTGTTGGTTGGAAAGGTAGGTTTCCATCAGACGACCGAAATTCAATGTTGAATCAAGTGGTGGATGGTCGTAGTGGTACACCCGCGGGAGTGCAGGGCTCTAAGACAAACTTCAAAAAGTTCAGCCAATTAAAAGGCCTTTCAGTGAGATAGAAATTAAGCCAACGTCCCTCTTGCAGGATTTTTGCGGGCGGGAGCGGGAATGAAAATTACAATTCTTTGCGGGTGCGGGCGGGAGCGGGACCGCACAATGCGGGTGCGGGCGGGAGCTTCCCCACTCTTCCCCACTATTGGCTTCCCCACTCTTGTACCTCTATGTGTATAGGTGCCTGAGGTCGTCTCCTGTAGAAAATGGCCTTTGTGTTGAACTCTGGGCTCCCATCCGCCTTGAACACACTGGTTCTTACTGTGTCCTCCTCACAGCGAATGATAGCATACACATCAGGGGCTGTACATCACACACACACACACACACACAAACACACTTTTAGATATTTTGCCAAAAAAACACCAATAAAATGATAATATTGCAGTTTACAAGACTATTACTAATACTTGCTGCTCTGTACATTCAAATGACTACTGTATATATGAAATATAATATTATATAGTATGCATAAAGAGTTAAAATGCAAAACCCTCAAGTACAGTACAACATATTTAAAGAAATATGTTTAGATAATTTTGGTGAACATGATTACGAGTCCACCTGATCTATATTTAAATCGCAAATTGTTTAAGTTATTAAAACAACTGCTCTTAATTTTGGACATTTCTGAGAATTGACTTCAAGGGTTTTGGCACCTGGACTCCTCATCTACAGTCACTGGATACAGTCACTGCATTGGTCCTCACCCCCCCCCCTTGCCAACCCCCCACCTGTCTGCTTAGGCTGGCAAAGGCCTGAGGCCCGACGCAGGTGCACTGTGGTGACCAGACAGGGCTGAGGCAGACAGCACTGCCACAGGGAGGGAGGGGGCAGATCATCTTTCAGCTCCCTGACGGACAGCATCAGACACAGGACAGACAGATAGATATATAGAAAGAGAGATGGGGGAAGGGAAGCAGAGATAGATAAACAACAGTGTGAAAAGTCACCATCCAAAGTCAAATATAGGTGATCCACTCCATTTCTATACTCATACATGCAAATAAATACCACTTAGTCTCATCCATCCCAAACATACACCTGAGCAGCACACATATTAATATATACATGCAGCTAAACTGACACAACATGCAAGCAGACAGACTCTGCAAACACACATACACTTACACATCCACTTGAACACATT
>JAGFZM010000066.1:548767-558767 GCA_017657215.1 Limnothrissa miodon
GAGAGAGAGAGAGAGAGAGAGAGAGAGAGAGAGAGAGAGAGAGAAAGAAAGAATGGTGAACTTATACTGTAGCAAGATGCATTATTTCTGACAGGATGCATTATTGAGCCGATCATGAATCATTTCTTAATAAAAATAAACTGTATTAAAAATTTTATATACCTTAGGACTATTTTACAATTTTGAATCTTGTGTACAAGCTGTGCAAGACTTGTGTAACTTTATGAGGAATTGTATTCCAAATATACAGTAGAGTATGCTGGTGTTATGCATATGATAATTACTACGTACAGTTACTGCATAATGAAAAAGACTTTTGTCACAGGATAGGCTGCAAGCTTATTTAATTCCCCCCTTATTTCATTCCCTCCTTTGAAATTAGTCTGTGATAACTGTCAAAGCACTCTGTGCTTTTAAAATTGAACAAACATGGTGTGCGGTCCTGAGAGGTTGAAAATGACCAGACACTGTAATAGCCTATTCATCTAATATCAACCATCAGCCATCATAAATAGCCCACAATAAACACTACATAGCTCTGATCTCAAACAACGCATACAAACATACAGATGCATTCTCATAACAGACAACACATATCTTCCTTTCAGTCTAGTTAGACGTACACCAATCAGTAAATGTGTTTGAACTTGGAACATCTAAAGACGGAAAGAGAGTTGTCTGGTTCTGACCCGTATGGAGCAGGTAATGAGAGCCTGGCGGCTGTGTGCTTTGGTTAGGGTCTGGAACAGGGTCTTCCTCTGCTCAGGGTGCTGGACCAGGGCACAGCGGTCCAGGCTAAGGGGTTCTGAAACACCCCCAGTGAAATCCACCAGCGCTTCTGCGGTGTTCCCCCCTTCAAGAGCCTCATAGCAGCCATTCAGTCTAAGCAGAGAGAGAAAGAAACACACACAAACAAGGAGATGGAAGATGGAAGAGAGAATGAGGATGAAACGAGAGAGAAGTGAGAAAGACAATGAGAGAAAGAGGAAGAGAGAGATGGGGCAGGATCAATAGGGGGTAAAAAAAAAACATGTCAGTGGAATGCAGGGGGCAATCCGAGTGAACAAGTGTGTGTGTTTGTGTGTGTGTATGTTTGTGTGTGGGAATAAGAGAAACAAAAAAATGGAAATAATGCCCAAATCTCGAATCCCCAAATTCAACCCCCAAATTCATGCATCTCACTTGGCATAGGCCTTCTCCAACAGCGCACTCCAAAACTCGCGAGGAGTAGCCGAGCGGCAGAAAAGCAAAGTTCCATCCTCACTGACTGGGAGGCGGTCGTCAATGACAACATCAGTCCATCGGCCTAGGCGCCAGAAGCGGAAATGGAAGATTCCGGCATAAAGGTCGGGCCGCTTTGGGTTCCACTCTTGCTCTGTGTGATCTGGAATCACCTGGGAGAGCCAAAGATAGAGAAAGAGAAAGATAGCGAGAGAAAGAGAAGGAGAAAAAAAAGAGAGAAGGTAAAAACTCCCATAGATGTACTGAACAGGGATAATGAGAAACACCAGTTCTTTATCCATCTTTCTTCTTGTCTTGGTCTAACCTCCCTACCAATCTTTATCACCCTCTCAATAGCTGGGTCACAATGTCCGCCCTAAACCTAGGCCCTCACCCCTCAAATACTTAACTGACGTGAATCTACTAATCAAGAAGCCGATTTAAGCCAGTTAAATCTATGAAGGTTTAGGGCATAGTTGTCACATTATGATTATCTGCACTCTCACCTTCTTCCAGAGGGAGGGTTCAGAGGCCAGACAGGAGGTGGCTGCCACCATCCAGCAGTTACCCAGACTGCCCTGGTGTAGGTCCCGCGTGCTGATGCCATCAACAAAGAGACGCGGGTCTTTACACAGCTCCTGAATGGACACAGAGATTGTCAGGAATGGTACAATATTAATAAATATGATTAGGAATCATCCAGTGCCGTTAGATACAGTATGTGATGTTTATAGTATTATTTTTGTACAGTCTGTTTGTTTTAATACAAAAGGTTAAACTTAAATCAGAGCAAACAACAACTTCTGGCACCCAGGGCAGGTAATGTACGCAGGCAAAAGAAAGTCAAGTTCCAGACATGATTGTCATTTTTTGGCTGGTTAATTTTCTGTTGTTCCAGGTGAGCAAACATTTCATATGAGTCTCTCGCACTGGTAAAAAAAAACATTTGCCCACCACCCAGGTGCCTACAGGTCTCCTACCACTTCCTGCCTATATCCACCCTTATCTGTGCCCACTACTGTCCCAAGGTGTCCAAACCAAACATTAGTTGAAAAATTAACCAAAGTAAACATAAAGCTAAATAATTAACTAAACAAATAACCAGCAAAATAATATTACCAAAATATACTAATGTGAGAAATAAAATCATAATAATAACAGTAAACAAATTAACAATTCACCACTACTCAAAGCAGGGAAGGGGAAGATTGGTCTTTTAAAGCACAAGTAAATCAATATATTTAGATCTATTTTACGCCAGTGTCACATTTTAATTTCTCAGAATCATAGATTTGTCCACAAAAGGGGAGGTATCAGAAGGATCAAGGACAAAGAGAAATGATAATCTATAAAGATTCCAGTTGAAACATAGGGGTGAATGAACCTGACTAGCGTGCCAGTAAGTTGTTCTAGGGGAGATTAATTATCTGATTAATTGATAGTTGATAAATGTAAATTGCTCTGGATAAAAACCTATTCTGATTCTGAATGCATAAATATAAATGTGTTATTTAAAAATGTGTTGTACAAATGTTGTACATAAATGTCTCTTTTTCTGTTATTTCACATACACACAGACAGACAGGCAAACTAACAAACACTGGGAAAACATAACCTCCTTAGCAATAATCACCATTTCAAACAGGCCCATGACTTCCATAAATGAGCTTGAGTGGGCTAGTGTTAGCCAAAGACTTTCTGAGTATTGTAAAAATAATACAAGTATAATGATTATGACTGTTGATATTTTAGCAACAAAACTGTCTGCCATGAAGTTCTGTGTTTTGAAGTCTCATAATCTCTGGTTCACTTGCTTATTGCAGGGAGTCTCCCTGACTGAATTTGACATCTGACTTGTGGAAGAGTGAGATCCTATCTAGCTTGAGCTGTTGATCTGAGCTTGGACACCTAAATGCTCTTGGTCAGCTTCCTCTAGTGTCATGTTACAGTCAATATGCACACATGCACACACACACACACACACACACACACACCAACACACACACACATAGAGATAGAGATAGAAAGATGGAAGAGGGAGAGGGAAAGATTGAAGAAGACTCCATTCCTCCATATATTTAAGTTGTATGCCCTTCTGCGCACTTGAAGTCACAAAAATAGTAAAATGTATGTGTACTGCGTGTGTTTAGTGTGTGTGTGTAGTATGTGTGTGTAACTCCAAAGCGGACAGGCAGATGACAGATGTCAAGCTAGCACTTGACGCCTGGCGGACGCACACTTAAAATACCTTAGCATTGCAATAAGAACATGTAGCCGTTAATCCTTCAAGGCCACCCAGACCGAATACCACTATAAATCCTGTTTGTATTTAGGGAAATACCCTGAAGCGTGCGCCATGCACTCACCCCCAAAAGCACACATACACAAACAAGTGCACGCACACACACACACACACACACACACACACACACACACACACACACACAGCTTTGTGTGGACCCTGTTCTATCCCAACATCAGTACACATACCCTGACACAGACAGCACAAATATGTACATGCACATCACATACACGCCATGTTCGTGGACACACCTCATCACAGTTACCATCTCATCGCCTTGTCCCCCTCTGACACATTCAGTATTACATATCACATGTGCCCACACATGAGTAAGGGGGTACAAACAGATCATACCCATTCTCGCTCCAAACAGTGACCTTCGCTTGACCCCAGAGGGCCACCTTAAGCAGCCAAACACTTCAAACTGGATCCCTCAGATTATTATAAGGTAAGAACCAGAGATGCTTGTTTATGGTCGTGGCACTCGTTTATAGTAACCAACATCCCGCCAGGCTCCCGTAGTATTGTTTATTTTTTGCCTTATGCACCACAGGGCCGACTGGTACACCTCTATTTCAGGCCATGGCTCTGAATTTCTGTGGCCGGCCTTCCAACATTAACACGCCGGCAAAACTATTCACAGATGCATTCTGGGGGACCCACGCCCGACAGGCAGATTTAATCCTGCACACTCTGGCACAATCCACTGCTATTTTAACACAGATTTTTTATGTGTCTCTAAGACACTTTGTAGCTGCCCCATCCAACCCTCCTCCCAGCCAGTAACCCCCCTCCTCCCTTGTGATGCCACCAACTTACTAAATCCACACACACACGCGACGCACACACTCTGATGCAGGTTGGGTTTCGCTGGGCTGACGCCGGAGGACCTCGCGAACAAGTCTGGAATGAAACGCATCTTTAATAAAACCTGCTGAGGGAAGCAGCCTGAATTTAGACGGGAGGGTAGAAAAGGGAGAGAGTGGATAAGATTCATGCCTGCGGTCGGGCAATGGCTGCAAACCCGCTGCTCTGCCAGTGTGTCATCACAAGAGCAACGAGTGCCAGGAACAGAGAATGGAGAACACCCACGCTATTTACCTGGGCTTTAAATCCTACCTATGGCAAAAACATCACAACTTTCTTACTATGGGCATTCGGAGCTGGCTATTACAATGTCCTGATTAAAAAAATGTTGTCTGAATCGTCTTAAAATTACTCGACTCTTAAGCAATACACACAGCATGCTCTGAGAGTTATTATGTTGTTGCATCCATTTATTACTTCTTGGAACAAGCCATTTGCCTGTCGGGTAGAAAAAGGTGGATTTCTTTGGATCAAATCTTTTGTCATTGAAGAAATAAACCCCAAAAATAGTCTAACCATTTAAGAAATATTCAAGTCTGTTCTTTATCTGTATTTTAACACCCTAATTTGTTACAATTATAGTAAAGGTAGACAATCTATAAAAAACAGAGCCTATGAAGTCACATTACCTATAGTGTGTATGTTAAATTTTACAGAATTGTCTTGTTCAACGGCCTGTCTCAACACCAACACTTCCTTTTGTTCTGAGTAAATAAAAAGATTTTCAGCAGCACCTGGTTTTCTCCCTCACGTCCTATCTATCTTCTCATCAGCCTATCCAGCTTCTTCTTCATCATCATGGCCAGTTTTTTAAACTGTCTAATCTGGATAAAATCTAAAAATCCAAATGTTTTGGCTATATGTAATCAGGGACCAGTTGTTCAAAAGTAAACCTGGATTAGACACAGGATCCAGAAAAAAAACTATTTTGAACAAATGGGCCCTGGTCACCACTGAAGCATCATTCATGTTGTGCTCTCTTACCCGAGGTCTCTTCCATGTGATCCCTGGAGGAGGCGTGCGCTTGTAGAAGAGTGACTGGGCTGTGGGGGGAAAGAAGGGGTCCTGGAAGAGCGCTCCCCGACGCAGGCACGCACGCTTCAGTTTGTGGTAGTTCTGCCCCTCGAACGAGCACACCCGCTCGGGCATTCTGGAGACGAGAGGCACAGGAGTAAAGGTAGTAGTTGCCAAGAGAGGGGTTTAAAAGAAGGAGAAATGGATGAGAAAAAAGCAGGATTAAATAGAAGAGATCAGGAGAGAAGTGATGAGAAGAGAATAGAAGAGAAGAGAATAGATTGATTGCCTAAGAAAGCCAGAAAAGTAGAAGAATGGGATGAAGGAGAGGATGGGAAAAAATGGAACGAAAGCTTAGGGACGTGTGTATAGCAGGATGTGACAGAAAAGGAAATAAGGAGAGCAGGGAAGGATGAAAGGAGAGAGAGAGAGACAGAAAAAACGGGGGTGGAGAGAGGAGGAGAAAATAGAAACAATCAAAAGGGTGGCACAGAGAAGAGGCAAAGAGGTCACCTATGGGCAGAGGAGGTGAGAGGAAGAGTGTCACAGAAGAAGGAGGAGGAGGAGTCAAGTGTCACAGGAGAAGTCATAAAATAAGTATGGAGAGGTGGGTTAGTGACAGCTATCATTTATGAGGCATTCAAAGCATACCACTCAACCACTCAATATTGTATTTTCCTAGAGTGCTATGTCAGGGAACTCTCCTAATGATTTGGTTTCCCAACCTAGATTTTCTAGAAAATCAGTCAGAGAAAGATCAGTCAGAGAAAGAAATCAAAAGCAGAACCGATTTAAATTGAAACAATGTGCCCACCTTCTGCAAAGCACGCCTATCGGGAGTGTCTAGAATCTTTGCACAAAAACAAAAGCTAAGTAAAAGAGTCTGGTTCACCAGGCTAGTTTAAACTCCCTGAACATGGTAATAGAAACTACAGCCCTAGCTAATAGAAGGGAGGTTGAAAGCCAACAAATATCATTTGCATTTGCAACTATCATGCAAGCACAGCTTGGTGTAATACAAATAGCTGTGACCCCACACTGAAATGGGACTGTTAGCCTGCCTCGCCTCATATGATCAGAACACCAGCAGCGAAGCAAAGCGGAAAGCAGAGTGCAACCCAGGTGCTGAGTGAGTTTATCTGTCAGCTGTGGGGTTGAATGGCTTTTCATGTCAATGGCCAAGAGGAAAGGGAAAAGGAAAGGGAAAGGTGAGCGAGGGGAAAAGGTGACACAAATATTTTGGAGGTGAATCTCTGCATTCTGGCATGATAAAATAACAGATGCACATTGAGTGATGAGTGGTGTGTGTGTGTGTGTGTGTGTGTGTGTGCGCGCGTGCGTGTTGGGATTGCAGGTTTAAGAGGGGTCAGGGCTACAGTCAGGCGAGGGGGTGCAGGTTTAGCCATTAGGAGTCTGGCAGAAGAGAGGGCACAGGGCCAACAAGCAGCGCTAGATTCAATGTCAGAGGGTGTGCCAAAGAAACTGTTCCGTTTATGTGTCCGCATGGAGTACCAGTGTACAGGTGCATGCAAAGTGTGTGTGTGTGTGTGTTCAAATGCCACATAGGCCATGCTTAGAAGAGTCTTGTCTTGTCTTCCCATTTGCCACAATATAAACAGAGAATACATTTGTTATGTCTATGCTTTTTGTTTATATTTGCTAATTGTGACATTAAGATGACAAAGAATGCAAATACTAAAATGAATAATTATTGAAAAATGTTTTCTAAAATATGGATACCTAATAATTTCTAATGTTTAAACTCTGATAATACTGAATATAGTAATGGACCATAAACAGGAATTTTATTGACAATGACCTCTCTCTGCATAGTCACATGAAGCATGTGTTTTTCACCTGTCACCTAATTTCCTAACTTTCCCCCTATCCTTTGAGGATGCAGAAAATAAGTACATGCATTAGATATCTCTAGGCTTCATCATTGCAATCAATGCTCTGTTCTCTGTGTGTACCAAAACATCTATTTAATACCTATAACTATAAAATGCTCACACACTGACTAGACTAAAAGATATGAACATGTCTCTTCTGTCCTCGGTTCTCACACTGGCTCCCAATTTATAACGAATTAATTAAAATTCCAATTTTAACAAAGCACTCAATGCAGTCCTCCATAAATCCATAAAAGCTCCAAAATAAATATTAAATACTTAGGCCTCGCCTACCTGTTCTTAACTAACAATGACGGATATCTTGGAATACTTAACAACTTGGCTAACACCATGGACTAGTTGCTGTTTAAGCAGTAGCTGCCCAAGGTTTCTTCCTGACTAATAAAGAAAAACGACAAGGGATTTTTTTCTTGGCGCCTGTTGCTCACTACTCGCAGGTCCTGTGAACAACGTTAAAAGAAGAAGCTGTATGAATATAATTGAATTGAAAGACAAATTCTTCGCGGTTTAAGAAATTGGCCTAATGGAAAAAAGCAAACATTTTGTTGAAAGAATTGTACCTGGTCTCGCATGCTCCTCCCGAGTACACCTAGACTGCCCAACTACTTTTAATACCAAATCTAATCAGCAAAATTGTACATAATAGTAATGAAGCATACAGTTATGCAGAACCAATAGACTACCACAATTTCCGCGTATCGGTCTTTAACGTGTTTCGATGGTCGAGCAATAATGCAATGAGAATGAACGTATCCAGTTCTGTTTGGTCGCCAACCAACATCACACACCACCATAAAAAAGTTCAAGGGAATAAAAACACTTCTCACCTGCCCTCCGTGCCTCAGTTGAGCTCTGAGAGCGAGACTACTCTGGGTAAACCACTCAGGTGTCCTACGTTTAATAATACAAACGCATTTTTAACCTTGTCGTTAAAGGGTTCCCTGTGAGTCTGTTGTTAAGGAAACATGTTGTTAAGGGCCCTCATCACTAAGTTGCCTGTGTAATGCAGTCCGGCCCTATGAGAAGGTTACAATGCCTTTGTCTCCGCGCGCACGTGTCTGTTGGTGTGTGTGCGCGCGTGTGCGATAGAATAGCGTGTTCGTGTATGTGTGATACCAGCTGATACGCAGTGGTTACCTGTCTTGCCCAGGTGTCTGACAGCCATTAGTAGACTATCAGGTGACGTCCTTGGCTGTTATGTCACTGACCTTCACAATTCACCTTTGTATATTGAGGGGTTTTATTATTTAAAATATTTGAAATTTCTATTTCTTTCTACATAGTATACTTTTGTACCTGCTTTAATTATTCTCTTGTGCAGGGGGGTCTATGAATGGAGTCTCAGCTCAGTAAAGTTTAAGTTTGTGCAGCAATACTTATGCAGAAACTTTGGTTAGGCTGTCCATAGGGGGTTGTGGACGTGGTGCTCAGTAAGCTTATAGTGTGTCAGGAGTATGAGGCAGTTACAAGTTTGAGAGACGCTGTTCTAGCAGGCCTATGTATAGGTGTGGATAGTAAGTTTGGGAACCACTGCTCTATAGTGTGTGTAAGTGTGAAGGTATCTCTTCAAACGTTTTGAAGTGCATCACTATGTCTGAAACGGCAGATTACCATTTACATGATGTAATGCTTTTATACCAAGTGACATACCAATGGCACCTAAATCAGGTATCTGAGTAGAAGATTTAGCCTAGCTTTCAATTCTTTGTAGTGGCGACTGTGACTACAATTGTACACACGTAGCAATGTGCTCTCCCATGTGATGTCTATCTGCTTTGCGTGTAGTGCATGTGTTGTTGTCATGGGCTCATGTGTCCCTAGCAGACGCACAGTAGCATAACGAAAGCTCCATGTCTGTGTGGAGTGGAAACTTCATCCACCAAACAGACAATAGAGGACTCACCCATGGTATAATGAGCGCTTATCTCCATCACACACTCACACTCATGCACACAAATAATGTCATGCAGTCATGCATAAAGTCATGCATTCTTGAAGCATTTTTCAATGACCACCTATTTTTACCCTATGTTTTTTTTAGGTATATATATAATGCTGAAAACAATGCTTAAAACTAGACAGTTAATAACAACAAGATCCCTTAAGGATTCCCTAAAACATCTCTACAAAATAAGATTATGGTATTGTTTTGGGGATTTTAAAAAATCATTTATAATTTAAAATATTTTTAAAGCAACTCAGCGCAAATAGGTTACTTTTAAAATGTGTCTTCAAACTCATTTTGATGCTAAGTTGGCACTTGACATTGCACCATGCAAAGTTATTGATAGTGTTGGATAGAGACCTTTCTAATTTGTTTACTAACCAGGTCAATCATGGCAAGGGACATAAATATGAAGGCTTCTGTTGTGTTGATATAAAAACTCCATTTCACAGAACCATGCATTTCTAAACATGCTTAAATAAAAAGTATCAGCAGAGAGAAATGGCCAGCACTGAGGTGTGCTTGGAAAGCGATCACTGACAAGCGTGGAGACATACGGCAGGTTCTTTCCAGAGTGGTCTCGGAGCCAGTGCAGGACAGGCAGCAAATCTTCCAGATACTTTGACTTTTTCTTTTTGGTGTGATCAAGGCACGCCACAGACATGCCGCAGCTCAAGGTGTCAATCATTCTTCTAGCTGTGTTCTATTTCATCTGAAATGAAAGTGTTTATTCCTGTG
>JAGFZM010000066.1:561267-588651 GCA_017657215.1 Limnothrissa miodon
GAAACACGTCTGACAGAGGCTGTTGATAACATCTGTGAGGGCATCCTGCAGTACAGTGTGCATGCTGAGAGACCAGGAAGCCTCAGATATTCCAAGGTATCACATTGATGCAGTATTTAAAATTTAATTCATATTTTTATTAATATTTTTCTTACAGAATGGTGTCTGTGCTTAATTCACTTTAATTTTATATTTTTGCATTTTAAAAATAGTTTTGAATAATGTAACAAACAGCTTTGATGTCTGTGTCTCAGCATCTTTAGTCCATTCCAGAACCGTGTAGGCCTTTAGTGTCAACCAGAGTGACAACCAGAGTGACACTCACTAAAAACACTGCAGGATGAATTTGATACCAAATTGGAATCTAAGCAGAACCTTAAAAAGGTTATTTTCTCTAAACACAAACTCTATAGAAATAAACATGCGAAGGCCCCAACACATTCTCAATCCTTGTTCATACAGTTTTCTGAATACCCTGTATTCATTCACTTAATGGCCACTGTGCACCTCCTGACTGGCCTTTAACAATAAAAATTATCTGTTGTTGTAGGGCACCAGTCAAACCATGTCTACACTAAAAAACTTAATGAATAAGGGAGTGAAAGTGGAGTTGGGAATACCTTATGAGCTCTGGGATGAGCCATCAGTGGAGGTAGCTGACATGAAGAAACAGGTACCCGTGACCATAACTTCAGATTATTAGACATAGATAGATAGATAGATAGATAGATACTTTATTGATCCCCAAGGGGAAATTCAAGAAGACAGGGGTAGCATAGTGGTTAGGGAACCTGGATAAAGGTCAAATGGTCTATAAATTGAAGCATGGCACTTAAACCTAAGATGTTGTTGAGAGAATTGCCCGGAAGTAATTGATAGTTAACAAAATAAGTTGCAAATAAGTTGTAAATTATGAATATGCCTTACTGGGTTATGTGTCTGTGGTAAAGTGTGAGACCATGTTGGAGGAATATGAAGAGGTGGTGGAAGACTGGTACTTTCATCACCAGGAGGACAGACTAGAGAAGTTCCTCTGTGAGAACCATGTCTTGAAGAGCTCGGAACAAGGTATAGCGCACACACACAGACACACACACACACACTCACAAATTCAATCTTGCAGTGGCTCTCAGTCAACATAATAAAATGTATATCACCCTATTGAGAAGGGGAACATTAAAACAAATGTGAAAATGTATGAACACTTGTGATTTGTTGTAATTAAACGAATAATGAAACGGGCTGAGTAATATACAATGTACACTATAGTAATACAGGGTTTTATTTTTGTTTTGTTCTTATATTCACACCTTTGTTAGAATGTCTGAGGGAGGTCTGGAAGGGGGACACAGGGCTGAAAGGAGCAGGTCAGAAGACTGGAGAGGGAAAGGATGGGAAGACCCATGATGCTGGAGAACTTTGAAAACAGGGAACCCACATTTTTTTTAATTTACTTTTTGCCTCAAACACTAGCAAACCAAGTACAGTTTTTACCTCAAAATATATTTGACACAAACAAACAAACAAAAACAAAGTTTGTATGAAGTTTCTACAACATTGTTTACAATATGTAGACATTTCTGCCTACATGTACAGTCAATTTGTTACTTCGGAACAATTCAATTTACCAAAGAATTCAATTTTACCAAAGAAATACATATTTGCTGTTCCTTTTGGCTTTGCAGATTTGCACACAAAAGTGCCATATTGTTTACGTTAACATTTGAAAAGGGATCTTGTGTATTCAAATTAACATTTTTATCTAGGTTGCAATGAGAATACTTTTTACCAGGATGCCTTATATGTCAGCCGCCCTCGGGTTATTGTAAATTATGTTGGGTTTTATTGACATTGAGTGTTATTTGCCAAATATGTACAGTTTATATAATTAAATAAAAACTGTTTTCACAAAACTTTAACTTGTGTAAGCATTAGGGAATCTATGGACTACTGTACGAAGAAGGAATGCCCGCACACTTCTGAATCTCCCATACTTTTTATTGGTGATGCTGCAACGTTTCAACCCTACTGGGTCTTCATCAGGCAAAATGTCAATGAACTAGCCTAATCAGTAGAGTCAATATAGTTATATTTTGGTACACTGATGCACAATGGTTGCCTGTTTGCTATGGTTAAGCAATTAAACAAGACTTAGGAGGTTGGTTTATTTAGTTTGGTGGGTTGGTCATAAAAAGTCACTATCAGTTTTGATGTTTATCAATTACCTTCCACGTTAAAAAATACAGAGTGCAGTATTCACCTGAAGAATAAGAGCAGATCCTTGGTCTAATCTACATGTATTTACTAATGATAAGGAATATGAAATTAACAATCAAAATCATTATTATTGTTATTATGTATTATTAATACTGTTGAGGTCCACTGCAATTTGGACAATGTTCTGTTTATCCCATTTTCTGATCTTGAGAGGAGAGGTGAAGGATACGTGGAACTTGCAGGGCCTTTTGGTCAGATGAATATAACTAAGCCGTTGCCAAGTTTAGGGAATGTGGCACAAGATTATTGGTGGGTTAAGTCATATTGTGAATTCCAAAGGTGACCGGTGATCTTCTTGTTCTACTTCTGGATTAAAAGTAACAAAATGGTTTCAATTTAATTTTAGTCGCATTTGGCAATGTTAGTGTTTGTTTGGCATTGGTTGGAGATACAGTGGCAGGAGTAAAATACTGGCACCCACCTGGGCACAGAAGCAATGGAGGATGCTTTGGACTTTGGACTCATCACTGGTATTATGGTCATACAATCAACCTATTTCTTTTTTGAGGTTTTTACAAAACCCTTAAAGGGTACAAAACCCTTAGTTTGGCAATAAAAGCAGAATGCAAATGAAAAAATGCAGCACAATGAAAAAAGGCAAGGAAAAATAGTCAAATGATCACCTATTTTAATTGCAATTGGAGAAGTTTGGAACAGGCTTTGTTTTGTTATATTTGGAAAAAGTGATTACAGATTAGACAAATTCATGTTAGCTGTAAGAAACTTTATGTTTCTGAAACATTTTTTTATGGAGCATAAATGGAAAAAAACTGTATTTGAGATAAAATGACTTACATACAACACTGTAAACACTCACACATACACTCACATATACTCACACATGCTGAGTTAAGAAAGAATATTTTATGCATAATAACAACAGTAGTGTAAGTTAGTTAAAAGTTATAGCAAAGATGATGAACGTTTATATTATATGTTTACTTTTGTGTTTGACAAAATGTTCTGCTCACAGTTAGTAATTCTTTTTTTGTTGATCCCTCTCTGTAGACGACTGAGTCTGTGAGTGAACCTTGGGAATCTTCTATCTGGGTCATAAACGTGGAGGCAGCCGTTGATGTGACTAATCATCCACCACTGCATCTTTATATAAACACCTGTGTGGCCACCCTCAATCCTGATGTGAATTCTGTTCCTAAACACACCTTCATAGAAACTCAGGGGTCAGAATTTCTGCCTTATTAGCACTAATGTTTTCAACCTTTTTCCATCTTTTGTTTCATGTAAAAATGGACATCAGTGCAGATCAATGTTTAGCTATAACATTAAAACGGGACTAGGGGTTTTAATCATTTACAAACCAGATTCATCTATGTTTTATTTATTAACTGTTATAGTTGTTTAATTGTTGTTTAATAGTTGTCTATTATTTGTTTATTACTGTGTTGTACATGTAGGCTATAGTCTATAGTTCAAACACATTATTGACACAGTCTATGTTTTGGGTGAATCTAGAATTGCATGGACATGTATTTGTAAATTTGTAACAGCAGCAAGGTCCTGTAGTGCCCTCTTGTGGTAGGACATGGCCCACTTCCCTGTCCAGGTGCCTGACACCCTGCAGACTGGTTCTAGTTCCTGCTTCCTATTCAATTCAATTCAATTCAATTTTATTTATATAGCGCATTTTTACAAAACGCATGTCACAAAGCGCTTAACACAAGAGGCCCAATGAGCAACAGGGGCAAGGAAAAACTCCCTCGCAGCGTTTTTTGTTTTTACTTGTTATGGTAGAGGAAGAAACCTTGGGCAGTTCCGACGGCTCAAGGGGCTAACCCAACTGCCTAGGGCAGGTTTTCAGTCTCTCAGATGGCGGATAGTCCACTATTATTCCATTAGATACACATTACAAGAAAATTTTGGTAAATAAAGTAATGTAGGATTCCCATTAGAATCCCAGGATATAGTCCCATGTCATTAGGCGCAGTCAAGCCAGGGGCCAGCTAGAGGCTGTATCGATCATGTCAGGGTCATCTGTGAAGCTGAAGGCAGACCGCCTAGGAGAGAGATGCAGGATCAGGCAGTGGAGGGCAGGGGTGACCCTCAGCAGGGAGGCAGTGGCATGGACAGTGGAGTGGGTTGAGGACCATTCAGGAGTGCCGCCGGATCACGTTGGAAGAAGGTCCCAGGAGAACCCAGGAGGTGCAGGCGCAGGCAGTGGAAGGCAGTGATGACTCACGGCAGGGTGGTAATGGCATGGAAAATCAGAGAGGAGATGAGTTAGAACAGTCTCCATCAGATTTCAGAGAATGTGAGTTATATTGCATGTGAAACCATATACAGATGTTGGCTAAGTGAAGAGAGAGAAGTAAGTGGAGAGGAAAAGAGAGGAGGAGAAAGACAGAGTGGAAATTGTACGGTTTAACAGATGGGTGGATTGTGGCGGCATTAAACTATAGCAGCATAACTAAGGTATGATGTATAACAAGCCAACACCACCAAAGGAAATGGTCAGTGGCCACCAAGCCCTGGACAGGAGCTTACAGCAGAGGCAGTCCTTTCCAATAAAACCCTGAGGAGATGTGGCTTACCATACACCATCCCTAACTAAAGGGGTCAGTAAATAGAAAGGTTTTGAGTCTAGACTTAAAGGTGTTGAGAGTGTCCGCTTGACGAATGTTAGAAGGGAGTTTGTTCCACAGGACAGGCGCACGATGGCAGAAAGCTCTTCCTCCCATTGTTGATTTTGATATTCTAGGAATTACTAGGAGACCAGCATTCTGTGACCTTAGGGGTCTAGAAGGGTGGTAGGGAACAAGTAAGTCTTTAATATATGCTGGAGCAAGGCCATTAAGGGCTTTATATGTTAGGAGAAGTATTTTAAAATCAATTCGGCTTTTAACAGGAAGCCAATGTAAGGAAGCAAGGACAGGTGTGATATGTTCATATTTTTTTGTCCTAGTGAGTGCTCGTGCTGCAGCATTTTGTATTAGTTGAAGGTTTTTGATGCAGCTAGTACCACATCCAGAGAACAGTGCATTGCAATAGTCAAGTCTGGAGGTAACAAATGCATGTATTAGTTTTTCTGCATCCTCAATAGAAAGGAATTTTCTGACCTTAGCAATGTTGCGTAAATGAAAGAATGAGGTTTTGGAGATATGCTTTACATGACTATTTAAAGAGAGGTCTTGATCATATACACCCCAAGGTTCTTGACCTTTGTGTTAGGTGTGAGTGAAAGGTCACTAAGTAAGCTCTGATGATGGGGTAAAGTGTTGGTCAGATTTTTAGGGCCAATCAACATGACTTCAGTCTTATCAGAGTTTAAGCAAAGGAAATTATTAGTCATCCAGTTTTTGATGTCACTGAGGCAGGCAACAAGTTTTGTTACTGGCGTACAATCATTAGGCTTCATTGAAAGGTATAGTTGGGTATCATCTGCGTAAGAGTGGAAAGTAATGCCATGTTTTCTAATAACAGATCCCAAAGGTAGCATGTAAAGGGAGAATAGCAGAGGTCCCAGTACTGATCCTTGGGGCACACCATACTTGACTTCAGTGTGGCATGATGCTTCATTATGTGCATGTACAAACTGGTAACGTCCAGTAAGGTATGACCTGAGCCAGGCTAATGCAGAATCTTTGCCAATCATATGCTCAAGTCTATGTAGTAGGATGCTGTGATCAATAGTGTCGAAAGCAGCACTTAGATCCAGTAGGATTAATAATGAAATGCATCCATTATCAGATGAGATAAGGAGATCATTGTAGACCTTTACTAGGGCTGATTCTGTGCTATGGTATGCTCTAAAGCCAGATTGATAGGTTTCCTGAATGTTATTTGCGTCCAAGAAAGTACGAATTTGCTTAGACACTATTTTTTCAAGAATCTTTGATATAAATGGGAGGTTGGATATAGGTCGGTAGTTAGCCAGGACATCAGGGTCAAGGTTGGGCTTTTTGATTAAAGGCTTAATGACAGATGTCTTGAAAAGTTTGGGAACATGTCCTGCTGCAAGAGAGTGATTTATAATATTAAGTATCGGCTCAGCTAGGCTAGGGAGAGTAGCCTTAAGGAGATCAGTAGGAATTGGATCCAGTAGACAAGTAGAGGCCTTACTTGATGAGATCAGCTTGATAATTTCAGATATACTGGCAGGTGTAAACGAGTCCAGGTATGCTATAGGTCGGCTAGGAGTTGCTGTTTCCATTATAGGGGAACCAGCTGAATTTGAGGTTTGAATGGTGTTATTTATTTTACCTCTAATACATTCAATTTTATCATTAAAAAAAATCATGAAATCATTACTGTCTAATGTTATTGGAATTGAGTGTGTCACTTCATTCCTACTTTTAGTTAAGCGTGATATTGTGTTAAAGAGGAATTTGGGATTGTTTTTATTATCATTTATAAGTGAGGAGTAGTATTCTGTTTTTGCATTATTAAGTGCTTTCTTATAGTCTTTTAGGCTGTCTTTCCATGCAAGATGGAACACTTCAAGTTTGGTGGCATACCATTTTCTCTCAAGTTTACGTGCAGCTTGCTTCATTGAGCGTGTCTGTGCTGTATACCATGGGGCAATTTTGTCTTGTTTTCTAATTTTCTTTTTAAGTGGCGCAATGGAATTTAATGTAGTGTAAAGTGCATCTATAACATTATCAGTTAATTGATCAACTTGAGTAGGGCTGGGAGGAGGGCCTTCTAATGTGTATTGTGTCATTAAGGGTTCAAGAAGAGAAGGAATTTTATCTATGAAGTCACTTGTGGCTTGGGAGGTTATTCGTCTAGTGTGGTAGCAAATAGAGTTAGGGGCTGTAGAATCTATTGTAGTCTTTAGAGTTATTAGGGAATGGTCAGTTAGTGAAGGACATTGAGGTAGGATAGCAAGTTGTTCTATTTGTGCACCATATGTTAGAACAAGGTCAATAGTATGACTACCTTTATGTGTGGGTGCATTAACATGTTGGAAAAAGCCAATGTGTTCAATTAAGGATTTGAACGCTGATGCCAGGCTATTATTTACATCATCCACGTGGATGTTGAAATCGCCCAACACTACCATGTGTGTGGGATGATGACCGGCTACTCTTCCAGTAGAGCTCCTTCATGTCCTTTCAGATGGATGCCCATCCGGTCAGTGATAAATTATCCTGATAACATGCAGTGTTTGATGCTGAAAGACTGTAGCATAGCACAAGGGAGGAAGGGTTCAGTTCAGTTCTAGTGAATATTACTCTGAACTTTTTTTTTTACTGATTTTACACTACAAAAGAGCATAATCTTCACTTCCTTATGTCACAATACAAGCCCAATGTCTTTCACACATTTTATTTTTCAGAATATCAGTCTTCAATTGGCATACTAATTCTTAGACCACTAAAATGTAGGTTATGTACAGCTGCTTTTACAGTGTTTACACTGATGGCTGACACAGTGAAGCTATATTATCTGCAGTCATATAATTTTTGTCATTATGGTTACCCATACATACACCGGTAATGTGAAACAGTCACGTAGAACAATTGTGTCAAGTGAGTCTCCAATTTAACACAAGTCACCACATTGCAGGGGCTATTTAGTAGATGTCTGTTTTAGTAGATGTCTTTAGTCAAATAGAGGTTGGTACTGCTTAATACAGTGCAATGGTTAGAGTTAGATAGTGTAATGTTTTGGCTAAAACAGTAACTTGGCACATCAACCATTTTTTTAGGAAAAAATGAAGTTGCAACTTTTTTTGTCATTCACCCAATATTTTGGTGTTGTTTTATAAATATATGTGCGCCAGTAGGTGGCGACAATGTGGCAGGAGCTCAGAGTATGTGAAGCTTGCAAAAGTGACCCTGACCTGGCCTTATTGTGATTATAAGCAAGCCTAAGTTGCATTGTGCCTATTTTGACAGAACAATTTGTAGCCCGGTGTTTAGAATGCCTGCCAATAGTAGCTGGCTTTTATCTTTATAGGTAGGCTAACTGTGGAGCTGAACTGTTAGATGACTGCATTTCAGTGCTCCTCATTTATCTCAGTGCATGGTCTTACCTGGCTGATACTTCAGCTATAGCTTAAGAATATAGAAACCTAGCTAATATAATAGGCTAATTGGTTTAAGCTAACATTGTGTCGATTGAATGACATTGGGGGATTTGTATGGAAGCATGGTCGCTCACTCTTAAAAACCAAATGTGTGAGTGTAGGTACAGTAGAGGAGGAGGGCTCTGTATTGAAATCTTGTTTTTTCTCTCTTTCCCTTTCTCTTCAGCTTTTGGGTGCATGGGATAATGCAACAACAATGCAAAAAAGCAATAGTTGCTATCTCTTTTTTAGGTATGTTTTTAAGGGAAAAAAATCTTGTAGCTATATTTGTTTTTTTTATCATTTTTGGCATGCTTGTTGAAGAAAGGTCTTTGTTTCAACATTCTTTTAACATTGTTTACACATATTTAGATATTTGAAATATAAACAGATATTTTTAAACATTTTTTATCTGCACATCACCTGTTGCCTTGAGTTACTGTTTATACCACATGTTATGTTTAGAAATATGCCAGCTGTACTTTAGCTGTATATCTTCTGTTACTGTTTACCTGTAAATCCTCTGTAGTCTTTAGCTGTATATCACTACACTTTAGCTGTATATCACTACCTAGAGTCTGTCCCCATGGAACAGTGGCCGGAGATAAGGGGGGCTGTGGCCGTGGCCAAGTGTGCAACAACTCTAAATTAAAAAACTGCTACCTACAAGTGTTTGACACCCATGTTGTGGGATATTATTTGTAAAGGTCATTAATTGCTAGCCACAGGATTTGGACTTCACTGTGTTAAGCAATAACAATAATAAGTAAAGGTAACAGTTAAATTCTTGTAATCTTGGATAATGGGTTTGTAAAATAAAGGGGTGGTCATCAGACAGATTATTCTGTATAATCCTGTATAATTCTGGTGGTCATCAGACAGATTATTCTGGGGGCCGGGGTGGCATTAGGGTTAAGGAGCACCAAGATAAGCATTTGTTCATTCAGTAAAACAAAGCATCAGTTTTGGACACAAACTAAGGTTCTCATATTCACTGCATTATATCCAAACATGTGCCTTGACTTAGTCCAATGATCAAACAAATCAGCTTAAATCAAAACCACCTGTACTTAAAACCCTGCTGTTCTGAACGTTTCTTGGAATTAACCCAAAGAGGCTTCATGGAGACATGATCATAATAAAAAACATTGTGGGTTAAAGTTTCCCAAAATTTTAACATAGATGAAGTTACTCTTTGATTATCTTGGGAACATGCCAATTAATATCACTTCAATCATAATCATAAACATATATTTCAATCAAACTATTATCTAGCTTCTTGGTTTCAACAAACAATCGGGCTGTCCAAACCACTGATTAAATGTTGCATAATACCACATAATAACAATGTGTATATATATTAAGACGTGCTCAGTCCTGGACCATCCTCAGCATTCTCCCAATGATAGGCTACGCACGGCCCCCCTCATCTTTAATTCGCAGTCTACTGTTGTTAAAAACATTAAAGTCACGTGTTCTAAATAAAATTATCTACATCCTCGCCATAAGAATGCGAATAGATGTCTGTTTTAATTTAGTCTGTCGATAAAGTGAATTCCTTACTTTGCCAAACAACATTAGGCTATTATGAGGTCTTAGTCATCAAACTGATATTAGATATTTCGCTTTGCAAATGAAATGTTTCTTTTGTCTTTATCCAAAACATTTCAGCAACACCATAAATCTTAAATTACAGCAGTTGTTAAGCGACGGTTGCTGATTGAGTCAACGCCTAATGTGTGTGTTTTCACTCCACGCCTCGGGATATTTCGTAGAACGCAAACTTCATCATACCAAATGTTTCGATAGAAACTCTTATTTATTGGCGCTGTGTAATTTTCTCTGCCGTTCATTTGCAATTGCAAGTGCACGAATACAATGTTAGCATGCAGAAAATAGAGATTATTGTAAACGAAGACACTGAAGCTTCGGAACGGGGGTGGGGGTCATTAGTAACCGCATATTTCCAAAAACATATTAAAACTGTTCTTGCCCAGAATCTGTTCTGAATAATTTGATGTGCCTCGTTGGGGCATTTTGGGTGGAGGTGGTGGATGAGGTTTAATTCTGTGAAAAGCCACCGTAGCCTTCTCAGTTTATATAACCTTTTTTCACTTTTCTTGGAACGATTTCCGTCCCCAAAACGTCTGCAAATTCTCTTCTGCGCCTATCAAACCATCTGTTTGCCTTAAGGTAACTGATTCTGCGTTTGCAGTCTTCTTTTTTTCCACCTACCGTGGCATGAATGCTACACAAAGGTGACGTGTCGGAATTTGATATGATACACAATAACGCCGAATGAGTTTGTTTTATGGCACTTGTCACCTTTCCAACAATATCAATTCTAAACGTTTCTCTGGCACGTTCATGCTCATACACAAACACACACACGCACACACACACACACACACACACACACACACCTGGGACGCATTCCTCAAGGGAAGTCATCAATCAGCTTTACTGGGTTCTCTGGGAAAGTGACTTCGGCTCTCCACCCTCAGATTCACTTGTTCTTTTCCTCTTTACGTGACATTTACTTTTCCCCCTTTTTCTTTCCACCCCTCCTCATTTGGCATCGTTCCTCCATCTGAATCCGCTTTAGCTCGTCTGCTGCGCCGCTGCATGTGAGAACACATCTGTGGGGTTCCCCGGGATGTTTGCGCAAGTGTTATTACAAGTGTGCGTTTTTATAAATCTAAACAAGCGTAACGTCGGTGATTAAATGCGGTGTAATGACCCGCATCCTTTCAACATTAAGTCTCTTCGCATCTTTAAAATACCCGCCAGCGCTGAGTTCGCACTCTGCTCCAGCCCATGTGCAGATGTTAACAGAGTGTGCCAATGCCTGTGCGTTGACGTCAGGGCAAGACGCCCCCTGCCGTGGTGGGCGAACACGACCCCCGTTCCTTGGAGCTCCTGCCTCAGCACGGCTCAGCTGGGTAGCTGTCCATTTGCCGTCGGCGCGAATTGATAAAGTCTGCATGAGAAGGTGATCACGCATCGAGACGCACATGGTGAGTGGTCCAGACACTTGTTCATCAGCTTTTAATCGTTCTTTTAGACTGCGTTTTTCGCCCATGTCGAGTTAAGTCACTCTGAACTGTAGGTTGGAGTTTTATATTTAGAACCTAAGGCACCCAGGCATTGACAAGTTGATTAGTTAGACCCGGTGATGGTGGTGCTAAAGTTCGCGCGTTACGAGGAGGCGCGCGAGGTGTTTATTTAAACATATTTCGACATTGAAATCCCAAGTTTACATCCACCTTTACATCCATCTTTTGAGGTTATGCATTAATGAATTTGTGATCACATTAATTGTTCAGTAAACTACCGTAGGAAGGGATGAGACTACTATTTTTGTAAGCCTACCGTCGTCAGGTGAATGGACACTATAGCTCTTTCCGGACAACTATAAATAACACATACCTAAATCATCTCTTGTATTATCTTTTGATAACTTTTCCGACTCGGGCATAATGTATTTAATCTATCGGATCAATAATGTCACCTGTGCCGTCAAAGTAGGCTAAATGACTTACTCGTAACTTGTGAATGTCTATAGCTGCAAAAGTTGCACCTTGTTTGGAAAAATTAAAACTTCCCCTAACCTTTACATTTGCCTCTTCAGGTCAGTTTAGGGGATGTTATGAATAGTTTTCAGTCCTCTGAATAAAGTCAAGGGCGCAATAAATAATCTTTGGAGACACTGAAATTACAGTGACCAATTACCTGAAATTACTATAAATTGTCTGGACAAGGAAAGGATAACAATTTAAATGCTGGGAATTCGTTTTTCAATAGACCATAATTGTTTTAAGGTATGTGCCTTCGCCGCTGCTCGGCGAGTGTTGCCAGACCTGTCAACCCAAATATGATTTCAGTTAAATGAAGCGTATGTGCCATCATTTGTCCTGTACACCCTACAAAGTTGTACATTTGTCATTCGCGTAATCTAAAAACAAGAATCTATCTAGGGACTGTTCAGTTGCATATAATTTACTGCGGAACAGCTGAAAAGTATATTAAACTAAAATAAAATTAGCAAATTAAATAACATAATTATTGTTATGATTGTTGTTGTTGTTAAAGGATGAACACAGACGCATGGCCTAAAGCCGGACACGACATGGTATGCTGCGTTATTTTTCACACTTAAATCCACTAGATTAATTAAAACAAATTAAATTTGGTTTATAAATGAAACACCGCCGTTGTGAGCGTTTATGGCTTCCTCAGTGGTGTGACTCAGCGTGTTGTTTTATTGGAGAAATTTCATTTCCGTTGTTTGAAACTAAGGCCAGCTGTTTTTTCCCCTTGTACGTTAGGTCAGTTATTACCTGTCAAGTTTCCTCTGAGGTAATGTTTGTTATTTATTGATGTCACACTGCTGACACTGCTCCCGACCTCCATAATCCTGGCCTGTTTCGTTTGCTGATCATTCAGGTCATGCGTAAACAAAATACACTCTGGCATTCAGTGATGGCTAATATAATTGTCGCAAACAATATGTTATTATACGAATAATGTGAAAGTATTAGAATAAGTGTAAATGCTTAATACATATTTAAATCAGTTGTTTAAGTGTTAAAGTTACGTTATGGAAATCGACACACAAGGCAGAGACCTTACATGATCTTTATTTGTCTTCTAGAGTAAGATTTGTCTTCTTGTCTTCTTCTTTTTTAATATTCAATCATGCAAATGCTAAATCCATTACTCGTCTCTGTGCGTAATCACTGGAGTTCAGGCTTTTTAAAAATGTGTCCACCTTTCCTCACTGTTCATTTGACTGTGTTGAATTTGGCATGGTTGGAACATGGGAAATGTCGGACCTCCATTTCATCTGCATCTGTTTCTCAATATGGCCTTCAGAGCAGCAAGCCTCACAGGGAACGCTGCTGCCAACTAGCATTAAACTAGCGTGGGAGAGAGAATATGGGAGCCTGTGGTATACGTGTGTGTCCACTTTCTCTCCATTTCATTTTCTTGCAAGCTTTTCTCCTTTTTTGCATGTATGATTATCATTTCATTCACCAATTAATGTTCAATGGTAACTTACTCAAAACTATAGCAGTGGGCTTGTGTGATTAATCGGGATAAAAGGTGAAAAAAATCTCTCCTTGAAGCCCTATACATATGTTGAATGCTGTTATACATATACTGTATGCTGCTGTTATACATACTGTATGGTGCTAAGACTAACAAAATAATTTTATCTAAACATAATTATTTTATCTGAACAAAAAAAAATCACACGCAACAGAAAATTAACTTTTTTCTGTGTAACAAAAAGCAGATTTAAACAGTTCAAAGGCTATGAACTGCACACACAATATAATTCGGTGCAAGTGTAAATTAAAGCGCGAGCGTAAAATCTATAACGGTAATAAACAAGTCTATTCAACCCAAATAAGCAGAATTAGGGGACATACATAGGGACATTGGGGTTTTCTGTATCTCGTATCTCTCTAGTCAGATTGCAGATGGTTTCTGATTTCGTGTGAACAATGAGCTGTAAACGAGTCCGTCACACTGGCTAAAGATATAGACGCAGTGATAATCCACTTTATGCATCTCCCTCATCAGCGCCACTAAAATTAGATTATTACACCTAAAAGCTGTTTTAGGAATCACCTCGAAGGGGAACAAAATCCTGGGAGCAGATAAGGAATGCCACATAGAAATCAGGATGGGTATAGATGGGGTTTCTTCCTGCAAGCGCTTTTTTCCCCTTCTCTCCCTCTCTCTCTCCGCTCACTCACTCCATATGTCCTTTGTTTGTTTGACCTCAGTAGTCAGTGTTGTGTTTCGGACAGGCTAAGGACAATTGAAATTAACAAAGGTGTTGCTATGAGTTGATGACAAGAACCAACAGGTGCCTCTCTCTCTCTCTCTCTCTCTCTCTCTGTCTGTGTGTGTGGGAGAAAAAGAGAAACAGTGCGCAAAAGGGAGAGTGAAAGAGGGAGCTTATGTTTTTGTTTTGGTAGAACACCATCTGCGTCAGTGACAGATGAGCTTTCATTTATTTTAAACCCAATATGTTCTTGAAGAGGATGATGGATTGTACCAATTTAGTGGTATGCATGTTCACTTTAGGAAAACTCAAAAATTCCTGCTGACATAAGGATGCTGTGTAATAGCATTTTTAAGCTACTATTGCCTGATAAGATAAAAGTGTAGATCATTGTGTGTGTGTGTGTGTGTGTGTGTGTGTATTACAGAAAAATAGTGAGAACTAAGAATGCACTTGGAAATATTTTGTGTGTGTTTGTGTACACAATAGTTTGTATGTATCTGTCTCTGTGTGTGTACAAGTGAGACGTTTTCAGGATCTCTGGTGGGGTGTGTTCTCCATGACGAGGAATGTTAACGCATTAAAACGTGTGAGACAGCTCAAATCCTACTCATCTGCTTGACAATGCTGAACAACTCCCGAACAATCCCTTGCCACAATGCAGGGAATTGGACCGATGAACAGGGCAACTGGAAAGATGTAGTGTGTGTGTGTGTGTGTGTGCATGTAGAGAGAGAGAGAGAGAAAGAGCTAAGCAGAAAGATAGAAATACACAGGCACAGATGAAGATAAAAAGAAAAAGTGCATTCTTGATACATTGGAAAAGATAGACAGACAGACAGACAGTCATCCAGCTCCCCACGGCTGCCTCCGTTGCCTTTTTTAAGCGCCCCCCGGCTGAGCTGTTTGCTGTTGGTGCCGTGTTTGCAGCCTTGTTCGACTTTTACTGCTCATGTTTATTGTGGGATTAAATGGAGCCGGTGGCTGCTGAGAGCTGTGTTTGACACGGACCGCAGTCTCCGGTGCTGTAGGATGATCTTTACGCTAAGATGCTCCAGCTTCTGTGAAGCTTTTAAAAGACGTGTAATTATACCACTGCTAATAAATCTCTTCTTCCTGTCTGTCCTTCTAGTCTATATGCCCAAAGGGTATTTACTCCTTAACATAGACCCACACTGTGTACATGTACCCACAGTACATACAGTATGTATAGAATATATACAAAATGACAGTATGTCATTACTAGTCGATTAAACTCCATTAAACATTTTCTAAAACAGACTGGTACATTTAGACTCTACAGGTTGTACAAAGAAACATAGCCTTTTTCTTATGTTCTATGACAGAGACTTTGGCTATGTGTTCTCCTAGGACCATGAATGTGCCCAGGGTTTTTTTTTGTTCTTGATTGCAAGGTACCCTGCCATTTGGCTGTTCTCTGTCATTCTTGGCTTCAATTTTATTTTCTTTACTGGACATGTTACAGATTAGAAATGTACTTTTATGAAATAACATACGAGTTAACAATATGAATAAAAACAAGAGAAAAGGTTTGGAATTATTTTAATCAATTTATTTATAGATTTATCTTAACAGTAATGTACTTGCATTTGTGGATAGGTTCAAGTGAAACTATTGTTGACCTCTTTAGAAAATCTTTAGGTATGTTGTCACAGGATTGTCCTGCATGGTTGTTTGATACATTCAGCTGCTGAGTTCTGATTGAGAAGTCTGTAGCACCTTACAGATGTTTGATGTCCTAGTGGATGTCATAATGCAGTGTTTGTGCACGGAAAGCCCACTGGCATGGTTATCTGTCCACAACAGCCCAGGCTTGCCAGAACTAATACTCCACCAAAGGGTCTTGGGCCCGGGGAAGTGTCTGTCCCAAGGGTTCCTGAGAGCAGAGCAAGATCCAGTGAAAGGTCTTGCTAACGAGAGCTGCCGCTTCCTTGTGTTAAAAGCCACACACACACACACACCATCCCCAGCTAGGGCCGTGTCTCAGCAGGCTGTAAACATGCCGACGGCTGTCATCAGGTGTTTTTCTAGAGCTCAGATGCCCCAGCCCACCCTCAGTAGGCTCTCCCATGGACCAGCCTGGACCTTAAAGGTCCTCAGACGGAGATAGTGTTGAGCTCACCTTTGACATCATGATTTTAAAAATAAACCCACCGTTCAACTGCAGTTTAGGGGCCTACTGCATGGAATTTACATGGATATTACATGTGAAATAATTTCTATTATTAAATTAGTTCATTTTTATTTTGTAATTTAACATTTATTTTGTTTTATAATTTGATCTATGATGGAATATGTATTGGAATATTGAAATATAAATATTGGAAGTAATTAGCACTTCATCTTAGTGTCTTAAGACTGCAGTGGTATTGTAAATGTTGAACTTGAGCATTGAGAGGACAGATCCCTAGTCATAGACGCCACATATTAGCGTCCTGGCTCCCATGACTGCTCTCTGAAAGTGTCATAGCAGTCCAGTGTGTGTGTGTGTGTGTGTGTGTGCATAAACCTCCCTAATTACTCACACCTTCGCACGAAAACAAAGTAATTTTGCTCATTTCTCCCTGACTAGCTGATGACTTATCGTGGGAAAGCGCGGATGCATCCGGATCGTCTTTAAAGACCTTGGTGGGCCCGACCTCCAGCCGTCGCCTTCCGACCTGCTCGGAGTGAGAATTTATGGAAAGCATAGGACAAATCACAGAAACCTTATCCATCCAGCCCTCCTGCCTCCTTCCAGTCCCCCACAGCACCCTCGCCCAACCGCCCCCAACCACCACCACCACCAGTGCCTCTTTACACCCCCCATCCCCCACCTCAGACTAGGCGACAATCTGCCCGGAGTCTAAACGAGGCTCAATTTAGCCCTGCTAGTGCGCCCCCTAGGGGACCATGAATCTCTCATGCACTTGTAATGAGCTATGTTTAATTAGCAATGTCATGTAACTTAGAACAAACGCAGATCATGCCACAGGAATGCCACATCACCCTCCCCTCAATCACTATATAGGTCTGGAGACAGGCACTGGATAACATTCAACCTCCCCCTCACTGTCTGTCTGCTAGACGTCCACGTACACAGGCTTCCATAGCTACCCCTGTTAAAGGGATAGTTCGGTTTTTAACACATTGAGCCCCTTTCACAGGTTGTCTAAAATGCAATAAAGTGGTTGACATCGAAATTTTGACGATTGCTTCTGTCTCGGCTATTTGGGAAATGTAGAATCGCCTCTGCCTCCCTTCAAAATGGCTAGCAATGGGCATGTGTTGTTTCTATCCTTAAAACACTGGTTTTAAAAAAGTGCTACTCACCAAGTGGTTAGTGGTGCTCAATGATGTTCCAAAACATGTATCGTAGCGAAATAAAGCTTCCGTCATCTTTTATTTGGCACTTTGTTAATATGAAGGAGCAAATAGATCCCTTCGGGACTTACAAAATGGCAAATAAAACATGACAGAAACTGTATTTTGCTACGATACTTGGGTTGGAACATCAGCAAACGCCACTAATCACTCCATGAGTAGCACTTTTTTAAAACCAGTCTTCAAAGGATAGAAACAACACATGCCCATTGCTAGCCATTTTAAAGGCAGGCAGAGGCGATTCTATATTTCCCATATAGCCGAGACAGGAGCAATCGTCAAAATTTCGATGTCAACCACTTTATTGCATTTTAGACAACCTGTGAAAGGGGCTCAATGTGTTAAAAACCGAACTATCCCTTTAAGCTTGCCTTGACACCTGCACCTCTCTCTCACTCGCTCTTCATCTGTATCCCTCTCTTGGGGTCCTCAGTGACAGGCTTGGCTCAGCTTTAAAGCCGCAATGACACCATCAGTCATCCATACCCCTCCAGTCCAACATTGGTAATAATATATTTTTAAATTATTTAAATTGAATAACTTATCTCTTGCTTGAGAGATCCCCGACACTTGTGGGACTTTAAATAACATAGCTCGATTGCTAGTGATTGGTACTGAAAATAACTAGATTGATTGCTACTTCTGTCTCAGTATCTCGGTGAAGTTTTTTCCCTGCATGACTGGGGATCTGTGGCCTTGGTGCAAACTGAGAGACACTCATTTATACATTACTCTTGCTGTGAAAGTATCAAAGATGTCACAATCAGGGTTCAGAAAGCAGATGTCAATCTATAGGCCATATTGATGGTACCTATGCAGTTAATACAGGTGTTTACATTTATTAGCTTATCAGGGGTATGACTCGCAAAATCGTACTGAGTTACTAAACTGAATTACTAAATAACTAAGTTAGAAAATTTGTTGGTTGCAATGCAGTTGCCAGTTGGCAAACAGATGCCTAACCAGCTGAGGAGTTATGCTATTCGAAATCAGTCAATTCAGTCAATGTGTAGAATTTTTTTTTGTACTTAAGTTCTTCCCTGAACCCTCAATAAAGTTCCTGTCATGAATCAATCACACAGGAAGTAAATTCATGCTATGAAAAGAGCCGTTCACATCAAGAATGATAGCTTTTAACTATTAAGAGAAATGAGTCTCGCTCTATTAATGTGAATGTGAATTATCCACACAACTATGACACGCCATATGCAATGGTGTAGTTGAGATCCCTTTCAGAGCATTTTTCTTAAACGTTAACAGGCTGACAACCAATCAAAATCCAAGAAATTTTAGACATTATTTCATTTACATGAGGTCAGACACTGGTCAGTACAATGTTGGTTTAATCATCGGTCAGTGTGGACGAAAGTAACGTTTTGTTTTACATAGCGTCAACGTTTATATTGTTTATATCGTTTATATCGTTATCTGTACAGTTATTGTTTCAGGTGTGAGTGGCTTAACAATGCTGAACAAGTCGCACAAAATTCCTGCTCCAAGTTCTAAGATCTGAACCCTCACAAATTGAATTGACCCAATGACTGGTTGATGTTAGGGATGTAAAAAAAAATTACAAACAGGGTTAACCTGTTTATTTGTTACCCTAGTTATGGCAGCGTCAAAATACAATTTTACACCCGTCAAAATACAATTTTAACACAGGTTTATTTTTTTTTATAATATTCACTGCAATGCCGCATCTAATATAGCTTGTTCAGTTGATCTCTAAAGAATACTCTGGGTGTTTTTGTAAATTGAATTTGCCACTCTGAAAATGTGATACCACTCTGCAGTTCAAAATAGATAAGTATTCTATTTTTCTGTAAATAAACAAACGTTTTTTGACAGATCAAACTGACTCATTTTTAACCGGTCACAAATCATTTTAACCGATTATGTTTTTTTTTAACCGGTTAAAAACCGGTTAAAGGTTAACCATTTAAATCCCTAGTTGATGTATGCCTGTAGGGTTCCGTATGGAGTATAGAGGACACTGAAATTCAGTCCATATTTTAACATAGCCAGACTATTTAAGCCTGTCTCGATATGTTTTCATCGTGCTGGCTGACTGATGTTCTGCCCACCCTATCCCCAGGAGCTTAAGCTTACACCACAGTCTTGGAGAGACGCACTAACCGATGCCATCGAGTCGGCCTGAGACTCGATCTATCAGTCGATTAATTAATCCGGATAGCGTTTTCACTGGAGGCTCCGGTTTCCCCCCGGGCATGTCACAACACGTGTGGAATGCCCATACCCCTGGAATGTGCCGCGGCGAGACTGGGGACACAGTTGGGCCGCTCAACACCTGAACCCCCACCTCCACCCCCTCCTCCCTTCCAACCACCCAACCACCTCTGTTGCTACCTATAGCAATGACACCTTCAAGAGTAGCTTGCAAAATAGATGTACAGTTTTCATGGAGCTTCAAATGGTTCTGGTACATGGAAAAGCTATTGTCTATTTACCCACTTTCTATCTCTATCTCACTTTCTCTACAACTCCCATGCTTTCGTCCATCTATCAGTCTATCTATCTCTCTATTTATCCTCCTCTTGTTCAGGCCCAGAGGGCAGCCTCATGTTTCAGTCACTGGTCTAATTGAGAGGGGTGACTCGTCCCCTTCTTCCACCCTCTTTCCAACTTTTCCTCCCTCTCTCTTTCTAGTTCTCTCTGTCCACACCCCCCCCCCCCCACCCTCTCTCTTCTCCTACAGGGTTGGTTTATGCATCCCTGCTGACTCCGCTGTCAGTGTCAAACGCTTGTTAGGGCACCATCAATCTTCAGCACTTAGGAATATTCCCAGAACGGCACGAGGCAGGTGATATAAGGAAAGCGCATGTGTGTGTGTGTGTGTGTATGTGTAAGGGTGGGGCATGGTGGGTTGTGGAGGAAGGGTGTGTATGTGAGACTGAGTGAGAGCGAAAGACAGAGGGGTTTGGAGAAGAGAGAATTGGTGAGAAACGGGAACAAGTGCAAGGCTGTGTGCGCAAGGGTGGTGAGGCATGTGCAATGGTGTGGAGCAAAAAGCAGGGGGAAAAAAGATCATTATGAAAGCAGATTTGTGCGAAACGGAGCAACTGCTAGACTGTGAGAAAGGAAATGGCCAACAGACAGAGATACGGTGCTGTGAAGAACAAACTTAATGAGGAGGCAAAGAAATGCCATGATTGCGGGGGAATGTAATGAAGTGTCCTTGAAATATATTCAGTGAGATTCGCGGGTGTAGCTGGGTCCCTCTGGACTTCTCAGGCCTTGAAATCCAACAGGTTGTCTCAGTCGTAGATCACCCCGGCTGGAAAAGTAGTCCCATTGTTTGGTAGGTCCCTAACCCGAGATCGCCCGCTAACATTGCCGGTGTCGGATCACACGTCGACAGATAAATAAATTCCTTGTGTCAGCGTCTCGTAAAAGGAGAGAAAAAGTGATTCTTTCGAGTGGTGGTATCGACATACAACAACAACACACACATGCACTCACACAGTTTCTCATACCAATATAGTCACAGACACGCACAGACACACACACAGATGGGGGGCCGGATGAGGGTTGAAGCCCAGCCTTGCATGGTTCACATTTGCACCATAAATCTTCCAGCTCGATCATTCCCTCTAATCTCTGTCTATCCGTCTGTCTTCCTCCCACCATCCCCCTGAATCTCTCTCTCTCTCTATCTATCTATCTATCTATTTTTTTGTTTTTATTCTCTCCATTTATGTTGACATCTTATTCAATCCCCCTTTGTCATTTGTGTGTCCAGCGAGAGCCTCTATGACTCACAGATCTGCACAGATCTTGACTTGCACTTGTGGATTTGTGTTTTTTAGATTTTTTTTACCAGGACTTTTTGTGGGTCATGAGGGTAACTAAAAAGTTGTCTTTAGAAAGAAAGAAAGAGAGAGAGGGAAGCATTAAAGAAGGAACAGATAGAAGGGGTTCTATCTGTTCCTTCTTTAATGCTTCCCTCTCTCTCTTTCTTTCTTTCTTTCTTTCTCTCTTTCTTTTGTTCTCACTCTCTCTCTCATTCTGTTTCACTCTGTGATTTTCATTTGTTTCCTACCAGGACCTCTTTTGGGGGTAACCCCCAACCCCCTTTTTTGGGGGTATATCTCTCTGTCTGTTCCCTCCATCCTGCTGCCTCCCTCCCTCTCTCTCTCTTGATCTGTCTGTCTCACTCTCTCTCTCACTGTCTCACTCTGTCCTTCTTGACTTCCTTCTTTCTCTGTCCATTCAGACACTTCCTTACGTAGCACGAGTTGAAGGTCGTAAATATGATTCATGTGACTGCTGCTGTGTCAGGGCCAGCTGTTACTCCAGCTTTTTGTCATCCACCCAGATCCGTCTGTGATCCCTCACTCCCTTTCACTCATCCAAAAACTCATCCTGTTTTTTTTCCTCCTTTTTGTCCTGACCCCTATCCAAAACGTTAAGATGAATACTTTTTAAAAGGCTGTGTGCCTGATCTGGTGCCTTAGATATCCTGTTGAGAGCTGGTCAGGATCAGGGCTATAAAATGGTAGTGGTTTGACTTTGGAAACTGCTTGCATCTGAACTGGGATGTTTTCAATAGAACCACAGGTGGTCTGTAAGAAGGAAAATGAATACGTGGTCCACTCATGACTCTGGATGCATTTTGTGTAAAATTTTTATTTATTTTTTTTACCTCAAAATCCCTTCAACCATTGAAAAGCATCTCTTAAAAGCTACATTTTTTGTTGTCTTTCTTTCTTGTCTTCCACAGGCTGGGTGACATCATGCTCTCTCTTTACTCCCCTCCCTCCCCTCTCCTCCTTTTCTTTCTCTACCTCCTTTTTTCTGCTTTCCTTCCACCGTCCCTCCCCTCACCCACCCCTCTCTCTCACTCCCCGCTTCGTTGGACCTCTCCCCATGATCCTTGCTACCACCTGGATGGGCGTCCACGCCACTGCCTGTCCGAGTTCATAAACGCGGCCTATGGGGTCCCAGTTCTGGCCAGCCACCCGAGCCGGGCCGCCCCCGAGAGGAACGTGACCACACTCACCGACCTCCATAACCCTCACAACCTCACCTGCTTGAGTGGGGAGTCCTGGGACGGCGACTGGACCGTCACTGTCCCCCTGGGCCGCCGCTTCGAGATTACCTATATCAGCCTGCAGTTCTGTCAGCAGGGGGAGCTCTCTGAGGGCCTCTCCATCTCCATCCTCAAGTCCATGGACAACGGCCACAGCTGGCGCCCACTGCAGTACTACTCCAGCAACTGCCTGGCCACTTTCGGACAGCCGCCACAGTCGGTGGCCCTCACTAGACACCAGGAGACCGAGCCGCTGTGCTCGGACCCCAGGCCCCTGCAGAAGCACCGTGGCGGGGCCGTGCTGGCCTTCTCCACCCTGGATGGACGGCCCTCGGCTGCCGACCTGGACTTTAGCCCTGTGCTGCAGGACTGGGTGACCGCCACAGACATCAGGGTGGTGTTCCACAAGTTGCAGGGTCACCGGGCGGGCACACAGCAGGTTTCAGGAAAAGCCGTCGAGGGTGGGAGTACGGGAGGGGTGTTGAGGTGGCGGGCAGGGACTAAGGGTGAAGGCACCACTCAGACGGACCGAGAAGGACGTGGTGGTGGAGGAGGGGGACTGTTGTGGGGCATGGAGGGAGGGAAAGAACTGATGAAAATAAATGTGGAGAACTCAAAGGAGAACCGGAGAGGGGATGAGAGAACAGAGAAAGCTGCCCGAAGGAACAGCAGCAACAAGTCCCCCTCTCAGGAAGAGACACAAAATACGACCAGGAAGGAACGCGATGGCGATGCCATGGCGACAGGCAGTCCGTCCTCACCCAGGAAGGGAAAGGGGCGTGGGCGTAAGAAAGAGACCCTGGATTGGAAGCCCTGCCAGGGCAAGGGCTGCGATTGGGTGGTGGAGGGGAAGGATAAAGGGTCAAAGAGCCGAGAACTGCGGAGGAGACGGAACCACGGGGAGGGGAGAGGTCCACGAGGACAGAAGACCAGTGCCTCGCTTCATCTCGCCCCTTCCGCTCTCTCGGCGCCTCCTGTCCGCCCCCCTATCTTGCTGTCCGACCTGCAGGTAGGGGGCAGGTGCAAGTGCAATGGCCACGCCTCCCGATGTCGCCGCGACAACCAGGGTCAGGCTGTGTGCCAGTGTGAGCATCACACAGCAGGGGCTGACTGCGATGTTTGTAAGCCCTTTTTCTACGATCGTCCATGGCAACGGGCCACACCGTCACAACCCCACCCGTGCGTCCGTGAGTCATGGCCACATGTTTGTCAACCAATATGTTTGATTTTTTTGTTTATTTTTTGCATCTAGTGCCAAACTAAGTATTTTTCAAATCAATGACAGACAGTTTTCAGTACAATCAGACTAGAAAAAACCTGATCTCGAAAAACAACACAGGAGCTGTAATTCTCAAACTAACACTCAAACATAAACACAGAAATACCTCGGCCAACCAATCGGCAACAAGATATTTGTGGTCGCGAATTAACCCCCACTCCTACCCCCAACCATCTTGTTGCTGATTAGTTGGCTGTGGTTTAGTGTGTTTGGGTTTGTGTTTGTTTACTAGGGGTACCGGGATGTGCACCACAACAGAACAAACCATGGCCAACTAATCGGCAACAAGATGTTGTTATGTTTTGGTGCACATCACGGTGCCCCTAGTATTTGCTTGAGTATTACAGCCCCTGTGTTGTCTTTCAAGACCATTTTTTTCCACAATGTATTCAGGGTGCAAAAAGCAAGCTGATGCTGATCAAGGGGAGATGCCTATGATCTGAGACAAAAATGAAATTGCACTAAAATCTCATAGATCCCCTCAAATATATGTGCGAATGCAATATTTAACTGTTAACAATATTTAACTGTTTCTTCTAGCCTGTGAGTGCAATGGCCACTCTACTAAATGTAGGTTCAGTATGGAGATATACCAGCAGTCAGGCCGCAAAAGTGGGGGTGTGTGTCTTAAGTGCCGTCACCACACGGCTGGACGCCACTGCCAATTCTGCCAGAACGGCTACACCCGAGATCCCAGCAAGCCGATGACCCACCGCAAGGCCTGCCAGCGTCAGTAACTGTGTGTCTGTGTGTGTGTTTTGTGTATATGTGTAAGACATTTAATTGTTTCATTAATTATATCATATGTCTCACATTTGCTTGTACGCCTGCTGATGTCTACACATTATGAGTTAATTTGCTTCAACATGTTTTATATCCAGAGATAGTTTATTTAGATAAGCGATGCACATTCAAGCACACATGCACAAGGGAGAGCGTGTGTCTGTGTTATGGCTATGGTGGGAGAACTGGAATCCATGTTGACATTTGCCCTTTGACTGCTCGCATGTCTTAGTCGTGCTTCTGTGGAGGTCCAGCTAAAGCCCAAATATAACTCCCCTTTATTCTGCTTGTGCATGATGCGCCTCTGTCGTGCATGGAATCTACCCCTGTGTGTGTGTATATGTGTGTGTGTGTGTGTGTGTGTGTGTGTGTGTTTGTGTGGGTGTGTGTGGGTGGGTACAGTGTATGCTTGTCATGTTTTGTGTCTTGTGCTCATAATTTAATACCTGCGCTTCAAGTGCCACACTCACTCGCTCTGACATTCCAAACTGTTAGACGGCCAGTTATGTTTAAATATTTGCGTTCACATTTGGCATGCCATACCAGCTACTTAGAACCGGCCGAGATTTATCCCAGTGAGAGATGACTGCCTGTTTGTCATGCTTGTGGGGGTTGTGTTGGGTTTGTTTAAATGAGCGCAGCTGATCTTAAACAGAGATTGGCTGCTAGGAGCTGCACATTCCATGTCTTTTGTAATGCACCCATCGTTCCACCCACCCCGGCCTCCTGCAAGCCTCTTCTACTGTAACCCTCCACACCACAGCCTATATACTAATGTCAATGGTCAATAAAACACGCTTTATGAACCGACCTGGCACACAACTACATAGGCCTAAAATACTATTAAATCTATTTTTGTACGTCTACCCTGAAATCTTATTCTGTGAGGTGTCTGTTTAATTTATGTGCCCTAATTATTGTGCCCTGTGCCCTCTTCCACGTTAATATTTGATCCTTTATGTCCTCTCTCTCTTACTGTAATTTCCAGCATGTCAGTGCCATCCACTGGGGGCCGTGGGGCGTTGGTGTAACCAATCTACTGGGCAGTGTTTATGTCGAGAAGGGGTGACGGGACAGAGGTGCAACCGATGCGGCCCAGGTTACAAACAGGGCAGATCGCCTCTTCGCCCCTGCCTTAGTAAGTACTGTACACCACTCTCGGTCTCAGTTAATACAGAGGCTACTTTCCTGTGTCAATCAAGGTCAAGAAAACAGCCAGTATAAAGGAGTACACATTCACAGCCAGGGCTGTTGGTCCGATGAGCATATATGGTTTAGAGAGTTCTTTATCAGTCAATAGGTTTACACAGAAAAATATCTAAGTTCAATTCGCTTATTTTGTATGTGAATGTGCTTCATATATCTGGAGTTTTAGAAGATATGGTCAACTGAATGAACATAGGCACGTCAATTCGATCTGTCTTCATGTTATCCTGCATTAACTATCTCTTTCCATTGACCTCAACTGCTCTTGTTCCAATTCGGTCCAATTAATTAATCAAATTTATAAGATGAGTCCAGGATTCTTCACTATGGCTCTCTACAAGGTTCAGCGGGGTGAGGTGGATTTTCTGCATGTCTGGATTAATTCACTCAGCGCCTCGTCTCTCATTCCTGCAAATAACTGTGATGGCGGAACAGCGTTCCACACTGTGCCAGGCCTTTAACGGCTTTCCTGGGCAGGCCGGGTTGGCTTCCTTCGGCTTTGAGGGTGGCTCCGGTGGATTTTCAGGCATTTTATTCCCACCGAGCAGGCTCAGCGGCACCGAGTTGAGCGATAATCCACTCGTGTCACTGTTATGTCGTGGTTCCGAGGGAGTCACGAGGCGGCTGCGTCTAAAGCCTGCGTCAGTTTTCTGCGGGCGACAGCGGGCACCTGTTGCGGCCCTCAAACAGGCTCGTCAGTGGCGAGGTAGATACATAGGTCTTCGGGCGAAAGGACTCAATGAAAGAAAAGCTTGTTTGTTTTTTCACAGGGCTTCCCGTGGTTATTTAAAGACACCCCTCTGAGTCACCAGAGGAGAGGCGCGGCTAAAAACAAAACCCGCGCACCTCACACGAAATGGGAAATACACTGGCTATTCATCACTGGAAAATGAGACGAGAACTTATTATTAGCACCAGAGAGGTGTTTGAGTTTGTGTGCCTCCTGGTGTGTGGAGTGTGTGTGTGTGTGTGTGTGTGTGTGTGTGTAAGAGAGAGAGAGAGAGGGAGAGAAAGAGAAAGTAATCTTTGACCTTCCTTGCTGCTCTGTAGAGGACTGATATCTTGTCTAACAAGTCATTTTTCTGAAAAAAATTGAACACCTCGTAATTGAACAACTTTAACTTTAAACTCATTTTCACTTCACTTTATTCCAGCACTCTCGCTCTTTCAGTAAAGGGCCTTGGAGTCCTGTTTGAGTGTTAAAGGGTGGGGGTGGGGTGTGTGTGTGTGTGTGTGTGGGGGGGGGGGGGCGGTATAGGTTTGGGGAGTGTAGGGTGTCAGGTCTGCCCCAGTTGTGTCACAGTGCAGGGCAGAAGTACAGCATTAGGTTAGATGTCTGGGTAATATATGGTTTGTCCAACGCCGTAGACCATTCTTGGCCAGAGCCGGGAGTTTGGGGCGGCAGTGATTGAGTGTATTTGTACGTGTGTGTGTTAACTTTAACAGACAGTTGTTACCATGGCGTCTTAAACGGTGGCTTGCTCAGTGTAACATAAGACAGACATTTAAAAACATACTTTCACAGCTGTGTGTGTGTGTGTGTGTGTTTGTGTGTGAGGGAGAGAGAGTGAGAGAGGAGG
>JAGFZM010000066.1:588751-600926 GCA_017657215.1 Limnothrissa miodon
AGCACACATATTCACATTTTCTCCCATTACACACTCACACACACACATTCACAAACACACACACACAGCTTACACAAACACACCTACAGCAGCACACAGGGAGGCTTAAACACACACAGTATGCACTAATGAGCTGCTACCGGGATTACTGCACAAGTGCAGCGGAGGTGTAGGTATGAGGAAGGGCAAGCTCAAAGGCACACTAATTACACACTCATCTCTCATTGCAGAAATCTTACACCATCTCTCTCTCTCTCTCTCTCTCTCTCTCACACACACACACACACACACACTCACACACACACAAACACACTTTCTGTGTATATATCTCTAGCTCCACATTTGTTTTACTTTCTTAAAATGTCTTGTTTTTTTTGTTTTGTTTTTCACAATTCATTTTTTCTCTCTCTGTCTGTCTCTCTCTTTCTCTCCCACTCTTACTTTCTTACCTGGTTATCTAGAGATCCAGGAAGCTGTTGCCCCAACTCCAGTCTACCAACCTCAGTACAGCAGAGGTACGTACAGCGTGCCATCAAGTTTGATTCATTCGTCACCTGAAGTTCAGATGCTTCAATGAATTGCTGTCTGTTGCCCCCTAGTGGCATTGCATGTGTTGCATTGAAATTGGTACTGCTCACAAAGGGATAGAACAGGTGACAGATCCTCTCTCTCACTCATGGAAGTATTTTTTCCCCCTCTCCTCTTGTCTGTTTTATTCTGTTAGCTGAGGAGTGCCAGTCTTATTGTCACCCGTCATCGGTGAAAGTGAAAATGAACCTGGAGACCTTTTGTCTGAAAGACTACGGTAGGTTCAATGTCATTAAATAATAACAGAACAATAACATTTAGTTTCCCTGAAGCCTTTTTATAAAAGTTCTCAGATTAAACAGAAACCGGTGTCTCTTTTTAGTCCTGAAGGTGCAAGTGAAAGGAATGGAACGTTCCGGGCCCTGGTGGCAGTTCTCTATATGGGTGCAGTCAGTGTTCCGCATGGGGTCCTCTCGTGTGCGCCGGGGCCAGCAGGCTCTCTGGGTGCCGGACCGCGACCTTGGCTGCGGCTGCCCCGCTCTTCAGGTGGGCCGGACCTTCCTCCTGATTGGCTCCGAGGACGGGGGCCGAAACTGGGCACCAGGGGAGCACCGTCTGGTGGCGGACCGCTCCACCCTCGCCCTCCACTGGAGGGAGCACTGGAGCTCCAAGCTGCGGGGGTTCCGGGGACAGGACAGGAAGGGCAGGTGCCTGGAGGTGGCCCAGGAAAACTCCACCTCCCACAGCAGACACACACACGCCTCTGTGGGGGAATACACACCTCCCCACCTGGAGCAAGGACCCCAGGTGGAGACACACACGCCACGCACAAGTCCACAGAGGGCTGAGGCGCACACCGTGAGGCAGGACACACCTCACGGCACACACACTCACGGCCACGCGCACAAGAACAAGTCCCAACAAGCACACACGCACCGCACTGGCGGAGGCCAGAGGATAATACACCACACACACCGCACTGGACATGACGAGGGACACGGACAGACAGCGGATCATCCTCACGAGACCACTTCATCTCAGTTTACCCAGAATGCTTTGCAACATGCCATTGACCCCCTGTCCACACCCACTGCAGTGTCCTCCGACTACTCCACCGCCTGTCCCACTCTTCCACCTCGTGACAACCCAGTCTGACACATTGGAGCCCCGGAATTGAAGCAGCCAGAAAGAGGAAGAACTGTATCAGACGTCTGGGCCGTGCACCAAAGTAATTGAAGTAAATTTAACTTCATTTCATTATTAGAGGGAAGAACTTAAACCACCAGTAAACCACCAGTGCCAGGCTTTGGAGGCAACAGTCGCTCAAAGCAACCAGAGGTCAGAGGCGACCAGAGAATGACCAGCATATAACACCCTAGCCGCTCGCAAAGACACAGAGGCTCCTCTAAGTCCAGCCCTCTCTGGGGAGAGCACTCAGCACAGTGGAATAGGACGTCACATGACCAGACCAGAACTTAAGGGCCTTGGCGCACTGGCGCCAACAAAACGCAGAGCACTTTGCTTATTTGTTTATATTTCATTGTTGTCAATGCCACCCTGCACACCAGCATCAAACTGTGCTGCCACAAGTAGATTACGAGTCTGTTTTGTGTCATTCAAGAAAACCCATCCGCAGGCTGTTTTGAAGTTCGCTGCAAGCCGAGCATCACCTGTGCGTGGGGACAAACAAAATGGTCAAAATTCAAAATTATATCAGAGCAGTTGTGTGGAGGCCAAAGCAGTTGTGTGCAGCCAAAACTGCTGTGTTCAAAATGTAATGTGACTTTTTTTAAGGACTGAGGAAGTATATTTAGTATTTTGTATGGTATGGAGTATAAATAAAAATATATATATATTTCATAAAGCATAGGCAAAGCTCTGATTGGATGGCGTCACCCTTTCTAGTCATCAAATAAGAATAACATAAGGCATCTGTTGAAAAACCAAGAAAGATGACTGATGTTTCTGGGAATTTGTGGTCTGCTTTTAGACTTCACAGAATTCAGCTCCCACGCTCCAATAAGTTCCTTTTAGACAGAGTTCTCTCAGAAAGGAAGTGCCAAGGAATTTGCATATCTATTTTGTCAGTGAGTGAGGAGAACAGTGAGTTTTGGCCAAAATAAATGATGATGCCATTTGGTTAAGGGAATTATGTGGCTGCTGTAACTTTTCTACTGAATCCATCCACTGGTCCCTTACTCCTAATCACAGTGGCCAATTGAAATGCAACACTGGCCACAGTATACTTGTGCAAGTCTTATAAATTATACTGGTGTTTGAAAATTGTATATTTATATTTACCTGAAATTATCCTCTTGTAACTTGCTTGGCAGTAAAGTGTAAGGGGCTCTAGTCAGGAAATGTGCTTCTTCTATAATAGGAACACTACCTCACCAGTGTCTGAAGACACGATGGTGCTTCTGGTATATTTAGAGGTCATGTAAGTGCCTGAAAATATTTGACACAAATTCCAAATACCCTGACTCAAGGACTGTAAATCTCACACTGTGCTATAGGTTGAGTGTGAACAATGTTCTGTATTCTGTGTAGCTGTGTTCTCTCCAGGTTTAAGTGGGTTATTAGAACACAGAGTGGAGAATAAACTGGCATCATGCCCCGAGCTTTGCTCACATGCTCACAGTGGTTTATGAATGTGGGAGGTCAAAGGTCACAGGGAGTCATCTACCAATCACTGGGTTGTTTTTGCTGTCCGTGTGCATCTGCTGCAGCCAAGGAATGGAAATAATAAATATGAGAGAAACACCTCTGTGTGTGTGTGTGTGTGTGTGTGTGTGTGTGTGTGTGAGTGAGAGAGAAAGAGAGAGAGACAGACAGGCACAGATAGAGAGTATGTGAGAGATTTAGAGCGATGTCAAGGAAACAAGATTATGTGTGAAGGAAAGAATTGTATAAATCCACTCAGTGAATCAGTCAGAATGAGACAGGAGAATAAATGAAAGCAAAAAGTGTGTGTGTGTGCATGTCAGGGGGAGGGGGTATTAGGATGGCGGTAGGACACAGATGCACCTGCTCTCTGTTTGTCCAGGAAGCACCTGTTGTCAGGCCTCCAGTGTGTGTGTGGCGTGTGACGAACACTGAGACAGAAGCACCAGGGGCCCCTAAGCCACAGTCAGAAAAGCCAGGCAAACAAGCCTCTCAACAGGAGCACACAGCCAAAACACCACTGTTACACACACACTGATCTCAACTGGGTTTCCTTTTAACGGCACAGCACAGCACACAATCGCACTGAAAGCATGAATGTATTTCACTTACATTACATAAAATGAAGATATATATGGGTTGGGGCTGCTTCCCCCTTCATATAATGTAGAGTTATATGAAAGGGGAAGCAACCCCCACCCCAAAGAAATGTCAGAAATGAGAAATAAAAAATACTATGTATACTATGAAATACTTGTGAGGTTCTGGAGGCAGAGGTTCCACACTCACTGGGCATGTGTGTGAGGGGATTAGCTGTTGTGTGTAAACGCTTGGTTCTGGGTAACGCTATGTTTACAGCCTGACGGGAAGAATTTTTATGAGACAAAAGCCCTGCGCAGCCTCCGGAGCCAAAGTTCAACGAGCAGCACAGCAGCAACTCACACACACACACTCTCTCTCTCTTTCACACACACACACACACAATCTGAGAAGCGCATTCTGAGACACACATACTCACAAACACACTCTTTCATGCATGGTGTACCCAGTTTCTGTTAACCTGGGTGAGATGAGGTCAAATCTGCTCATTCTCTCCTCTCGCATGGAACTTCATGCCTCCATGGCAACATGACCCCATCAACCCTGCACCCACAACCACACTTTATACAAACACTAAGACCCTCACTACACACTATATAATATTTGGTCAGATGGACTCTACACTGGACACTATAATTCAGGGTCTTGTACAGACACACACACACACATTAACACACCCATTAGATTACCTTTAGTCAACAGGACCCCATACTACTCACTATAATTTGGGGTTTTCAACACACACACACAAACACACACACCCCTAGCTCTACTTAGGTTGAACACAAAAGAGAGCCTTTTGAGCCAGTCAATACAAGCTCTCTGCCAGTGTGCTCATTACTTACAGAGAAATCAACAACAGCAACACGCTGCATTTTTATTGAGCTCTATCAAGGCACCCAACGTGTTTTACAACCCAGAGGGAACCTCATTAACAACCTGTAACATCAAAGCATCCACCTGGATGATGGACAGCAGCCAATATGCATCAGAATGCACAGCCCCACATCCAGCTAGGGTGTGATTAGAAGCCCATTGTGAATCAGGTCCAGGGTCTTGCCGAACTGCTTAATCTTTGCAATAGGTGCCCTGAGACCTTCAATGACCATCGTGGGGGTACTATACTTCAGAGTATACAATGTTAGGGTAGTATAGTTCTGAGAACAATATTAGATGCATTGGTATAGATGGAGATATCAATAAGGTCAAGTCAAGACTTTTCAAATCCTTAAGCTACTTGGGTCAACTTTCCAAGTTCATTTCCTGTTTTTGGAACAGTTTCAGCCGAGTTTTGAACAGATGGAATCAAATTCCAGTCTGCTTCTGGGAAGAGAGATGAAAGGGCCACATCTCACACAAAGATTAAGGGACAACTTACTTTCCTCCCTTTTCCTAACCTCCATATAATATACCAAGGTCTGTGTCTGCATCTCCAACCCCTAAATCCCCTTTTTAAAATTCCAGAGTCTGGAGAGAAGCCAGAGTCGTGATGAAGTCTTTGGTCATGGCTATCACTGATGTGTGCTTTTTACATTTTATCCTTTACTCCCTCTTTTTCTTGTCTTTTTCTTTTTTTCTGTACACCTCTCTCTCTCTCACTGGGTCCCTAGGCCCTTGTTTCCTTTTCCTCCTCTATCGCCTCCCTTAACTGTTTTTACATTTGCCGTCTGCAACAGGAACCTTCATTTTGCCAGCCAGCGTTGAGTGTGGGACAGGTGATTTACGACACTCCCGTCTCCCCCCGTCGAGTCGCAGGAGGGGGCCTCCCGATTTGGGTCGCCGGCATCCCTGTCTTTGTGGCCTTCGGCAAGGTCTGGATGTTGTTATGGCACACACCTGACACCACTGGACCATCCCCCCACCCCAGCCTCACTCCCCTCCCCTAACTGCTTTCTCCTCTTTTCTGCCTTTCATTCATTCATTCATTCATTCGCTCATTCATTCCTCCCTCCACCTCTCTCTATCCATCCATCCATCCCTCATCTGGAGTGTCTGAGCGCAGTGATTTTAGAGAAGGGGGTCTCGGATAAGGGATCAAAGGAGACCCAGCGCTGGGTAACTGGAGAAAGAGCCTCCAGTCTGGGCAGGCCTGGCCCAGGTGGCTAGCAGACAAGGGGAGGAAGGCTGAAGCAACACCCAGCTGTGGCTGGGGAGACTGGACCGGGTTTGCCTGTGGGCTTTGATGTTGGCTGGTGGAGGTTGGGGTGTGGTGGGTAGTGTTGGCATGTCATGGTGAACTCCGTCTTGTTGGGTATGAACCAGAACCGATCGATTTTAAGGGGGCAAGACCTACCCTGCTTTGCTGACAACAGCCCACCTCCCTCACCCCCCCCACACACACATACACACAAAATACATAGCAACAATTACATCCTAAACTTTTGAGCTTATTTTGAACATTGCTATTATGGTGGAGTTGCTCACAGAATATTTATTTCACATTTCTATTTATATGCAACACTGCATTGTCTAATTAACAACTAGCAGAGGCAGTTCAATGCTTCTTCACATCTACCGACTAATGTTGGAATAGTGTCATCCAATTGAGTTGTGGTTACCTAAAGGAGACTACAATCATTATAAATTCCAATAAAGCTCAAAATGAATGAACAATGACATCTGAAATTGAAGGGAACAAACATGTTTAATAGCCCATTTACAAAAGACATACTAGCCTTGAAATAATTAAAAGAAATAAAATAAACACATAAAGACATGAAATGAAATAAAGAAATAAAGAAATGAAAAAAAAATAAAGAAATCAAAGAATATAGTTTTGACTATTTCAGGCCCATTATTGAGTAGTTAGCAATAAATACAGGTACTGTACATACCATAACATAAAACTCCAACCTCTAACTGAATTCTGGGAAATGTAGTTCACATAATTGTTTCCTGTTCATCCTCTGTGTCCACCGGCAAAGAGGTAAGAGGAGAGGGCAGATCATTGCACTGCAGATAATAAAACACCACTTGCACCTATGACAGAGACATCCAATTATCAATGTTTGTATGTGTGTATTTATGTAAGGACAAACATAGTACTTACAAGACAAAGTTCGTGTATAGAACGTTGATTAATACCACTCCCTTCTAACCACCACACACACACCCTCACCCACCTCAGGGCTTTGGGCATTTTTGTTGACTGGCTAGGGCAATACGAGGTTGTTGTGTTGGTGTGAGGTCGAGGGTTTAAAGCAACACGCCACCGATTTTCAATATTGAAATATGTTCTTCCCCGAACTTAAATGAGTTGATAGATACCCGTCTCGTTTCTGCACGTGCACGCAATCGCTTTGGGGCACGATGCTACTTTGTTAGCATTTAGCTTAGCCCAGGCCTTTCAGTTCATCCAAACAGCCTTGGAGTTAGAAACGACCAAACGGATCCACGTCTTTCCTATTTACAGGCGGGTACCCAAATAGTTATCTAAGGCGATTGTGGTGACAGAAAATGAAACGAAGCAATTTTCTAAGCAGATGACAAAGAGAACTATGTATGGCGGAGAAACACTCGGAAACCCTTTGCTGTCAGCGCAGTAATATCCACACTGCTGAAAACTCGTTTCCCTCAAGGATGTTACTGCGCTAATGGCAAAGGGCTCCCAAGTGTTTCTCCGCCATGCATAGTTCTCTTTGATATCTGCTTAGAAAATTGCTTCGTTTCATTTTCTGTCACCACAACCGCCTTAGATAACTATTTAAGTACCCGTAAATGTGGGTGCGTTTGGTTGTTTCTAACTCCAAGGCTGTTTGGATGAACTGAAAGAACTGGGTTAAGCTAAATGCCAACAAAGTAGCATCGCGCGCCAGAGTGATTGCATGCACGCACAGAGACGAAACAGGTATGTATCAACTCGTCTAAGTTAGGGGAAGAACATATTTTATTATTGAAATACGGTGGCGTGTTGCTTTAAGGCCGGGCTGGACTAGCATGAGATGACCTCTGTTAAAGTTAAAGTGGTGGCGTGAACCTGGACCATTTAAGAAGGGTGAGTATAAGAGATACCAGCTGCACGTGTAGAACTTCAGTAAAACTTCATCACAACATTTTAAAAGCATCTCAGTCTCATTTCCTAGTCATGCAAAAAGTTGCTGTACAAGAAGCCTATGTGTATAATAAAATAACATTCTTTAGAAGCATGACTGAGTTCGCTACCCTTGGCTGCAATGTAATTATTATCAATTCAAAACTTCTGTTTTTATAAAATTCTGTTTTTATAAAACTCAAACAAAGTTTCTCTCCCATAAACCAGGTGGTCTATCTAGGGACTGTGGATTGAGATAAAACACCCAGAGAGAGAGAGACAGGCAGACAGACAGAGAGTCAGACAGAAAGAGAGAGTGAGAGAGAGAGAGACAGACAGACAGAGAAACTCACAGAGCAAAGACGCCTGACTGACCTGCACTACCACTTCCTCTGAGATGTCCACTTCTGGCACAGGGGGGCGCAAGAGGCTGGGCCCAAAAACGGTGGCGAGATTCATCACAGACATCTTATTCACCTGCACCTTCTCTGCCACTCTGAGGGAGACACCCACCCCAACCACAAAGAGAGGAGAAGGACATTTTTTGTGTTTGTATTAACCACAAATGCATAATAAACAAAGATGTATTTTCAACAGCAAGAAGAGATATGACCTCTTTTAGAAAAACGGAGAGAGGGAGAGAGAGAGGTATAACTGAGCAGCTTTGAGGAAGAAGTAGGCAACTGAGTGACAGGAAGTAACTATCTAAATACATATTCTTGGTGGCATTGGGAAGAGGAAGAGAAACAGAGAAAGAAAGAGAAGAGGAAGGCTGGGAAGCACCAAAAGCCAAGAAAAATTAAAGGAAAACAGACAGACAGACACACAGACCTCTTGAGGTGCTGGAAGAGGTAAAGGAGAGTGTTACGGTTGGCGTCGGGGCAAGACTCCAGGATGTTGAGCAGAGTAGTTTGTTTGTAGTTCAAGTCAGGCAGATCTGGCGGAGAACATCATACACAAACCACAGCAGATCAACACAGGCACAAAGCATGCTATTAAATGCAGTTGTTTTCTGTTAACCAAAAATAGGTCTCTGGTATGTGGAGTTTAGGTTTTGTGTGTGTGTGTGTGTGTGTGTGTGTGTGTGTGTGTGTGTGTGTGCTTGTGTGAGTGTACATGTGTCTGTGTGAGTGTCTGCGTATATAAGTATATAAATGTGTGTGTGTGTGTGTGTCTTTCTGTGGGTGTGTATGTCTGGCATTTGATGTCTGCTTACCTAGCGCCTTCTTAAGACTATGGAAATGCTTTGCAGGGAACAGAGGTTCAGGCAGGTCCCGAAAGTAAAGCTTCAGTGTTCCAGATACCACATTGACCTCTGCAGAGCGCACACATTTCACTGCCTCACGCAAACCTACAGTGGGATTTACAGACAGAAATGAGATTGACAATAGATAACAAAAGATGAATTAAATGGTTGATCGAGCTAGCAAAATCCAATAAACTATGAAATATAGTCGATATAAACTATCTAATAAACCACAAAATATTAAAATATAAGTTAAGCAAGTCTGGCCACTTGTGGTCACAACCGTACTTGGCGCGTCTGTCTGGAAATTACCAGGGTGACAGTGGTGGCCAGCTAATCCTGGCTGCCACTGTTGTGCCCTTGAGCAAGGCACTTAACCCCATGCTGCTCTGGAGGAAGCTGTAATTATTCTACACATGTAATTAATAGTTGACAAATGTAAGTTACTTTAGATAAAAGCGTCAATGCAAAAATGTAAATGTAATTATCAAACATATCAACACATGGCCACCATCAACAAGAACATCCACACATGGTTCCTTAAAATAGACTTAGTGCCAAGGCCCGAAAGCTTAGTTTTTAATTTTATGATCCTCTGGGACACACAAATACACACACACACACACACACACACACGGTGGACCCATACTTGTGTCGAAGGTCTGTTTGAGGAGCTGGATCTCCTTGGCGGAGCCGGAGGTTCTGTAGATGCCCTCCTCCCCCAGGCCCCTTCTCTCCACCTCCTCAGCACAGGAGCGCACCACCTGGGGCACCAACACACCCTCCTGCCTGTGAACACACACACACACACACACACACATATACAATACACACATGCATATGTTGACAGACATACACAGATGCAAACATTCACAGAGATGTATAAATACCAATAAATTCAATATGTGGTCACAAGAGTTACAGTCATACCAAGAAAATGTTTGTATTTGCCACACATCTGCACATCTCACACATACACCCACACACTCACATGCACAGCTGAACACGTGTGGAGTTAAATATGAGATGCTGGTTCGGTCTTCTTCCCTCTTAAACTGCCCATTGTTGCCTCACTTCTGTATTTTTCAACAGTTCCTCTCTGACTGCTAAGTAATCCTCAGGCACCTCTCTGATGCAACCACTTTCCATTCTGTTCGCCTCTTCTCATTTACTGGACCACAGTCAAACGGCACAGACTGACTCACTCAGATACTCACAGAATGGGTAGTGAGAAACTTTCTGGATGGCGTTTACAAGCGTGGTGTGTCGAATGTGTGTGTGTGCATGAACATCTTGTGCTAGTTTATCAGTTTGCGTGGGTAAGGGGGTTGTACTTGAGTGCTTTTTTTTATGCTAATTTGTGTTTTGTGTGTGTGTGTGTGTGTGTGTGTGTGTGTGTGTGCACAGATGTGTTTACATGTTTAGTATATCTGGCTGCTGATCTGTCTGACTTATGTGTGTTAAAGGCCCACTATGCAACATTTTTCATTTAATTAATCAGTTTCATACTGTTTAGGATGCTAAAATGAGTCATTACACGGCGAACGAACGGTGTAGAATGCGCCACCGTGGCTTATAGCGGTAGATACAGCACTTGCAATGTTCAGCAGCGCGGACCGCCTCCAATAGAATCCAGTGCAATACAATGCAATACAGCGGTCTTTAGAGGGAGCTTGTGAGAGAAAAAAACAGAACATTGCTTAGCCCTGCTTTGAAGTTAGTCCACACCAGGCCAGTGCTCTGGAGACTGATTGTGTCTCTAAGTGACACTCATGCAAAGCTCACTTCTTGTCTTTATTTAATAAAATGTAGCGCGCGTGAGTGTGTGTGTGTGTGTGTGTGTGTGTGTGTGTGTGTGTGTGTCTGGTTTGTGTGTGACACTAATGCAGACGCCTACTAAATTTGTAAATTTGAATCATGCTGATGTCTGGCACCACAGGCTAACTTATCAATATTTTACTGATGCAACCCCAACTCTTGGTCTTGTTTAATATGCTAACAACTAATTATTAAATTATTATTCACAATTAAATTATCTTTAGATTGACTTTAGACCTTAGATGGCGGGTAGAATCTCTGTGTACCCATTGGACAACATAAGGACAATTTCCTTCATCTTAGATATTTACCTATTCACCTAATTCATGCAGTCACCAGACTGCGGTTTGTTTTTAGATAATGACTTGATGATTCACTTACTGAGCCACCACTCCGATTGGTACAGAGAACACTGGCAGTTGCTGAGAGAGGGTGGAGCTTGGTGGTTCCAAGAGGTGGGGTAAGTATTTGACTGACAGCGTGAGTTCCAGGTGGCCCATGGGAAGGTTCAGTTTCTTCCACTTTCTGGTGATGGCAGGATCAAGCTGTGATACGCACACATACAGATGGAATAATACACACACGCGCGCGCACACACACACACACACAAATACAGATGAAGCAAGAAAGGAAGCTGATAAGAATGGAGCAATCGAAAAAAAAAAACCCTTTGTTATTGAAAATACATTATTGCGTGTGGAAGCATTGGTCCAACCTTCAATGACCCATGGGCAATCACCCTGTCTTCTTCACTATTTTCCCCTTGGGTTACACACGCTACCCTTAGAGTTTTGGCTCCATCCACCTGAAAGGAGACCTCCTGCAAACGTGTGTATGTTTACACACACACACACACACACCATGTCTTTAAACAGCTTTACATGATTCCTCCACAACCATTAAATTATTTTCATCTGCCCACGGTCCACCTTTTTTCTACTTCTGCACGCACGCACACACACACACACACTCACCCACCCAAACACACATCCACTCATACTGCCATGACATTGGTTCCTTACCTGGTTCCACTGTGGCTCTAGGCTGTTGAGTGAGGTGTGAGTCTGGGCTCTGTTGCTGAAGAACTCAAAGCCATCTACCTCCACACACACCCACAAACCTGTAGACACACACAACACACACACACACACCAAGGGTAGTTTTGCATGTGTGCTATATATATATATCAACTGCAGACAGCAAGTGTGGATTTGTGCAGATACATGAGGACATTGAGCACTAGTGTGTGTGTGTGTGTGTGTGTGTGTGTGTGTGTGTGTGTGTGTGTG
>JAGFZM010000066.1:600936-686228 GCA_017657215.1 Limnothrissa miodon
TGTGTGTGTGTGTGTGTGTGTGTGTGTGTGTGTGTGTGTGTGTGTGTCACAGTGGTGAACTGTGGACTGACTCACAAGCCGGCTGCTGCAGACCACAGCAAGAGTGGACGACCACACTCAGAGTTCCACACAGGCTCTGGCTGGCAACACCTAAGAGGTAAAAGAAAAGACAACGACACACACATGCGCACACGCAACCACACACACACACACACACACACACACACACACACAATACTACCTTCACCACTAAAACTGTACAAAACAGAGGTGCTGGTTGTTAAATAGTCTATGGGACACACATGGTCCTTCTTTTGAAAACAGGAAATGAGTGTCAATGCAGAAATTAGGCAGAGTGTTTGCGGGTGGGAGGGTTGAATTGTAAGTGTGAGAGTGTGCGCTAGGGTGCAAAAGTACAACTCACTGGGCTGCAGGCTTTCCAGGCGAGGCTGCTGGGTCATTCTGAGTTTGACACAGGAGTTGGTAAGGGTAAGTAGATCTGGGGGAATGGTCTCTGTGTCTGACACACACACACACACACACAAATATCTTTTAAATAAAATATCCAAGTAGCAACAGAATGTGAAAAAGTCAGGTCATGTCAGAAACATCAAAGCAATGTGTTTCCCATGTATCCACTGCAGTTACCATGAAAATCTGGCTACATTCCTACATTCTACCTTGTGTGGATGGATGCTGTATTAAATTAAATTCAGCATCAGTAAATGCAAAGCTACAGTAAAGACATCTCAACACCTTAAGTATGTTATAACCAACGACAACTACACATACAGTAGGAGCTTTTAACCCAAGTGTAGATCACTCTGCTACTACTCTCTCCCTTCTACTCTCACTCTCACTTGTCTGGCTAGGCTACTCACTCTCTCCTACTCTTACTCCTACCTAGCAACTCACTCTCTCTTCTCACGCTTGCTAGGCTGCAGTCTCTTTCATTCAGTCACACTAGGCTATTCACTCTCTCTGTCGCTCACTCTTTCACTCTCACTAGGTTACTCACTCTTTCCTACTCTCTCACTCTGGATAGGATACTCCCTCTCTCCTACTCTCATTCTCACTATAGGCTTTTCCTACTTTCTTACACTAGCTAGGCTACTCTCTCTCTTCTTCTCTCTCACTCCTGCTGGACTACTACATGCAACTCAGCCAGCTTTGACACAACTGCAAAGCTGCATTCAAGACTTTTCAATTCAGACTCAAACTATTTTCTGTGTTGGTAGAATACAGTGGGTTCTCACACAGATGAGGACTACTCACTTTCTCCTATGAGTCTGTCCATGGCCTCCTTCCACTCCTCCAGCTCATGAAGAGACGACATGAGGAGAGTGCGAGTCTGAGGGGAGAGGATGTCAGAGGAGAAATTGAGAGAGAGGGAGAAAGAGAAATAGAGAGATAAAGAGACAAAGAGAGAGAGAGGAAGAGGGATATTTGAGTCTGTATGTGTGTGTCTGTATGAGATATATCTGCATAAGTATGTGCTTATGTGCGTGTGTCTGTATACAGTATGTAATATGTCTGTATGTGTGTGTGTGAGTGTGTGTGTGTTTATTAAATGGCCCCTCACTTTTCCACTGGTGCTGTGTAACTCTAAAGGCAGGTTTGGTGAGTGGGTGAGCAGCCACAGCTCACACTCCTGGATCTTCTTATGGATGCGATCAACAAAACGTGAATGCTGATGTTTCTTCTGGGACAAACACTGATGGAAACACACAGTAAGGACAAGAACAGCAGTTTTACTCTCAGTCAGTGCTAATATGGATAAAGAGATAAGAAAAATACCATGAATAAAGTATAAATAAGAATACTCTTCTTCCCTCAACCCACACATGAAGACAAACTCAGACCTACTGTATACTCATTCATTCCCTCACACACACATCCCCTCACTCACACAACCAGACGAACCAACCCCACACATCCCTAATCAGTTAACCACACACACACACACACAAACTTATAAACACACATGCACAAACACACACATGCACATAAACACACTTACACACACATGCATGCACACACACACACACACACACAGATGCCTTACTGTTTGCTGTGTAAGAGCTTGTCTGAGCTGGAACATCTTGGCCTTCATGCAGGTGATTCGCTGTTGGATCTCAGGCGGATGTTCATCCTCTCCCGCCCAGCGCACCCGCAGCCCAAACAGGGGCATGTGCCAGCAGTACCTGTACTGAGCAGGCCTCCTGCAACACACACACACACACGCACGCACGCACGCACACACACACACACACACGCACCACCACCACCACCACCATTTGACCACCAAGTATAGGAAACTAATGTAGGTACATGTAGGTACTTTACAGTAGGTCAATGTATTTTCATGTGTCAAGCCAAACACATATTACACACACACACACACACACACACACACACAGAAATGCAACTGGCTCAGTTCAAAAAAAAAGAAAAGAGACTGCATAAAAATATAAAGATGCCACCTACCCTAATGTTGAGGCTCTAAGTTTGACACATAGTAGCAAGTCTGTGTAAAGAAAGAGATGTCGCAGGCCCGGTCCGTGCTCAGACAAACAGACCACAAAGCCATCGTGCATCAGCTGCCGTCTCTGCAATGCATATACATGTACACACACACACACTGGCCATCTGTTGTTGTCACTGTAAGACAGATGATTCTTCCATTGTGTGGGCTTGTAATTGAATGAGTTGATGCACAATGTTTGATATTTTCTTCAGCTGAATGGTTGGCAAGCAAAGCACAAATGCAGCCAATGTAATACAGACCAGATATATATATGGAATGAAATGCTTTCTCAGCTGTGCTATATCAGGGCTTATAGTGTATAATGGTATAGTGTATATAGTGTATGATGGTGTAGGGTATAATTATATAATGTATATATACTGTAATTATAAAATTCAACCAATCTTATGGAAGGTGTGGAACTATACGTTTCAGAAACACCCACCATGCCCTTGGTCAGAGTGACGGCCTTCTTGCACTGGGATGTCTCGTTGAGTCCGGACAGGAAGCTGCTGGAGATCCGAAGAGCCTCTTGGAGGAGGGGGCTGTCCTGGTGATCAGGAGGAGTGTGGCTCAATAGGTCCTGTAAGGAAGCAAGGAGAGAGCAGGAGAGGATGAGACAAGGAGAGGAATGAAGGAGGGGAAAGAAGAGAGAGAGAGAGAACTATCAGAAACATGCAAAACACATACATACACCATGTCAAAACAAATACATACCCGCAGACATGTGCAAACACACTTGTCTTTTGTTTTGACTATTGTTATGAATGCTTATATACTCCTAATTGTACTTTGTGTGTAAACTTGTTCTGCTTTGGCAATTCAAAAATGTTTGTTATGTCAATAAAGCCCATTTAAATTCAACTGAATCAAAACCTAATAGTCTATCACTTAAAAACCCAATTCTATGCAATTCTATGCACTCTATGCAGTATCCTTACATGTAATACAAGAGTGGTCTTGGTCACACGGTCCAGGGGCTTGTACAGAAGTGCTAATGGAAAGAGAGACAAAGAGAGAGAGAGAGAGAGAGAGAGAGAGAGAGAGAGAGAGAGAGAGAGATGGACACATGTTGCAATTTGTCATCACTTTCATTATGAACAAGCTTTATTGTGTTTTGCTGTCAATTTCAAAATACCTAAGAGAAAGTTAAGAAATGAAAGTGATAGCATCTCCGGAGCATGTCAGTATGACTTGGGAAAGAGCTTTAAGCACAAAGTGACAACTACTGTGTACCTTCAAATGTGTACTCAGACTGGGAATGGTCTGATCCTTTCCCTGACTTCATGCTCTGAAGGAGAGAACAAGCAGACAGAGATAAAAACACAAAAGGGAATGACAGAGAGTTCTTTCAAAGACATAGAGCCTAAATTATACAGATAGAGCCGATGAGTTCCATAAACAACTGTCTCTGGCCTCTGGTCACCAAAGCAGAGCTTTTGACAAAATATAAAGGAGTCAGTTTACTCCATATTCATGTTCTTTGAGGTTTCAAAGTGCTGTTGGTTAATATGGTAAGAATGGCCAAATTTGGTACAACATAGACCTCGACTCCTGCCTGTTGCTTTCAGAGAGTTACATGGTCCTGTTTACAGAGTTAGCTCAGGGCTGCCAACTCTCAGAGAATGTATTGTCTGTGTGACAGACACATTTGACTGCCTTCACAACCCACACCTTCAATTTCACCTTATGCAAAAAAATGCTCTATTTCTGGCCTGCATGCATGCAAACTCTATTAATCTCTGTTAAGTAGAATTATGGTCAAACAGGTACCAAACAGCACGATCTGAACTTTCCAGTAATGTAATATGAACATTACAGGCTTCTACAGTATATAGTAACAATAGAAGCATATCCAACGGCATATTTTTTTAACACCTGTAAACAAGTATATGACAATAAAATTCCTTGATCCTTGAAATCCTAAAGAGTTAAGAGTAGATAAAGGGATTTTTAATGAGGGCAGCTGAGGTACAGAAAATTTGTCAGATAACAGACCCTTATATAAGTAATGATAAATAAATAAATGTAGCCTATTTAAGTATGACAAAATGTTCTAAGCCTGTACTTCAGTGGGAATTCCCACCTACGGCCAAGCCGTAGCTTTTTGAGTTTAAATACCAGCACTCAATGACCTCATGGTTGGAATGACCTCATGACTAAGAGGTGAAATAGTCAAGTCTTTGAGAGTTTATGACTAATGGCGATTGGGATTCAAGCATGGATTAAGTGCAAGCAGCATACTCTACCTCTGCAAGTGTTCTAAACCTCTGGTCAGTCTGGGTACACCGCCTCACTATCTCCACAGCACTTTCATAGTTATCAATGAAGCCGCGATATGTGGCAAGCTGGCTCACCTGATTGAAAGATTTCAACACAAACACAACGTTAATGCGCTGATAAGAAAGTTAATAAGAACCTGTGTTCATGTATCATTGTAACTTTGTAAGATTCGACAGTACTAAACCCTCACAAGCAAAATGCTTAAAACAGTCGAAAGGGCTATTATCATGGCGATGCATAACTATCACTCAAACTCACCAATTTTTGGAAGAGGTCTCCCACAGACAACAGGTAGGGATCCTTGCCCTGCTCTTGCTCCGTGTTGAGGCCCTGTTGGGCCCCGTGGTGCAGCTCGTTCCCCAGGCCCTCATCTGGCTCTGTGGCCCCCTCTAGCCGGGCCTTAAGGCCCTGGTGAAAGTCTTGGTGGAGAGCCAGCAGCTCAGGCACCTGGAAGAACACTGTCTGAATGTCCTGGCAGGAGAGCACAGGCTGCGAGGTGCCTGCTGTGGCTTTGAGGGCCTTCATGGGCTAGGGGAGAGTATCCAGGAAAAAACTATTTCACATCTTCAGTGAACAGGGGTGTTGGTGATGACTCACAATCTATAGCTCAGTAAGAAATATAAACTCCCACAGATTGTCCATTCTTCAAGCTAATTATTTATTTAAAACAAACAACATTCCAGTAAAAAAGACCATAATCAGGTTATTTTTCTGAAGAGTGGAGGGTAAAGTATATAAAAGAGATAAACAAGTATGTAAAAGGGAGACTTAATGGACACATTCATGGTAACTGTATCGCCACCTACAAACCATTTCCCCCCTGGACTTCTCCATTTGCTGATAGAAAAAAGGCAAAGAAGAAGAAAAGTGTAACTTGATTTACTAGAACAAATGCGGTCTGTTTCAAATGGACTTGGATGCAGCCACATGCCACTCACAGTACTTACAGTAATATAGTGGCCAAAAGAGATGTTATTCAAAAACTGACCAGATGTCTGGTTGGTTTGCATTATATTTCAAGTGGAGCTTTGACAACACACTTTTGCACGCATTTATGACACTGTTTAGTCATGACGTACAGTACAGTTCATTCTGGAATGCATCATTTGAATACAACATAGTATACTATGCATATTCTAACTGCAGTAAACCCAAGAGTATGGGTTGTCTTCTGACTAAGCTGCTGGAGGTAAATTAAATTGACCGTACTTGACTGCATAGTCCATATCCTGGGTGGGTGTAGCTAATAACTAGGTGTTTATCCACCCTTCACCCCAGATCGGTTTGGAGATGAACTAAACCAAAATGAATTGTCTGATAAAAAACTATAGCTCAAACAGTGGCAAAAGTTCCACTACTTCAGGCATGCACTAAAACTGATAACACATGGCCATGACTGAGAATGCTATAGAGAAGTTCCTGGTTGACATACAGTGGCAGAAAGGGAACTGTTTACAACAAATACAGAAGTTAGATCAAGTGCAAACTACCAGCAGGAACTGAACACTGCATTGAGCTATAGCTCTTTTAGTTTTTTTTTTATTATGTAAAATGCATCATAACTAAATCAAGTTTTTCAGTTAAAATTCTACAGTTCTCAGGCTCTTCCCCACACTTTCCTGTGACTGATATTGTACACATTCATGGTTATTCAACACAATTACTAGAGGATTCAAGAAAACATAACCTACTTCCTAAGCTAACAGAAATGTATCATTTGAATTGATTTTATATTTATTTGTTTTATTGAAAACGTGATAGTAAAATCTGGTCCTTTGCACAACTCCTCAACCATTTAGGTAAACTCAATTGCCATGGGTCTATTTCTGAAATTGACCATTATATTTTGATTATAATTGCAGGCCTTTTTCCAATTTACATCACATCATTGTCTTAATTCTTTCATTTTTTTTTCCTGTTCAGAAGCTTTGTCATTGTGCTCAAAATTAAATTTTGGGGGTTTACAGCAACCCTTGCTTTTCACAGGTCTTTTCACAAATGACACTGAAACTGGTATAGATAAGCTAGTGTCAACATCAAGTAGATTGCAAAGTCAAGTATAGGGTAAAACTTGCTAAAGAGACACCAAGGCCAACAGGTTGGATTAAATTAAAAATGGTAAGATCAAGGCAAGGCTTGCAAGACAAGCATTTTCTTCAACCATCGTTAACAAAGTCAGCAGGGAGATCAGACAAGACCAAATCAGGCACAATGTATGTATAAAGTAAGCACAATAATTGTGAGTGTGACCACATCTTTGTCAGATGTCTTTAATGGTTTGTATTGTGCATAAATGGTTTGTATGACTGCATAAGTGCAGTGTATGTGTATAAGTCAGTCTCACCATCAACAGTGTTTCCAGTTCATTCAGGTAAAGCTGTTCACTATTCAGTATACCTCGTAGGACAACAAGTCTTTTCTCCAGCATATCTTCTGAAACATTTCTAACCTATGAAAGCACCAATGACATTGTAATATCAGGATTTTCATTGCATTAATCAAAAAATACTATTTTCCTAAACTTGCTTCTTATAGGTTAAAATAAACTATTACAACAACGTATTTCTCTCTTCCTTTGTACCCAGTTATCAAATCTACTTCATTACTCATCCCTACATCTGGGAGTGTGAAGCTGTCTGACTGGAGCGGACTTGGAGACTGGAGGGGAAGATAACCGTCATCCGCGAACACTTCTGCATAGAAGTCCGACGCTCCAGGTTTCACTGTTGAATAAACAAATCGGCCATACATCCATTCATGTGTTATTTTCCATTAAAACACAAAAACAACCCCTTTAAATATTTACGTTTTCTTGGCACAAATTTGAATTTGAAACCAACGAATTACGCACCGGCAATGTTCTCGTTTTGTAGATACTCTAAAGCCTCCTCGACTAACTCCATCGCGTTAGTTAAAAATGATTAATGTGTGAGTGCTGCATTAATAGTCTCTCCATGTCCTGTCATAGCGCGTGTATGCTTGCACTAGTTCTGAACCTGCTTTAATCGCTTCTTAAAATGGACTTCCCGTTTCTCTGTTAGCGTTCAGGAAAAAAAGAGAGAAGAAAGCCATCATGCCTCCTCTTATTTTTTGTAGGGCTGCGACTCTGTCCTGTGACGTTTTTATTTACAGGTTACGTTATGTGTAGGCATAATATATGGAGTGAAAACTTGTGTGGCCTACTTATAACAGTTGTCATGTTTCCTATGTCAGTGTATCATAGGGTTTGCCTGCATGACAAGTGTGGCTCTCTCTGAAGCAAGCATCATTCTCAAACCCAACAGGATACTCTCGGCACGTAGCCTATAGGTGTGTGGCATGTAGGCCTATGCGGTGCTCGTCCGAGGTTTTATGTGTGCAAGTGATGAAAAGCAAAGTGTTTCCATTAGTTTCCTGTTATTGTTTGGTTTGTTTGAAAGACACGCCATTTCTTCCATTGACTGTTGATATTTGGTCGGGTGTGTTTTTTGCACCTTACACCTATTCTGCTGCATGGTTTACACCACGTGCGCCTTCAGGCTATGTGACGTGGATGCCCCCAAGCGATTATTTTGTGAAGTTTAACTCCAATTAGGGTGGGCGTGGGCGTGCAGAGGCATGGTGCTCTGTGGGCAACCATGGCAATCAGTCAGTGATAGAGCATAAGCAGATGAACGTATTCGTCTTGTAACGGTAAAATATCATGTTTGAATATGTGCCAAGTTGTCTTTATGAAATAAACACTATTCATATAATGCATCACCACACCGGTGTGATGTTGACATAATGTGATGTCGGTTTGTCAGGCCCGGGGTCGGTAATCGGGAGAATCGGGAGAGTTCCCGGTGGGCCGCTTCACTTTTGGGCCGGTCAAGAATTTTATTTTTTTTACTTTTTGTTCACGTAGTCCATCTTCTTTTAAAGTAGGCCACACACGTTCCGCATTCTGACATCGCATCCTCTGCATGGGTTGTACCATGCGAGGGAGTTCTCCCTCCTAAATAGAGTTGGTTGGGTGGGTCCATAGCCCGTCTTTTGTAAAGTTTTCTCAAATAGGCTATCGTAGCGATAGATGGACCGGCCGCAACACGCCTCAGGGAGGATGGATGGGAGGATGGGAGGGGCTGAAAAACTCAGGTTGATGAAATGAAAGGCATTGGAAGAGGATGCTGCCAAACGTGCCAAGCTTACAGATTTATTTTCAAGAGGGCAATCAGTTGGAACTGGTAAAGAGAGACATAGGCTTAATCATAGACTGTATTATATACAGTATTATATACAGTCTATGGGCTTAATGATTAGCAACATAATTCGGCTAACGGTGTAGCGTTGGTTATCGTTGAAGCTTTGTCAACCTATTCGCAATCAAAATATTAAATTGAGTTCAAATACTATCCTCGAGGAGGCCATGACTACAAGAATAGGTAAAGAGGATAACAGAGTAAACAATAGGATTTAAAGTTATTCAATGTAAGAAAGAGCAGTAAGTATATGAAAAACCAATATGCATTGTTTGCTAATAAGTGGGTGTAGTAAGGAGTAAATCATCACACCCATGGGAATGACGGCCCCCTTGAGGTCTCATTCCAACAAATCTGGCCTACTGTCTATTGTTTATTTGTTGAACCATAGTATTAATAAAACTACAGGATAGTAAGAGCTGAACTGTTTGCTTCATTTATCCAATTTCCACTACCATGGAAATTGTGGGCCGGTCTTAGGTCTGATATTCCTGGGCTGAAATGTAGCCCCTCTCCGGCCCTGCGTTTGGGCAAATTGCACACATTTGCTGTTCAAAAACCCGCTGTGTAACTGCATTTGAGTTTGACTCAAAGTAACTGAGTGATCCAGTAGTGTTGGGCAGCGAAGTAGCAAGGCTACTAGTTAAATTACACTTTGGAGTAGCATAACTGTTGTAAAGCTATATTCTGGATCTGATAGCTTTTCATACAGTAGTTTTTGGCCATGTAGTTTGGTAGCTTTCCTCAAAGCTATATAAGAGCATTTGCTCACAGCAGCGAATCTATCTAGGCCGTAGCCTACATTGAACATGCATTTATTGTGATGCATTTGTTGAGTCAGTGGTGCCGTAATTAAAAATGCCCATAATGTAAGGTGACATTAGAGTAAAAAGTCATATCAGTAGGCTACACTTACAGTATCAGTTAGGCTACCATTGTATAGCTATTGAGAGAGCTGTTAGTTTAATCAAAACCAAAAATGGCACTTTTAAAGGACAAATATTTAAAAACAATTCATACATGTTATTCATCAAATTACATTAAAAACAATCATGTAAACAATCGATTTAAAGAACATTTCAAACATTCATATCTCAATGAGAAAAGTGTTTTTTCTGGAATTTTTTCCAGTCCTCTGTTGTGAGTCGGGAGTGACGGGAGTTGACAGGCTCTGGCTCAGAGATCATGAAGAGCACATCAGCTTCATAGTAGAAGAGGAGGTCGGGTGGTTGAGGCCAGGTGAAGACATTCTTTGCACTCAGCTGTTTCATGCAGCTCACCTCTATCTCATCACCCACAACCTGAGTGATCTGGCCCACAAAAGGCTTACCCTCATAATTCACAACAATGAATTTGCCTTTCTTATTCAGGCTGGGTGGTTCTGGGGCTTCTGGTAAATTTCTGAAGTCTACTGTTGATGGATTTGCAACTGGCTGCTGGTCTCGAACAGAAACATGAAATGTCTCTGTACAGAATTGTAGCTGGCTTTGTTGAGATGACTTGATGCAGCTTCATGGTGCCCTTTACAGCTGGCACAAGCTCTGGCAATTTTGTGTCATGGCATCTCTCAGAACAGGTTCTAAATGTGCCCACACGGCACGTTCGTCTTGGCGAAGACAGCCAGAGATAACGGCATAGGTGTGAGTGGTACTACCTGTGTATACCACACAGGTGTGGATAGTAGCCTGTTTTCGGCTGCTTCTAAATTGAAATGAAATGTCTGGACCTCACGATTTATAATTTTCAGAGAAATCAATATGAATGCTCAGTTCATCTTTAAGCAGAGAATGTTTCAATTCTCTTAGGCACCGGGTCTGGTGCAGCCAGTTAAACTTATGGCATGTAAAGGCGTCTAGCTTATTGTTCAGGAGACTGAGAAGGTCTGCCATGCTGCCTCTCTTTTCAATTTTGTGATATTTTGCACGTTTTCTCCTCTCCTGTAACAACAATCCTCTCCCACTGCTCCCATGTGATGATACTATTATCTAGTGGACCCTCAAACTCCACCTCATTGTAGCAACACTTAGTAAGCGGTACATACACTTTTGGTTGGTTGAGTCACAAAGAATGGCTTCAAGGAGCTCCGAAATGCTGTTGGTCAACAGAATGCCTTTCTGACAGCCTGTCAACAATCATTTTAAAGTTGTCATGGTCAAAGCAGCTACAGGTGTTTAGCTTGAGTGGAGGTCTTTCAGAGAGTAAAGAAGTACTCTCCTTTGGTGCTTCATTTTATTTTTTGTAACTGTGTTTTTCTTACCTGACAGCATGCGGCTATTCTCATCTCTACAGAGAGAGCTGACAACCCTCTCCTTTATCTCCTCTGCAATTTTCTTTTTGTCTCTCTTTTTGTTGCTCACACATACATCCTTTCCTTTCTTCACTTTGAGCTTATCAACTTTACATTGCAACTTTTTTGTCTTCATTCTTTCACACTTAAGTTTTTTCCTTATTTTAATGAGCTCTAACCTCAGCTTTTCCTTTTCCTTCAGCACTGCTCTATGTTTGCTGTTACTTTTCTGCACTGCCCTCAGAGGAGTTGAGGATGCCCAGGGTCTCTCTAAACTTGGCTGCACTAGATGATAATGATACTAAAAACATCACAAAAGTAGAACTTTTGTCCATAAATTGATCAAATTAGCCACATAAAAGAAGTACAATGGTGTAACCCGGTACTTCTGATTTCAATTTGAAATCAAAATTTGCAGGTATTGTTGTGGACGACTACATAAATACTTAGGCTACCCTTGGTTTGAATATTTAAAACTATTTTTCATATCAGTGTAAATATTTTAAAGCCTCTATGTGTAGGATCGTATCAGAATTCCCCATCTATTGGCGAAGTGGTATACTGCATACGTTTGAATAAAATGTATTAGCCCTCCCCTTCCCACAATCCTAATTTCTTGCTACGGAGGCCGAACGCTCGCTCGCTCGCTCGCTTGCTCTTATCTCAGTTTCTGCTACTCAGTCTCTGAGCGGAAACGCGAAAGGCGGAGCTGAATATACGATACTGCTCTCCCCTACAAGAACCCGTACTTTTGAAAATGGCGGCGCAAAATGGATATTCTTCTTTGGTCCCCAGCCATATCTATATATAAATGGAAATTACCAAGTTTACCGGAACACTACAATTTATTCATGGAGGTAATTACCATCGTTTTACATTATATTTTTAAAATAAAAAATATATTTTTAATAAAAGACGAAGATAAATAGAAGATAAATCCTACACATAGAGGCTTTAAGATCATTTATGTTTATTAACATTTTACTGAGGTCATACCATTTGTCATGTATTCTAAGCATACCTGACCATGATCTGTAAATGCTTTATTTTGTCAAATTTTAGAGAGAGTTACTAACCTTGACATGTGGCAGTTGGGGTCTTCAGGGTCCTTCTGTTTTGACATCAAATCCTGTCGCATCACTGATCTCTAAAGAAAATATTCTTGACCATTTAGACAATTTTGCCCTTATTCTCTCAATATTATCTAAAAACTTAATAAAATCAGACAATTCAAGATGAGGGGTCAAAGAAAAAATATTTTTAAGTAAATTATAACTTTATGATGAAATGTGCACATTTTTAAAGTTCGCCTATTTAAACCTCAGAGACAGAGAAATATGATGTTATGCCGCGTTTATTGATAAATGGGTAACTAAACTTGAATACCGATTCCATAGACTGTATGACCAATTCAAAACCAAAGATTCCTGAGAACCGTTTTGCTTGGCAACACTTTTTTCACCTCACCTCGACATTATTGCGTCATGGTCGACGTTTAGTCGCAGAATAATTGTTTTGTGTTTGGAATTTGACTGTCGGATCGCTGTGGTGGCAGAGTAGCCACACAAACAACAAACAGCAGCGGCTTTGGACAAAATAACAGAGATGACGGAATACACAGAGTGCAAAACCATCTACCTGTCACCGGAGCTGAAGCAGGCAAATGATAGCGGATACAAACGAAACCGAGAGATTCACATTCCAGAAGTGAGACCACAGTCATCACATCGGTAACAATTACCAAAGTTATTGTGGCCATAAATACACTACTAGACAATTTTGTCTCTAACTAAGAAATGCATGTGAAACGATTAGGAATAGTAGGCTTATAGGAATATGGCAACAGTTAACCCATTAGCCAGGGGTAAAAAGCAAATCAAGTCTATCAAATCGGATGCGTTTGAGATGCAAAACCAGACAGTGAGACAACAATAGTGCTGGAAAAGTCTTTCTAACAATGTTAGCAGAACCATACCAGTAATAATTTCTTTGATTTTCAGACTAAATTACGTACAGTCACATGACAGAGGGCTACGTCGTTCTTTTGGTTCAACGGACCTTCTTCACAATGCGCATCCCAACTCTCACATAGCGCTTGCTAGTGATTCCGCCGATAGCCTGGAGGGGGCAGTGCCGTTGCATGCAGGTAAAAAGAGTGCCTTTGAGGGACCTCCCTCTGGCTACGTGCTCGCGTGCTTGCCAAACTTGCACGAAAGAATGTGAGGCCTGAAAAAGAGACGATAACCAGGATTTCCTCCAGGTCAGGTTCAAGAATGCTGCTGAATACTGCCATGAATAGAGGGTGGGTGGGGGAGAGACTGGTACTTTTACAGAAGTTGTGGAAGAAATAGAGATATTAGAAATGATATCTTGTCAGAACAACAGATTATACTGTCAGACACGTTCTCGTTAATGTACAGGGATTAGGCCTAATGTTCTTATTTCTCTTAGGCTACTTATTGACAAGTAAATAAGTAATGTAAAAAGGGAGTCAGATGGAGAAAGTTCAGGAGGCAGAGGAAATGTAGAGCCTACATGTACAGCCCCCTCCTACACACATAACAGAAGTCAAATGTTTATCTCAGTCTAATTTGCTGAGCAAGATAAACATGATTGTTATTGCACTAATTGTTATTGCTATTTCACTAAGGTCAATGGGTCTTAGTGTACAGAAAGTTGGTTCGTCTGTTGTGGCACAATAGCCTATAATGTGAAAACTGGCCTGTGCAAAAAACACTACACGCCCATCCTGTGATAGAGGCAAATTTTTTTGGCATGTCCTGAGCAATGCTTACAGCATAATTCGTGTCCATTTACAGTCTAACCCATCAAAAAAAGAAAGAAGCCATGCTTTTATCTTTACCTGCATGTTTTACACTGTACATTTTTGTCAATATACTTTCAGTTTTTGTTGTGTTGACTTTTTATTGTATTCAGCTCTGGATGTAAGTGTCTGCCATAAGCATAAACATTTTTTTCTTTTATTTACTTTTTTCAATTAAACAAGTAGTTTAAACAATTAAAGTAATAAAGTAATAATTAGTTGCAGCCCAAAAGCACATTTTTTGGCTAAAGGTAAGGGATATCTCTAGGTCTCCTTGCTCTTTGTGTTTCGTCCTATAAGAATTACAGGCATAACATTTTAATAATTATCTTGATCCATGTCAATCCGCTCATCAACCAGATTCTAGTGGGGAACATCACAGGCCGGAGAAGCTGCAGAGCACCGCAACTAACTCCCTAGTCTACCTGGGCGACCTGGAAATGCCTATCGGTGGAGAGGGCAAAAGAAAGGCCAAAGCAGGGGCGGACTGGTCAGAGGACGAGCAAGAGGGCGAGGACAAGGAAGAGAATTGGTTGGAAACCTCAGAGATTGAGATGAGAACAGCAGGAGGCAGACAGGAGAAGGCAGAGGAGGAGGAGGAGGAAGAGGAAGAAATAGCTGCTTCCTTGCCTGCTTTTGGTCAGGTTGGGAAGAAACACCAAGGCATGGTCACCTCTCAGGATAATGCTTATCTGCAGGTTGGTCATACACTGTGTAGAGATCCTCATGTGAACTACAGTATGAGGCTCAAAGCTATTTCAAGACATGAAAGTTGCTAAATCTCTCCACCTTTTGTGTGAACTGTGTGGGGTTACTTTTCAAAATTCACCGGTGTCAATGAGTCAGCAATAAACCCCATGACAACACCCATTTTTATTTTACACTGCGGTGTGATGACAGAAATATGAAACTTGATCCCATTGTTTTCCTCCTCAGGACTTCCATAGTCTGCCAAAGAGTCTGGTGCCCTCTGAGATCACTCACTGCCTGTACATGCTGGAGGTTGGTGGAGAGTTTATGTATTTCTTTGTTTGTTTTAAAGGGACAATTCACTGTAGAGTCTAGATGACTGAGTTGGTCTTTAGCCCAGAAGCTAATCTGTATCTGATGTTCTTGGTCTAAACAAGCAGACAGATGCAAGCTGAAATGCTACAGTCATTCTTGTCACATAAAGACTTAAAAAAGTAGAGTCAAGTCATGACAAATGTATGCAATGACCAGCAAGAACAGTGGCCTGCACATGACAGACCAGGAGACTACAGTGTGACAAAATGTGGATATTCTTGTGCAACAATACTGGACCACAACAATATAGTTTAAAATGGCTCAGTTAAGAGTCGTGGGAAACATTAGTTGGGGAAAGCTTCCTGTGGCTCCCAGCCAAGCCAGCACATTGAACCACTTATCTCCCCCTCCCTCTTGAAGACTCCTTGTCTGGACAATTACATTAGCTTGATTTTTTTATTTATTTATTTATTTATTTATTTATTTGTTTGTTTGTTTGTGTGTTTGTTTTTTATTTGTTTTATTTGTATTTTATTTCTTTATTTATATTCCCAACTATCCCAAGTGAACCCCATCTTCAGCGAGACAAGAGGGAGGGAGTTTAGCCCTTCTCCCAGTCTTGCGGTGTGTATGACGGGGAAGGATGAGGAAGGGGAGAGGGCGGATTGCTTCACTGGGAGTGGGCGAGGAGAGAGATATGCGGAGGATATGAGCACAGTTGGTTTATGTTGGCCCCTGCAGGAGGAGTGCCGGGGCGTGGAGAAGGAGAGCGAGAGCGTGAAGAGGACAATGGAATTCATTCACTGCAGTATGCTGTGTGTGCAGGTGGGAGGACTTTGGAGCGCCTACTCGCTGTTGTCTCAGGAGTCATAAACTGGGACTTTTTCACTAGACAGTAATAAGACACAAATGAGGCAGGGTCACCAGAGTTACCTGAATTATTATTTAAGCCTTTTTTTTAGAGACTATTTATCTAACCCTATTTGTGATGGTTAGTATTATGAACAGAAACCTTGTCATTATCTATTATAATGTTGTCAGGGTTGTATGTTATAATTACACACACACACACACACACACACACACACACACACGTATACTTATATATACTGTGTGTGTGTATGTGTGTGCGTAATTATAACATACAACACACACACACACACACACACACACGTTTACTTATATATACTGTATATATAAGTATACGTGTGTGTGTGTTTAATTACCATTTCATATCCATCCTCTTTTGAATGGTAAATAATAACCATAGTAAAAAAGGTTGAACTGCCAGTTGTTATTATTCATTACTGACCAGCATTGTAACAAAAAGAAAGTTAGACAGCAACTTAGCCAGTGTTGTCAAAACTAAATTGCATGCTTTTTGCAAGTTTTTCAAAATGCGTTTTGCTTACATATGTATACATATAGAGTTGGGTGAGAAGTAGGGGTAACAGTTTTGGTGTGTGATGTTTTATGGAGCTAATATGGCCAAATTAGGGGAACTTAAATGGTTATTTGGCAATTCCACATTCTTCACTACAGAGTCATTTATCCATTTATCTTCATATCATCAAAGCAAATGACTCAAGCCATGTGTGTTGCTACTTGAAACACCCTTAGGAGACGTTGCGCACTCTCCTCATCCGACTTGTCGAAGCTCAGAGCAGTGACCACCAATCACAAGGTGCCACGCCGGATCTAGTTCCGCCTCCAGCATCACTTTGCACCCACCCACCCAATTACCTGTGTCACCAAAGTAATTTGGGCACGGAGCACAACCAGGCTGGCGCTCACCCTGTTGTCCACGGTCCCCATCACCACCATTATTACCATCACCACCACCATCATCTCTCGCAGTGCAAGACGCCGCACCCGGTGCCCAGCAAGACGTGCCTGATGGACAGCCCCAACAAGGGCCCCTGTTGCCAGGGGGCACTGCCAGCAGACATGCCTATGCCCATGCAAACAGACATGCCCAGCTGTGCCCAGAGAGCCAAAGAGAGGGAAGCAGCCTTTGGCGCCATCACAGACCTCAGGTGTGAGATAAGAGCCAGGGTGTAGCTCCAAGTTTGTAGTTTAGAAAACCAATGCTCGGAAGAAAAAAAAATGCAACATTTCAGTTAATATGTATACATGCAACATAGTCTTCAACATCTCAGATGAAAACCAAATGTAGTGTCTCATTAAACCTTTTAGTGTGTGTTATTTGGCCCACGGAGTATCAAATAGTGTTTTTAAGGCCTACAGTCCTGAGATTTCCCACTGAGATAATTCCTCTTTCACTTACTTCCTCCCATTGAGATTAACTTACATAAGCACATATGATGCAGTTTTCTGTTCTCACCACAGCCTCTTACAGAATTTTTTAATGTAACGGTAGTCCGCTGTATTTTATGCAGAGCTGTAGTACTAAATTAAACTAGCACTGCAGGGTTTTAGTTCAACCTGCTACCATGTTCACCTCCTTGTCTGTGGTGCTGCAAGTTGACAGTTGACATTTGAACTCCCCCCAGAGATTTTGAGCGCTAATTGCCATGGAGTCTTTAAGCAGTGAACAGTCCCTTCTCCTGAAGGTCTAAGTTTTCATAGAACTTGACTGGCATTGAACTCACCAAACTTATAATTACTTATAATATACTTATAATATACTATAATTCTTGCATTGTTGGTTTTTCATCTCATCTTTCTGTTCTGATGACCACCCGAAGAAGATCAATAGATAATTAAATAGATAAATTGATAAGATAGATAGATAGATTTAAAATTTACTGTAAATTCAGTCATTTCAGTCGCACACTCACCTCTCACCCATGTCACTGTACCGTCCGCAGGGCAGATGTGGAGCGCCTGCGTTTGGCTCACCTGGAGGAGCGGCGGAAGCATCAGGAGGCGCTGCGGGTGCTCAAGAACTTTCAGCGGCAGGTGGAGGACCTGATCTCGGCCCAGCGCGGCCAACAGGAGAGTTGCAGCGGACCCCTCAATGACCAAATGCAGCAGCTCAAACTGGAAGTCCAGGAAGTCGCCACCATGTGAGTGTTTTACCTAAGGCCCCCTCTCAAATTGCACACTGCTATACAACATACTGCACACAACATAGACTGTATAGTACATGGGAAATGTGTGTGTGTGTGTGTGTGTGTGTGTGTTTAAACATTTGCACTTTTTTCAACCGAAATATAGGACTTAGCAGTGGTACAGGTTTTATGAAACAAAGTGTTTCAAAAAGTCACATGATCAATTGTGTTCAGATCTCAGTCTTAGAACAAGGCACTCTATTCTAAATTGTGTTAGGCCCAAATAAAGGTCAATTTTGGTGAGGGGCATTTATCGTTAAATGGAAATCTGATTAGTGAAATCATCTGCAAGTATGACATTGTACTAACCAGGAATCATTTTAAAGGGGTTATAGAATGCAAAACCACAATTACCTTGTTATTGTTGAATTTAGGTAGCTTAAAGTATCCAATGGACCATACCAAAACTTCAACACTGTCTCTCGCCTCCTTCTACATGTAAATTTCAAACTAGAAATGGCCGGAATGAGCTTGTATAAGACGCTCTAGCAGTGCTCCTGTGTACACTTTCCAAAAAAAGTCCAGTTGCCTTAACTAAACACTTAGTTCACTGACTACTATGATCTGGTTATAAATAAATAAATAAATATATATATATAAATAACAATCTTCACAGACACAATAAAAGCTACTGTATCAAATATCTCTATTTTTCAGAAGCTGTAGTTCAATGTTTCCTCTCTCTCTTCCTCTCAGACCTTTATGCAACAAATCGTTATAATTGCAGTCATGTATTCTCCCATCAATACACAATTAGTGGTGCACTTAGCAGACATTAGCAATCTGTTGTCTGCACTTAGCGGCAACAAAACCAGTGGTGGACATGTTGCACTTCAGTTGACCCAAGAGAACAATCTTGTGAGTGTGTGCGTGTGTTACACCGCAGAAAATCCAGTTCATTTCCCCTTTTTGTCAACAAAGACAGAACTATTTAAAAACGATAATAAAGATTTCTTGGTTTTGATAGGTACAGAATGTGGAAGCAGGTTGCGTTTGGGTGCGAAAGTGAATCTTCTGTGATTGTGTGTGCATGCCAGTGCTTGTTGTGATACCAACCATCTCTGGTGATACTGCAGTTTGTAAGGTTCCTGAGTGCCTACAGGGAGTTTGTGTGAATGCTGTGTGCAGAGTGTTTCCTGGTGCTGTTTTACTTTTCATTCCTCACAAATTGCGGTGCACTTTACTTTTAGTTAAGCTTATATATATATAATCTTATAATCTTATTTATTTATTTATTCATTTACAGTGAGGCCGTAAATGGTAAACATGAAGAAAAGGGTATTTTGCTGGGTATTAGCCTAAGTGATTTGAATTGAATTCTCTTTGACTATAATTTTCTTGTTTGTATTCGTGTGTGTGTGTGTGTGTGCCCCCAGGACACGCCAGGCTATGGCAGTACTAATGAAACTGGACGTGCAGCTACAGAACATGGGATCGGAGACCAATTCTGAGCAACCTAATTCATGTGACAGATAAAGGTCAGGTGTCTGTTTGTTTGTGTGTGTGTGTGTGTGTGTGAGATTTATTGAGATGTTTTCCTGTTGATTGTTCAAGTATTTTGTCTTACTCTCCCAGTGCCCTGTATCAGGAGAAGGTGCCGTCATGCGAGTGCTGCATCAGAGAGCAACACTTTTTCCCAGAGAATGTACTCCTAATAAACGTCTGTGTCTGCAAACAGCACAAGGCCATATTTCCAGCCCAGCAAACACCAGAGTGCATACAGCACAACCCGACAAACCCTGCAGTAAAACATGAGCAAACACACAGAAACACACACATACCGGAGAAGTTTATACAGTGTATAACAACTGACTTTTGAGCATATGATAATTTCATCAGGGGTCACTTCATACTTAACCTGTTGTGTACACAAAGTATACATATAGCTTCTTTATTGATCTGACTGGCCTCAAGTGTAGTCAGTATTGGGGTGGGCCAGTTTAGGTTTCTACTGTTATGTCAATTTGCATACATGTACTGTGGGTTTGGTGCTATGGTGAAGGAAATAACTGCATCCAAACTGAACCAAAAACTGTAATGTAAAACCAGCTGAAAGCTTTCATTTATGTTGGGTGGGCATGTGTGGACAAGCCATGAATATTTAGCGATTTCCTGGTTTCCAGTGTTTCTGATTCTCTGAAAGGGATGTCTTTGTTGGCATCAGGAAATTCAACTGTTTGGTTTCTCCACATTTCTGACTAAACCATTTCCTTTCCACACATATTTGCATGTAAACTATAGCTATACAAAGCTTTAGGTACATCTCTCTTACAGTAATTTGCTAACTATAGTGAGATTAATTTCTGTACAGCATTTTTACTTTGTATAACACCCATGTTCTGAAGAAGTTCAAACTACATTTTTAGATCCATCTTTCTACATCCTTCTTTAGATCCATCTTGAAAACTTTCTAGATTCCATCTGTGTTCTAACAGGTAGCCTTATCACCTGGTGTAAGAGCTCTCCAATTATAGGTTATAGCACACTGCAAATAGCATTAATCAGAACTCAACCCTTCAAGACATCTATTCCGGAAGAGACCTTCTAAGGACCTAGAAGATTTTGAAAAACACTTCTCATCCCAATAATGGACTGTTCAAAATGCAGTTATGATTATTGATCAAGAATTACTTATTTACTGATATTCAGAAAACTTTTAGTGAGGGGATTTAAACTTTGGGCATAAGGGACGATTAGTTAGTATTAGGAGTATTTATGCCATTTGAAACTCTTGGACTGAATTTTGACTTGCCTGCTAAACGTCTTTTCAAATGAAGAGACTTTACTTACAAGAGCTAAAACAAGCTCTCTTACCCACTTGTTTGCAGTAAAAGAGTCACAGAGGTCTTATATCCTTTTGTTTATGCATTGTGTGCGGACATAAAATAAATCAAATATCATCAACTGAACCTTGAATGGCAAATTTTAGGTGCCCAGTCTCAAACATAAACATTCAATGCAGGTCTTAAATTATTACAGTAGGTCACAAGTGGATCATGAGGCGTTCTATTAGTCCCAATGACAATTTCAATGTGAATATATTAGATGCGTGTGTTTAATGTGAAACACACAAGGGTACACTTGTCCATTGTCTCTGAGCTTGTTGATGGGTATAGAATAAATTAATTGAAAATATAGAATAACATAAATATTAGTGCAAGATTGTGCAGTATTCATGGAGTGGTGTGCAGAATCCGTGGAGTACTATGACTGTGATTGAACTTATGGCCAGATGGACATGGCTAGCTTATCTACAGTTCTGGTGAGTGATGGCAGTGGGAAAGAAGCTGATTCTGTGTCAGGTAGTTTTTGTACAACATTGGCATCCTTGGTGCCTGCTTGTTTTCCAAACCACTCTCAGCACCTGGACCCACAGCATATCAGACAATAGTTGTCAAGGTTGCAGTTGTGTACATTCCAGGCCATGTGTTTGGTTAAAAAATTCTGTGGGTCTGGGAGGCAGGCAGAGGTGCCTTTTTGCATGCTGTAGTAGATCTGAAAGAAGTGGGCATGTGTAGGCTAGTAAAGACCAGCTCATCCATTTGGTGGGTAAGAGCTATGTACATTTTTGGGTGTCTTGGCTTGGATAAGGACTACCTAGCAATCAGCAGCATCCGCTTGCAGATTATTTCAAGAGGGGTGTGAGTATTGGAATCAGAATATATGCATCATTATTATTCTCATGGCCATATGCAGGTAATGACTTTGTGTTTCAGTTAGGCCAGACTCAACTGTATTACACATGAAATGACATTTAATTAATTCTATTCTTGCTGTTCCTGCCTTTAAAGATAAGGTGGAATATTATGTTCTTGGGTTGTTTTGGTTCTTTGCGTCAGTGGCTATCAGCTCTAGCTGACCACGCTGGCACTAATCATGGTCTGATTCAGTGCGGACCACAACAGCTGGGATGATCAACGGCATCTTCCGCCAACCTGGAACCGCACTTAAAGTCAGGCTATATCCTTGCCTAGTTGGAGCGGCTGGTGGATCTTTATGTGAAACATGCTGTCTCTCCCTTGATGGGCATCATTGTAAATAAAACGCTTTTTTATAATCCTCGTCTGACTTGGTCTCCTGTATTCCTGAAGTAATCAAAAATGACTATCAGGTGTTAACCAGAAGATATATGTAGATCATTCAGTGTTATTTGATGGCCAGTCAGAGTGCGTATTAAAGGCCCACTATGCAACATTTTTCATTTAATTCATCCATTTCATACTGTTTAGGATGCTAAAATGAGTCATTACAAGGCGAATGAATGGTGTAGACTGCACCACTGTGGCCTATAGCGGTAGATACAGCACTTGCAATATTCAGCAGCGCGGACCGCCTCCAATAGAATGCATTGCAATACAATGCAATACAGCGGTCTTTAGAGGAAGCTCGCGAGAGAAAAAAACAGAACGTTGCTTAGCCCTTTTTTAAAGCCTGTTTGCAGTGTTCCCATTCGGTGCTATATACTCATAATCTCCATTTAAAAGTCTCATTCCATAGTATTTTCATTAATTTTGTGGTGGTCTCTTGTCTAAAATAATGTCATGAGAGTTGGTTTCGACAAAAAATATGCTGTGGTTGTCTTGTTTCAAGCTATTTTAGTTAGGTGAAAACGAGAGCAGGGATAGCTTGAGAGGATTCTTATGAATATTAATGATATGCAAATATTTCGCCTCTGATTGGCTAACAACACTGTGACGCTCCCTCTAGTGGGTCTGTCTGCAGGCAGCCTAACGTTTCTTGAGGGCGGGTTAACTGCATAGCTAATGTTCAAATTGACGTACATTTGTACAGCTTTTCCGATTCGCTCGTTTTTCCCGGCAGTTTTCTATCACAGGCTAATACAGACTACAGGGGTAGGAGAGCATTTTGAAGTTGAGCATAGAAGTACAACTTGGGCTGACCTATGGTAATGTAAAAACATCAAGTCTTAAACGGTTTATTTTGGAAGGAGACCTTTAAAGGGCAGGGGTTTTGGAAATTAAGCCTGATGAAGATGGTTGGTCCTGAGTTATTCCAGCAGTTTCCATGTCACCATGATGGTTGGTGTTTAGGTACAGAATGATTTTTAGCAACCATGCAGCTTCGGACTGCTTAGCAGTTGTTGTTGATCACAACAAGGTTCTGTCTGTGCCATTACACAGTGCATATCAGGCAAATGAACCCTAGTCATCAGATTGCATGGTGCATAGTGGACAGCTAAATCTTTGGCCCCTATAGCCAGAGTTTTGTACGTTTTGGTCTGATGCAATTCCAGTAAAGGTTGGAATGTTATGTGCAGTTATTCCAAAGAAAAAACATGCCTTTGCTTGTTTACTCTGAGTAGTTGAGAAGAGGCAACTCTTGCCTGTATTGCAAGCAAATTTAGGCCAAAGAAAAATATAAATAGTTCCAAAATACACAATGATTTATTCCATGTTCTGACACAATCCCTGAAAGCACCTGTCTTGTTTCAGTGACAGATGCCTTTGCAGGGCAACACAAGATCATCGTTACTTCTTTTACAGTTCTCACTCGCCCCAAACAAATCTGGAACATAAAAGATGTGTTTCTGTTTGCTAAGATTTTTGCTCCCATGACATTTTGGAGCTCCCAGCCCTACCCTGTAGGATGAACGGAGGTTGAGTGCTGGCTTGCCCCTCCCTTTGACCAACTGCTTATGGTTTGGTGTTTGTCAGCCTTCAGATCTTTACAGTTCTCTGCCTCTTCATGGGGCATTGAAATCGGTTCTGAAGCCTGAAGACTGATGATCTAGACTGCCACATTTGGACCCCACATACACATAGTAAACAACATATTCTCCACTGTCAACGGCAAAAAAAACGAGTGCTTAAAGGTGCTCTAAGCGATGTGACGCGTTTTTAGGACTAAAACATTTGTTGTTATGTACAGCAAACATCTCCTCACAATCTGCTAGCTCCCTGTCCCCTGAACACACTGTAAAAAAACGCGGTCTCTGTAGACAGCCCAGGCTCCACAAACGGCTAAAAAACACAGTGGGCAAACCTAGCATAACAAACGAAACGAAACATAACAAACATTGTTCCAGCCAATAAACGACAAGAAGGATTTGGAGGAGGGGTTGGGTGGGGGATGCACGTTCATGAGTCTTTCAGGAAGCATGGGAGGGAGGGGGAGGAGGGAGCTATGCTCCGTTTTGTTTGACAATACTTCGAACGTCAACAAGAAGTGACATCAAATACCATCGCTTAGAGCGCCTTTAAGCTTTAAAGGATATTGCAGTGGTCACATTAGATTCAGATTAAACCTTTATTATGAGCATTTAGAGTGACATACTTGAACACAGATAAATTAGGGGGGATTCTCAGTGTCTAACCATTTTAACGCTTTGGTAGCTTTTGAAGTGAACACAACCATTTTTCATTCTGTCTGTGTGTAGTTCTTTCAGGCTTTTTTTGTCATTTTCTAAAGTGTGTTGTAAGCAGTTTTAAACACATTTTGTCATTACTTAAGAATATCCAATTATAGCCTACTTAAGGACAAACAAGATGGGTAAATGGGTGACTTGAACTTGTAGGATAGCTGTACACTGTAAAAAAACAGAAAGCTATGACAACCTAAAAATTCAAGGCAACTTGATGCACAGAATTTTTGAGTTTACACAACACAAAAACATTTATGTTAGTTTTTGTGTTGTGTAAACTGAAAAATTCTGTGCATCAGGTTGCGTTGAATTTTTAAGTTGTCATAGCTTTTTGTTTTTTACAGTGTACTTTTACTCAAGTGGGATTTTCAGGTACTTCACACAATACTGCTGTGAATGAACAAAATTACCAGGAACCTTCTCACAGATGTCACTGCATGTTGCCCCTTTTGCCCTCTGGATGAAGGGTCATTTGTACAGAGACAACATGATTCAGAGACAGAGACAATGAGCCCACCTGAACAACAAATGGCAATGGCAATTAAGTATTATCTTATCTACTATGACTTGCAGTGAACAGTGAGCACACTATGCAATCACACTATATAAGTACATCCAGTGGTTTACACCTGCCTAGCTAAGGTTAGGTTTTGTTTCCACAGAAATGTGTAAGGTTTAGCTTCAACAGGCATGTAACAGATTTCATTTCCTCTGAAAGCTGATGGAGCATGATTCCTCTTAAGGGAGGGGCGTTCTGTAAAGATTACAAACTAATAATAATGTCTGTCCCATCCTTTCGGCTCAGGTCCTTTTACCAAACTGTGACTTCACCATTCTCAACAGAACCCCATTATTTTTATTGTTACGATCCATTTTCATCATCACATGCATCTTTACATAAAAGCAATACACTTTGGTTTCACCTTTGACACCTACACTTTGGTGGAACCTAAATCAATAGGTTAAAAACAACTTTCCTTTTTTTTTTTTTTTTTAGGCCTTCACAACGTAAATAAACTACTCAACTGACAATGAAAATTTTCTATTTTTCTGCTGATGAGATTTTTGGTTCATCATCAAACAGGGTGTTCAAACTTCTGTAATGTAATCCTAACTCCCTTTTACAGCTCTTGCAAAGAATGTGATCAAACTGCCTTACCCAGTCCTTGTTCACCTACATTTACTTCCGCATTTACATACAACTGACAGTGTTACAAACTTAATAAGGAAGCAGAACTTTCTGGGGGGAAAATCTGATGCATGATCTTATTCAAATGACTACGTGAAAAGAGGGAATAGAGAATAGATGATTGAACAGATAGAAGCATGTGGCTCCAACATATAAATAAGAAAAATCATGTCCATTTTACTACTTTGGCTTTTGATACTTGTTTGGGAAATGCAATGAAACGTCAAACCATCTAACCTTCTTAAAATGTTTTCTGGTTTGTAAGACACGTTGACCTTTTAAAAATGACATTATATGAATGACATGACATATGTTGACCTTATAAAAATGATATATAATCAGCATATATAGTATTTAAAAGCTGTGCGCTGTCACTCCATTTATGTCTCAAAGCTTTCTGGAAAAAAGTGTAAAAAGTGAATCAAATAGTTATTGATGGTGTCTATGTAAACCAACAGCTTGATTGAACCAACTTTCACTTTCTACAAGAATGGCAGCCTACGAGTGAAAGGATTTTCTAAAACCTAAAACAGTGTTTTCAAATCATGCTTATGCAGCTGATGACAATGACAATCTTAAAAGGCCAATATGCCTTACTTGTAAGGGATTGCTTTAAGATCAAGCATAAAGAACATGTGTAAGTGTATGACTATTCGTTGTTAGAAACCAAGCCCTGGCCTATTTAGCAGACGTGTTCCTAAGGCTGTAATTGGCTCAATATGGAAATAATCATGAGACAACAAGTAGACACAGAATGCAATATAATTTGTTTATTTGATTCCTGCACATATAGAGAGGTAAACTCTTTAGTGGTTACGAGATTGTGCAAAAGTATGACATACATGAGTAAAGTGTACATTACCTTATTTATTATATGTTTACAGTAGAATTATAAAGTGTTCTTATAAAACTCTATGAAAGTGGGTGACCATGACAATTATAACCAGATAAAGACGCAACTGTTTACCTTAGTTCATTCAGTTGATTTATTGATTGGATGACTGATATTGGATTTCTACCTTAAGGAATCAAATCTTAACCTTACTTTCAGTTCTCAAAAGGGTTCAGGTGTACTCTATATGATTCTGGCCAATGTTACATATTTCTAAATAAAAATAGTCTTGTGTGAGCCCAGTTAAGTTCAATTTAAAAAAGAATTTCAGAGTGAATCACTTAATGTCCCTTGGGTCACCAAGTGCTGTTGGTGGGGGAAAAAAAAGAAGAGCATTTGATACAAACTAGCCCAAATAGCTAATACACATTTTTAGTTCCATTTTCTGTCTGCTCCATTTAGTTACCATTAGCTGCTGATTCATTGTTGGGTATCAAATTCAAACCTCAGTAAGTATTATTGATTGACACATTGGATTAGTCTTTTTTATTCTTTTTTTCCCCCTTATAAAGTGGTCTTAGGACCCTTTGGAAAATGTTGAGTGGTACATGGATTGCTGATTTAATACAACACTTAGGTCCAGTTTAACTATTTATGAGAAGAGAGAAACATTTTTCCTAATTGCATTTGTTGGTTTTCTTTAGAAGAAATGTCTTAGTAGAATAGAATGAGTATGCAGGTTTGTATGTGATATACAGATGAGCAAGCAGGTGTGTGCACATCACATTTTAGCCTCTCTCTCTCTCAACTTCCAAGCGGTTGATGAAACTGTTGAACAGGGCGCTAAGCTAAGCTTGCAACTATTATGAGAAGAAGAGGATGAACAGAATAAAAATAAATGTTAAAAAACACATGTGAATAAGTATTTGACATTGCCATTCAGACACAACATTAATAGTTCATGTCACACATGCATTCGAAATTGCTGGAAAGCTTTACAAAATATAGCTCAGAAAGCTTACTTATTTGCTCCAACCATTAGCAAATTCTATTTAAATGGATAGTTCGGTTTTTAACACATTGAACCCCTTTCACAGTTTGTCTAAAATGCAATAAAGTGGTTGACATCGAAAGTTTGACGATTGCTTCTGTCTCGGCTATTTGGGAAATGTAGAATCGCCTCTGCCTGCCTTCAAAATGGCTAGCAATGGGCATGTGTTGTTTCTATCCTTAAAACACTGGTTTTAAAAAAGTGCTACTCACCAAGTGGTTAGTGGTGCTCAATGATGTTCCAAAACATGTATCGTAGCGAAATAAAGCTTCCGTCATCTTTTATTTGGCACTTTGTTTATATGAAGGAGCAAATAGATCCCTATGGGACTTACAAAATGGCAAATAAAACATGACAGAAACTGTATTTTGCTACGATACTTGGGTTGGAACATCAGCAAACGCCACTAATCACTCCATGAGTAGCACTTTTTTAAAACCAGTGCTTTGAAACCAGACTGCATTAAGAGCACACCTCTTACATCTTGTGGTTTATCTTTACAGGCCTTATTTCTCTTCTCTTTCTTTACTTTCTTTCTTTCTTCTACAGGAATTGCATGTGGTGGTTTAAGATCTGTTCTTCAACTCCCTTGACATCTGACACCACACACAAGGATAACAGCAGCAGGAAGTGAGGATGTCTTTACCCAGCGAACCCTGAGAAGAAGCAAATACATGAAACAGTCATTATTTTTCCCAGCATGCTTTGAGAGATAAGAAGGTTAAATACTGTACTGTAGCCAAAGGCAGTGTTTGAGCCTTCATCTTAATTCCATAATTAATTCCAAAATAAAGTTCCTAGAAAAAGAAAACCGCACACAAAAGCTAATGATCTCAAAAAGCTGTATTGAAAACAGGTACTGAGGCAATTAACCATAGACAAAAAGAATAACAATGACCTGAAACATTTGTATCGCATGTTTGTATTTGTCTATTATTTTGCTTTGGTATTTGTATTTCAATACAGATTTCTGAAATTATTAGTTGTGTTTAGCTTCCTTTTGTTTGATCTCAAGATAAGCAGTAATGCAAAACCAATCACACTCTCCTCACAGTAAGTTCCTTGCCATAATCCTTGCTTTGATCTATTCAAAAAATAAAAATAGAAATACAAAAAAAAAAAATCTAATCTGATCTTGAATACATTATATTAAATGGGGGCACAGAACTTTACATCTGCTGCTCATTATTGAAGTTGGTATCAAAATAAGTTATATGGAACAGTGATTAAATGTTGTCTACCATTATCCGGGAATAATAGTGAGAAAACACTGTCAATTTTATTAACAGACTATAAAAAGGAAAGCAATCATAAAAATACTTAATTATTATCTCATTAATTACCTTCAATGATTGACACTGTATAACAAACCTTCAATGATCTTCAATGATTGATATTGTATAACAAACTTATATATTGTACTTATATATTGACATTGTATAACAAACAGACAACATTATTCTTGAAAAGTGGCAGAATGTATTTTAATTTGCATGTTTGATTAATGATCATGTGAATGACATGTAGACACACTCCTGCTACTCTCGGTATCCAGGCACAGTGCAATGCCAAAATACAGGGCTTAGAATAAAACCTGTGTACTTTCAGCAAGACTGTTAGTGACTATTTGTGTGTGTGGCATGCCTTTTTGCCATATATGGTACTTTTGAGTAACTGGGCTACCATGCTATAGTAGTATAGAAGTTGTGGGTTCACTGTTGTGCCCTTGTGCAAGGCACTTATCCCTAAGTTGCTCTGGGGGAGACTGGCCCTGAAGTTGGATAAAGGCGTCTGCTAAATGCAATGCATAAATGTAAAAACACTGGATTAGTGTTTAGTGTAGACTATTATACCAAAGTATAGTGTTTAGTGTAGATTATTATACCAAAGTATATAGAATCCAAATGTAAAACGTTGTAAAACTATATTAACCAGGTAAAGCTGCATTTTCAAGGGTTTTCTCACTCCAACATATCTGTAGTCGTCTCATTTATTTGCATGTACTGGACAGACACAGACTGTTACAGAGGAAGTAAAGAGGAAATTGCATCCATGTGGTGCTGCTACAGTGGTGCAATCAGTGTTATTTCAACTCTCTCATACTGTTCTAATCTATCTATCTCTCTTTTTCTCTCTTCCCCTCTTCTTTTTTTCATTCTCTCCATCCTCTATGTGTCTCCCTGGTGAGCACTGATAGCTCTGAGAGCGTTTTGCTCTCATCAGATTGTGCTCATGTGCCTGTTAAATCTAATTGTTCTGGCCTCTCCTCCCTAATCACCATAAGACCCTTTCACTTCTCGTGTGGGCTATCATGGGCTGATTTACCTTCACTCTTGTTTTACAAATATATTCTGTCATATAGTAGCTGAGGAAAATGGATATAAGAGTAATGAATGATGTTAAAGGCATCACCAACCACTGGCAAACCTTCCCGAGAGGATAAACTCTTGAAGGTACATAATGGTAAATTAACATACATAATGGTAAACACAACACACAACACAAATGCATGTACACATTTTTTCCATTGTGGGTACTCACCCACACACACTCACACAAACACATGTGTGTAATGAGTCTCAATAGCATGTTTTGATGAGTGTATTTGGCATAGGAAGGAACACATGGAAAATAGATTTTTTTCCCCTGGTGCTGACAACATTAGATGCTATCATTGTATATAGGTTTATACACAGAAGATGGAAAGAATAAAAAAACAGATGATCCTTCAAGAGACAAACTAAAGAACAAATGCATTATCAAGTTTTCTTGCAATGGAGAAATTAAATCTCAGTAAAAATCACCTTCCATGTGCCCGGTTTACCAATCAGTGGCATGACAAAAGTGTCAGAAAACTGCTATTTAGCTGTCAGTTGTGATGATATCTTATCTATATTTTCCCTGTTTCTAATTTGGTGGTCCACTTCAGTGCCATGGCATTTAGCGTTACAACAATCATGAAAAAAGCCCAGAGTTGTAATTGCAGGTTATGCAAATCCACACACAAATTCTCCCTATCAATGAAGAGACCCAGAAACATAGTAATACTTTTTCTAAACATTAAGTTGGTGGAAAGTTAAAAGAATGAAAAACTACGAAAATCAGTTTAGCAAGTAACTAGACACAAGTAACTATAGCAGGTCAACCACCTATTGCAAGTTTGCCACTTTCAAGCACAGAACTCGTTAGTTGGTTTACACTGGTCTTATCTAGAGTTAAATCAGTAATTTCTACAAAACTGAACAATATGCAGAAATTCGATTTGCATAGGTGGACTTTGGACAGAATACCAGTATGCCATTACACCCATTCCCCGCCCTGTGCCCACTTTTTTAACTCCCCTGTCAGTATTCAATACGGGAACTTACAGCATCTTGCTTTAAACTCTCTGCAATCCTTCCAGTGACGTCTTTAATTCTCCCTGAACAAATCCCCAATGCTGCTCTTATCTTTGAGTTCTGTTTCCACAGAACACTTATCATGTACAGTAGGGAGGGGCTGAATCACAGGGCAAAGCCTGTTACTCTTATAGGGAACTTTATAAATATCCCCACAGCAGCTCTTATAGGGAACTTTATACATATCCCCACTGTAGCTCTTATAGGGAACTATACATATCTCCACTAGCTCTTATCTTTGAGTTCTGTTTCCACATAACGTAGGGAGTGGCAGCATTACAAGACAAGGATGTGCAATGTCCTTGGCATTGTTATCATGCATGACAAGACTCCTCTACCTCCTACACACACCATTTCACAGGACATGTACAAGAACTTGTAGTTCTAGTCTAAAATCAAACAAACCAATACCCTTTACCCTTATCTTTTTTTCATCATCCACCACTGCCTTACCTCAATGCCATGCTTCTCACGGATGGACTTGCGCATGCAGCAAGTGACGGCCAGAAAGACTAGTGGGTCCAGTATGGGCATGCAGAAGCACCAGCCGTGCTGGGAGGCCGTCTGACACTGCATGCAGGGGAAGCACCAACACGCACAGCAGCCTGCATGGGGACGAACATGAGGGGTACATGAGAGAAACACAGATACGTCGGCATTGCAAGTTTGTCTTTCCCAAATTCCCAGGACTATTTTATTGTTACTGCACTTTGTGTCAGTTTGACATTCATGGTGTGCATTTGTGTGTATTTGTTTTACTGCTGAGGACTAAAAATGACTTGACATAATGGTTGATGCTGTGTCCCAGCCCCTCACACCCAGTGCAGGAAACCAGTATCCAAAGAAGCTTTCCTGTTTATTCACAAGAGAGCTTTTCTCCACATGCAATTTTCTGACAAATTGTCTGAAGTGTCCTGGACACCCAACACAAGACTCTCATATTGTTTAATGCTCCTAAATAATAATAATAATGTTAATAATAGCTGAAATCCCTGGAGCTCTACAAAAATGTATTTTATAGTTTATATGTTAAATAATTATAAGACGTCAGATGTGCTATAGTGCACTGAAATTAGATTGAGCTTGGAGACATATATTACAGACTTAAAGGAGATCTGGAAATCCAAACAAAAAACACTAATACCAGAAATTGCAGGTCTAGTGGAGCAGTGGTCACATGAATGACTGACAATCAGTCAACCTGGGTTTGATTGCCAGTCACAATTAAATACTGATCTTGTTTGCGCATGTGACAACATAAAGATTGAATAGAACAATTTAAAATTCAACCAAAGGTCTCTGCTCTGGACACCTGACATGTAAATAAAGGTGGGTATGTACCCAAATGAGTGTGCTATACTCAAATAATTAGAATACATACTAATCAGAACACACTATAGGCTATACAAAAGCCGTGACAACTTAAAAATTCAAGGCAACGAACTGCACAAATGTTTGGAGTTTACAGAACAAAACCTAGAAAACCTAGTTGTTGTGTAAACTCAGAAATTCTGTGCAGTAAGTTTCCTTGGATTTTTAAGTTGTCATAGCTTTTGTTTTTTTTTTACTGTGTAGGCTACTTCCATTTATCTGGATAATTGAAGACTTTTAATTATTATTTGGAGACAACGGCATGTTAGCTCAGATGGACTATTGTGTAATACTTACAGGTCCCCATGTCCGAAGTGCAGTCAAAAAGTCCACTGCTCCAGGAACCAGAGCTATAAGTGGTTGTCACTGTGGTCACCTGTTGTTGTACTGCCATGATTCTACAGGACAGCAAGAAAGAGAAATTATCTCCACCATACAATTTGCAGCTTCCAAAGGGAAGCTGATCTGTGTCACAGACTGTATGGGGTGGGGCTCAGGATAGTTGTGAAATTAAATTAGAGTTGGAAAAGTGTACACAGAATCTGGTTCTGAACAAAGAAATACCCATCCATCTCTCTCTCCCTCTCTCTCCCCTGCCTGACAAAAATACATAAAGAAAAAACAAAAAGAGGCAGTCAAGGGGGATATTTTTCCAAAATAACTTGATCCTTGACTTCATTTCTAAATCCTTGAGTGTTATCTTACCTGCCACCCGACCCCCACCTCCTTCCCAATGCAATTCATTATCTTTTTACTAATGAATTTTGGACCATTATCACGACACATATAGACTGAAATCCGGTAATTGTTCGAAGATGTCTCAATTGTACTGAAAACAGTCCACGACGAACTAGACAGAGTTGGGCTAGATTCTAGTTCAAACTTTGCTAAAGTTGTTGAATAGAAGAAAAGCCTAATCATAAGGCTATTATTTTACATTACCGTCTCTGGGGTCTCTGTAATGTTGGGTTAGAAAACAGAGATGTGCAAAAGATAGTGTAAAATAAACCAGAAGATACATGTTACAGCATATCAAAATATCCTAATGGTGGAAAAAAGAGAGAAAAAAACATAATGTGGTCTGGCTTACCAGTTTTATCTTTGGGCAACTTAGTCCTTTTAGAAGTTCTGACAGAACCGTTAGCAGCGCAACTGTTAAACAGCACTGGATGCAACAACAAATATGACGAGGAAACTTAAGGCTAATGTATATAAGTTTAGAGTAAACTGCTCTTGGGATGCACAGAATGTTTATTCGCTTCTTCCCGTTGGTGGGCGGCGCGTTCTGTGGTCCCTACCTCTGCAGTTTTGGGGAGCGTTCACTAATACCGAGATAGTTAACACTTTCGTAGCCCTAATTCTTTGTTGAGATAATGTAGGCCTATCGTCAAGCGAAAAATATTCAGAGAACCCTCATATTACAGCTTTTTCAGCAGCTTCACACGCCAACCTCTTCAATCAAAATTAAATTGCATACAAGTTTAAGGACTTTTCAGAAGTTTAAAGACATTTTTAAAAGTTTATTGTCACATGCATTTTCCGTAAAATAAAAATGCACTGAAATTACGTAGGTGATGTCATCGGAGGCGCATTTTTTCGCCGTTTTTAATGTAGTAATGCAGTATTTATGGTTCAAGTACTATTGCATTGTGCAGTACACAATTTGAAAATATCCCAACCTAGGCTACAGAAACTCATTTCAGAAAACTTCTATACCTATACTCTATCACCATGGGCTTTTACAGCCCCAGTCCATAGGCTATAATTGGTCAGATCATTGGTCCAAATACAAAATGTTACAATTAGGCCTATTATGCCATTTAAAAATAGCTACACATGCAAATGAATTGAATTGTTAAACTCCCATCAGCTATACATAAAAGAAATAATTTGTTATTTGAGTTCAATAACTCTTTTTTCAGACTGTGCATGCTGTAGGCCCATTGTTATAGCCTACTACAGTGTTGCAGTGTGCAATTTTGGATAATGTATCCAATGTGAGAGCCTGTAAGACAGAGAAAAGAGTAATTGAATTGAAAGGCCTTTGTGGCTTGTGAGTTATATACAAGTAGCCTATATGATTAGTTTTTTTTTTAGCTGGTTGAGCTGAAAACTGGTTTCAGTACCAGTCATGTATAATGTATACTATACTCAGTAATGTACACTATGTTAAGTAACTCAGTTTTAGTACACATTTTAGGGCAAATAAGCATTTAACTTTAACATCCAGTCACTCAAATTCAACAGCTGTCTTTGGCTTTAACCACTGTTCCTTGCCCAGCATTCCTTAACACGCAAAAAATAAACACCCTAAATTGGTCACCAGTCAGAGTTAAAGGGGATTCACGTTTCTCCTTTTTCCCCCCTCCTTGAAATATTCTTGATATTACCAACTCCTAATGAAAGAACATAAAACAAATACAATAATAATGAATTATAAACATAGATGAAATAATAAAAAAAAAACATTTTATTTTTGGTATTTGATGTTTTTTTTGTTACAAGTACAAAGGTAGGCACATTCACAGATGAGCATGTAAAAACTGGAAGCTCAAGACAGTTTGCATGTAGATAAATGATTTTCTTAGATGTTAAAGGATACATTTGTGTGAATCAGTCTATAGCCTTATTGTTCATGGTCCGAATAGTGACCAGCAACTAACACTAAGGAACTGTGGTAACTTAGTTATAGTTTCATTTGACATGCTCAATTCAGTTAATATTAGTTATTGGTGCATTATCTGGAAAATTCTGGGTTCTCTGGTTTCTAATTCAGACAGAATTTCTCCTGTTTAGTAGTAAATTAGTTTGTGTTTATGTTTATATTCTCTAGCCAATGTATTTGTGCAAGGGAACTGTCACTGCTCCCTTTATTGTTCGCAGAGAAACACCAAACCAAACTTTTTTCCCCTCAGTGTTGGTGAGCATTCATTTGTGTGGTTGTGGGTTTGGGCGTGGGCTTGCTTCTGGGCAAGACACTTCTTCCTAGGCACGTATAACCTGCTGGGTCACCACAGTGGTGGAGGTAGCATGGCCACGATTCTTCAGCTCCCTGGACATCTGGCACCATACACATGGGTAACAACAACATACTGTAATGCAGTCATCACAACATGAACCCTGGGGGGGAAGAGAGAGAGAGAGAGAGAAATAAGTTGACTACAAAAGGTAATACAGTGATACAGGCAATCTGGCAAGGGAAACAATGCATCACTTAACTTCCTACAACTGCATTACTAAAGTTTTACATCTCTCCTATATTGTTTCATATACATGTGGTCTTCCTTTATATAATTTTACATGCCTGGCAGACTCGTACAACACAACGGTCATTAATTCAATGTTTTGTTATCACATCACATTTAAGCTTTCTTGAGCTGCAAATGTGTAAAATCTTTTTATTGGCATACGTTTTGTTTCTCGTGGGCAGATACTTTTTTGTGAACGTATTGTTCCTCGTTGGCAGATACTTTTTGAGAATATTTATTCAGAGCCTGGATCCCTGACTGTGCTGTAGGGAAATGAGAGGAAGCACAAGGAGGCGCTATCCTGGCCAACTCATATAAACAGTACTTTTTATTTTACATCTTAGGGCATGCAAGAACTGTCAAGCAAGCGGTCAAGCAAAAACCTATGTTTAATGGAAGATAATGGTTAGGAACAACCAAAGAAAACAGAAAACAGTTTCTTTGTGACAGTAGCCTATGCTAGTGTATGTTACTCTATATGTAGCTTAGTAAATGCCTGCCCATAGATCCTGTTCTAGATGTCCTAAGCCCACATGTTAACTGATTAGCACACATTCCATTCCACCAATTTTATGATGTGGCTATACTGCAGCTTATTTTGTTAAGCTTGATTGTTTATAGATTATACGTGCATCACTCAAACATTCATTTTGGACGCATGTCTCACCCAGGTATTCAACTTTAAGCAACTGGACTTTTTGAGCTTAAGGATGCTCTAAGGAAATTAGGCAAATGTATTTTTAGCCTGGAAACCAACAACGGAAATCACACAAACTGTAAGACCCCTTAACACATTGAACATTTCTGTGTGGGAGTGACACAAGAAACACTTCAGTTACAAGAAATCTACTCTTACTAGTGTCAGAAAAGGTGAAAAGGCTCCTTCACACAAAATATACAGACACGAACACATGTTCGATCCTTAATACACGTACGAAAAGATAATGCAGACTGACAGTTATAGATTTTTTTGTGATTAAGTTTCTGCTGTAAAGCGCTATGAGACATAATTTTGTATAATGCGCTGTATAACAAAATAGAAGTCAAATGAACCAGATAGTGAGGAAGACATGCATGTTTCACCAAACCTCTTCCTGTCTGTCGGTATCTCACTCTGCTACAATGTCTGTCTCTCGCTCTGAACCCCCCTCACCCCCCATTCCCTGGTGAGTACTGAAAAGCCTTGCAAGCCCTGATATTCTTATCAGGCCCCACTCGTAATGTTCTCTAATTGAATTATTCTGACTCCTCTTCTGGCCAGTGGAACCACTCTGCATACTGTATCTCTCCGCATCCTCCCTCTCTGGAGAGGATTCGAATGGGAAATGACGTTATTTTACATTGGCTTGTTTGTTTGTTTTTGCGGTTTTCTTGTTGTTGTTGTTGTTGACATAGCACATGGACAATAGATTTCATGACTGGAGGTTAAGAAGTTGTGCAGAGCTAATACACACTATAAGGAAGGTCTGCTAGATCTAACCTAGCCCCAGTTTGACACAAAACAAAACCACCATGAGTCAGACTGTGCATTTATAAAAGACAGGCCTACAGTACAGGCCTACTGTAGGACACATTATTGACTTACTCTATGCTTACTTGTGTTAACATGGTTCCTCTGCATACCTGTGTATAGATGTTTTGAAATAACAATGTACTGCAGTCTCATATCTTTGTCTCAGTTTCACTTTCTTAGGCCCTTCCTAAAATATAGTGGCCATATCCTGTATGTGTATAATACCTGCACAAATATGATACAATAAATATTAAATACGACATACTGTACACCTGCATTGCCCTCTGTGAAATGAACTATCTGAAAGTGGTAATTTTTGCCAGATTTTGAAATAGATGTTTAATATACTGTGTTTGTAGAGGTCTAACCCCTGGGCCAGTGTGCTGTACATGTATGTGCATCACTATAAGTACTGCGCCTGACTCTTTTCCACGAGGAAGAGAACACTTGATGCTTTCCTTCATTGTGCAATAATGTGTCAAAGTCAGCATATAAAGATGGACCAGTTCAGTTTTTTTTTTTACAAGCAATTCCAGAATTGCACAACACACAATTATTATTAAATATATAATATTATATATAACATTCTGCGCTAAGCACTTACCTTAAGCACATGCCAAATGCTATGGGTACTACCATTTATTCAGTTGTTGTACTCGGTTCTGACCCCCTTTCTATACCACTTAATTCATTCAGTCATTCATTCATTAATTCTTGCACAGACCTGATGTCTTCTTCCCACCCTGACTTACATTGATGCCATGCTTCTCACGGATGGACCCACGCAGGCAGCAGGAGACGGCCAGGCAGGCTAGTGGGTCCAGTATCGGCATGCAGAAGCACCAGCCGTGCTGGGAGGCCGTTTGACACTGCATGCAGGGGAAGCACCAGAACCCACAGCAGCCTGCATGGGGGAGAACATGATTCACACTGATAAGAGAGAGGACATCAGTGGTGCTGTATGTGTAACTGCAAATATTTAGATTGGATTAGATTCAAGTTTATTGTCATTACACATGTATAAATACAGAGTAAAGAAATGTAGTTTAGCTCTACATACTCTACATATGTCATTTTCAGTGTGCTATAGTAATATAGATGGGTAATATGTATAAATACAGTGCTGTACAAATGGATAAGTAACTGTAATCTACACAAAATGTATAAATATGAGATAAGAGTTATGTACAGTTTTAAGTTATGCTATGAACATCATGGTCAATACATACAGGTAATATATCTATCTATATCTATCTATCTATCTATCTATCCATCTATCTATCTATCTCTCTCTATATATATATATATGTAGTAGAAAAGGTGCATGTGCATTTATATGCATTTGTATGCATTTATGTATGTACTGTATGTATGTACTCAATGCACTTTACAATGTAAGCCTTACATTCACCCATTTACATACCGGTGGCGAGGGTGGCATGCAAGGTGCCAAACTGCCACAAGGAGCAATCTGGAGTTAAGTATCTTGCTCAAGGACACTTGGATCTCAAGTCTAAACAATCTGACAGTTGATCATAATGTTGCCATGTTGAAGGACACACACTTCCCCTATCTAAACTAATGCAGTGTGACCAAGGGGAAATAATTTAGAAAATGCTTTGCAAAATGGAGTCAGTATAGTGTTCCTTGGAGTATACATTTTAATGAATGCCAAATGATACCTGGGCAACCACTAACAATCTTAAAAAAAGCCTTTGCTTTTTATTCTGTGACCTTTGCTACAACTCCATCCTCAGCACCACCCCACAAACCCCTTCCACCAAAACAGGATGTGACCATTTATTTGCTACAGCTCTATAAATAATAGTATCTATTGAACACACATGGTTGCTATGGTGATGGTGCCACATGATGGCAGCCTGTAACCGCACCTTCTTTTCATCTTTTGTGTTCGCCAGCTTCTTTTCATCTTTAGTTTAGTCTTTTTTACGAAAATTTCTTAATCCAAAATAAAACACTGATCTGTTTGTCTACAGTACGAGACTCCACGTAGCCCTTAATCCATGAAGCCCTCCCACTGAAGAGACTGACTATGGCTAAAGACATCTGTGCTGTGGCACAGACTGAGCAGAGGGAGACTAAACCGAGGCTTGAGGAGCGGTGGCAATGTGTTAGGAGCCATGGTTAGAGTGGGGGCCATGGAGAAGGCTACATTTCAATAGCCAGGTTCATTTTAGCTGTGTTGTGGTCTCAGGTGCAGGCTATAACTAATAGAGGGTGGGCCCATCTCTATAACCACCTAAGCTGAAGATAGCTGATACGGGATATCACGCATCTGTCTGGCTGTCTCTAGAGGGAGACTAACCACATCTGGGTCCATAGGTGACATAGATCCAGATAACAATACAGACTCTGTTTTTCTTGTATGTTTCTTTTTCTCATGTATTGGGCATATACTTAATTTATGCAATTTCACTGTTTTGCATTTGTATTTTAATTAACCCCAAATAAAGTCATTGATCTTTGACAGTTAGATCACATTCAGATCACAGATCACATTCTGCAGCTGACCATTGTTCACAAAGCTTCCCCATAGGCTAGGCTACTTGTTAACCATTAACTGCAATTTTTGTGTGTAAAACACATGTGCTATAAACTGGTTGGCATAATTACCATGTCACTAAGAGCAAAGCTGTAGATTAATGCTACCAGCATTGTACATCACATGCTTCTATAAGAAGTTAGTGAGATAGTTAGTGATCTTATGCAATTCACTTTTAATTGGAGGTTATTGTCAACTTACAAGTCCCCATGTCCGCACAACAGTCACAAAGTCCTGTAGTCCAAGCACTTGAACTAGATGTCACGGTGGTTACCTGAACAGCCATGGTTCTGTAAGAAATAATTAAAAAAAAAAAAAAAAAAAATACAACAAATGCTTTACATCTCCCACTCCCCACACCTTGTGCTAACACCGTCTTCTATAAAATGACACACGTCCCACTTTTTTTCTATTTCACAGTAAAGCCACTCGTAAGGAAAATGAAACTGGGCCACAGTCCAACATAGCAAAGGATTCGAGTAGGGTTCTTGCTGGACAATGTGTTTTTGGATGCTAAGTGAATTATAACTGAAAACAATCATACATTAATCAAATCAAACTTTTCTGTCGTTCTTCACCTTAGATAGTGAGATTTTTTACACCTGACCTGCCCTCAATTGCTCCAGCAAAATGAATATATTATTATTATCATCATCATAATTATTAGGCCTATTATTATTCATAGCCTTCTTCCTAACCTAGCCTACATGTGCTCTGATTGTTTTAACTTGTAACGAAGTGAAATTAGGCCTAGTTCAATTTCCAATTTCAAGAGACGTCGCTCATTTAAAATAGATTGTACAGCTTCACTTTACGATTGGAACATTCATCAGTTTCGAAATAAGACAGTCCTTTAAAATGTCACTGAAGTTTTAAAAAAGACAAGGCAAAACACTTAGCCGACTAAAACCCAAAAAAAATGCAGGCGGATTACTTCTATTTTAAATGAGCTAAATCTATTTTAAATGAGCTTTCAAAAAAGACTATCCAAATTTGAGTGATAAATGTGTGGTCATACCTTTTCTTTTTCGCTGTTTGTCTTTTTTTGGTGTCGGTATCTCTGATGAGCAGCAGGTATGGTATTGATCACTATGGCGTGTGAACAATATGAAAGACGGACAATATCCGCTCGGGCAGACTGAAATGACATTCGCCATCAGAGCCAGTAGGCTCCACCAAACTCACCCGTTAGCTTTCGTTTCTCCATCTGCGCCGCCCAGAAAATGTTATCATCACCATAATTTCCTATGTTTTATTGTGGCTGTATCCACATCGTCAGTAAAACCACTTGTGCTCAAGCCACTTCAGCCTGTTAATGGAAGGAAAATTTAACATGCAATGTGGCAATTAGGCCTATCCATACACTCATTTTATAGTTTTAGAAATGTGTGCACTGCCTCCTGCAAAGGATGCACGCTGCCTTTTTGCCTGTAACATTCTCCTCAAAAGTAATACATTATGTAATCTAAGCAATAAACTATGCCTATTAAGCCATCAAGAAAATATTTACCTGTAAAAAACTTCAACGCAAAACGGGGAGGACGGTCATGCAGACTATAAGTCATTCGTTTGATTATCTTTCCTTTGTTCACGTTTAAAGTTTGCTAAGCAAACATGCCCAGTAGATTTTCCAAAAAGAAAGAGACGTCAAGAAAATAACGCAATATCATTTAAACTCACTGTAGACTACGCGTCAATGTCTGCGTCCTACCAGTTGCATTATTGTTTTTGAAGTGTATCTATTTCATTTAATTTATCGGTCACGGTGAATGGACAATTTATAATTTAGTTGTATGTATAACTACAAAGTCAAAAACATAACTCATCAGTCCAACCAACAGCCTTGTACAGCCCAAACCCTGCATTCTGACTGGAGACTGCTAAAAATGCCCACTGGCAAACAACAATATTTGTCAATCTCAAAACTCCCACTTCGAGCAGAATGCCTGAACGCCGCGACTAGCACTGGGTGAATCTTGAACAAAGGCTTCACTGTATTACACAGAAGACAATGAACACACTAATGGCAAATGCTAGCAGGAAGTGTTAGAATATTTTCAACCCTTTCATTCCTACATCCACAGACGTGTTTACACAAATGGTGGCAGCTTTGCCAGCATTTTTTCAAGTGATTCTACGCTCAGAGAGCCATGCAAACCAAAGAGAGATGTCTTTGCATAGCTCGCGGGTCGCAACAGATCCAAGGGGACTTGAACCTGAAAGGCGATGGTGTGTGGAAGAGCATAGTGGGCGTTGCACTCATTCCGTCCCCTCAGTTCATGTTACAGTTAATTTAGGCATTTGTCAGTTTATTAATACCAATGTATTTACCTACCCCACATGAGACACACATACACACACATCATTGCCCGTTTACAAATGCATGCTTAATACACTTCACTAAACTGCATGCTTTAGTTATGCATTGTATTTTAAATGGAACTGCAATTGACATAATTTCATTGAACCAGCCACTCTGATTAAATTTAGATCCCTTAGCCTTTGTTGTAGAGTTCCATAGCCTGGCTTGCGCGACAAAGCTCATGGGAGCTTAGTCTGGCCATCCTACATTACTAAACGTCTTCTGGGAGGCGGGCTTAACCTGCGTCCATCAGATGCCTCTGTATACTACTTGACAAATCTACAACCAATCAGACCACTCATTCCGATGACGTATGCGTAAGCTCGTTTCTCATTGGTGCCCACAGATTTAGGAAAAATAATTCCTCTAAAACGGCAGCCTGGCCAGACTGACTTGCTCGCGAAATTGAATGTAGCGTCACAGGAAGTATGGGCGGGCCCAGGCTAGGAGTTCCATGAGTTGAGCTCCTGACTTCTGTGGGTTGAGAACACATGGATCCCTCCCCATCCCAGTCTAGGGCATCCATACATGCACCATTCTGAGAGGTTAAGTTCAATAGGTACAATACTGCCCCTTAGTGGTTTTATTGAGTTATAACTTCTTAATGGCAATGACAGTAATAGAGGTGTTTTGATATGAACAGTTCATAAACTCTTTTATTCAAGTCCAAACCTAAATGAATTGGCAAACCAAGTAACCAATTAAAATGCAAGCGAGTCTTGTGCTGAGTGAAAGCCACTGCAAAAAAGTTTTTAAGCCAAAACCTATTGCCATTTTAAACTTGTAATTCAGTACAGAAAAAATGTTTATTCCTTCATGTCTGTGGATCTACCTGAACTAGCCTGTGGACCCTATTTTGAACACTGTGGCTAAACTAACCCCAGCTGTGCCTATGTTTTAAACTAACCAGAATGAGGAAATGTGATTCAACATGGGTCGTATAAACTGTCAGCTGGAGTCATAGTAGCTTAAGGTGCTAGTCTACTATTTGGAAAAAATGACTACAATGAACAGAAGTTCATGATCTGAAAGACAAAAAGACACAAAAATCTTGTTTGAATAAACATAATATCTATTTTTAAAATACTGTCATATCCGGTAATTTAAGGAATGAAAGCCTCAGTGAAGTTCTGCTATAGACTCAGATTTATGTGACTCCTTCGGGGTTAATCTACAGCTGCAGGACTCTGCATACTAGTCATGTCATCAGGCTTAATTCAAGCCATAGCCATACAACCATTCTTTGCTCAGTCTCTTGATCCTGTGCAGGGCACAAACAGCTCTAGACAAGAAGCCATTCTGGGGAAAACATTTAGCAAACAGCGTCAGAAATCTTAGACTCAGTTGCAAGTCACAGGCATTCCAACAGTGTTATGACTCAAAACACAAGGCAACACACAAAACACAAATCAGACAGGCAAAAGGCCATCGTTATTTGAATCCATGTAATTTTCACTGATTCTCTGTTGAATTATTATATCAAACATAAAATAAATGTAATTCTTATTTTCAAATACTTTATCAAGGATTTCTCTTTCTCTGCAGAAGGGTACCGCTTCTAATCATCATTCCGAAGACTAGGGGAAAATGCCATAAGTACTTCAGGCCTATAGGGGGCAGTAGCATTGGGATCTGAGATGACTGAGGGAGATCAGAATGTTTGTAAATGAGAATGTCAGAGCATGGTGTGAGCAACACCATTTCTTCATATCGTACCGCGTCGTGCAATACAGTAGCATAGCATTGTGTAGTCAATTATTTTGTTTATAGGAATTTTAAGTAGGCTATATTATATTGTATTACATTGACATTGGATAGTATTTGTTGGGATAAACCCATGTTGATTTGAATCTTCAGTATACAAGCTAGCTGGATCATTCTAACCCAATGGTGTCAAATTCAAATTCTCAGTGGGCTAAAATAAATAAATAAATAAACGGGACTAGTATCTCAGAATAATGAGATACTAATCTCCGAATAATTAGATACTATCTCAGAATAATGACATAGTAGGCTCACTAATTACTCTGAGATAGTAAGCGACGTATTGCATTTGGACAGATCAAGCGCTACAAACAACACGTGAAAATTCGCGCGTGAAGCGTTCCTTCCGACACTCGGTAGATTTTGACTTCTCATTGATGCTGTTCACTACGAAAACACAAGGGTGCACTATCTTCTAAAATAGTCAACCCTCGGCGGACTTTAGATTTGTTTCTCAGTTAGGCCCATGTTTGTGCAGACGTGTAGGCCTAAGTATGTAAGATAATACACAAATGTAGCCTATTCTACGTATAGACACACACACACGCAATATTGTAATTAGCTACAAAAGTGTAGCATTAGCTAAGACGACTTGCAGCAGTTAGGCTGTTCATTTATTAGCCTACAGTTTCCTTTTTTTTTTTTTTTTACTTATTATAAAAAATATAATAAAATTAATAAAAATATACAACTTGTGCCACAGACATCCTTATTATTCTATAACCTTCACATCACACGAGTAAGGCATGCCAAGATGAAAGAAAAAATTACAGAAAAAGGGGGTAGGGCCAGCAAGAAGTCATTTCCTCCAGCTAATGTGACTTGTAGAGTGCACATCTCTATACATTGTGCGATTGAGACACTTTTTATTGAGACGCTTTTATTTTTTACGTTTGAAACGAAGACGGTTCTTTTATGGGAGAAAACTTAATTGAAGTCTGTAGTGTAGCGATTAGACATATTTTGGAAAATGAGTGGACTTCAAATATGTTGTAATTTCACTACTGAAGATGGGGACTAACACGTCAGTTTTTAACAAAGACTCGAATGCTGTTTTTAATCAGTCGATTGCCACGACGAAGCCAGCAAACAATGACTATATTTATGTACGTGTCTGTGTATCAGCTATTGCATTCATTATTTTAGCCTTCTTCAATATTATCATCAACTGTACAATTTTGCGCCAAGAGAGACTACGGAACCATGCACGATTTGTACTGGTGTTTCACCTGTTGCTCTCTGCGCTCATTTATTTTGCTGTGTCCTGGGGATTTAATTTGCAGATTTACTTGGAAGCGCAGCTAAGGGCATCAACTTGCGCTGCACTGATAACCGCACTGGCGACAAGTGCATCCAACATTCTTATCACCTTGACAGTAATGGCAGTGGACCGTTGCTGGGCTATCTGTTTTCCGATGCGTTACAGAAACTTGTGCTCGCGACAGTGGTCCTGGCTCCTAGGACTTTTTACCTGGGGACTTGCATCTGTTATACCCCTAAGTATTTTCCCATGGAGAGAGGAAACGGACTCTCATCGTCTCTGTGGCAGAGGCGAGCTGAAAAAGGGGGAACTACACAAATTTCTGTTAATCACCATTTGTTTCGTAATAATTCTATGCAGCTACGCAAGGATTCTGTTGGAAGGGCGCCGGTTAGGTGTGTTGAACCGGCGCAATAAGATTGGCTGCAGAACTATAGCTTGGCACATGCTTCAGCTCGCTGTCTACATTTTTCCAAACTTCATTAACTTTCTATTGCACATTTTAATAACGTATGGCCACATTTACCAGGGCGCAAAGGACTTGTGTGCGGTGGTGACCTTCGCGTTCTTCAGTTTAGCGCAGTGCATTGCGCCAATAATTTACGGACTGCGAAAAGAGGAGATACTAGAACAACTAAACCAAGACAGCCTGTGCTTCCCCTGTGCATTGAAAACTGTTGTTGAGTGGACAGTTAGTCTGACTCAAACTCCTCATCACTCTCACTCACGGTATGTGATAACGCTTTAGATTACCGCTCTACTACTGTGTGGAGTAGGGAGGAATGGCGTAACAAAAGTATCAATGGGGAAATTATAGAATACTTACTGCTATGTATACTAGAATAACACAAACTAGACGTAAGCTATCTGCATGATCTTATCCAATACATACATTGAACTCGTGCCTAATTAAGATGACACTGTGTGCCGTTTACTAAACACCAATAGGTTTAAGTTAAGCCTCTTTATTGTCAATTTCTCCACATATACTAGACATACAGAGGAATCGAAATTACGTTTCTAGCTATCCCACAGTGATGCGCACGATCATGAGAGCCAGAGGCCGCTGCGTCTATGCGCGCCGCCTGCTATGGCGATCACCCATCACATACCCATTCACATACAGTCACACACCAGTGGATGGGATTACCATGCAAGGCTCCAGCCTGCCACCAGGAGCAATAATCTAGTTTAATCTATGTTATGTTTTTTGTTGATAAATCAATAACTGCCATGCCATTACATGTTATTTTTCATTCAATTTTAAAGGAATAGTTCGGTTTTTAACACATTGAGCCCCTTTCACAGGTTGTCTAAAATGAAATGAAGTGGTTGACACCAAAATCTTGATGATTGCTCCTGTCTCGGCTATGAAATATAGAATCGCCTCTGCCTGCCTTTAAAATGGCTAGCAATGGGCATGTGTTGTTTCTATCCTTAAAACAGTTTTTTAAAAAGTGTTACTCATGGAGTTATTAGTGGAGTTTGCTGATGTTCCAACCCAAGTATTGTAGCAAAATACAGTTTCTCTCATGTTTTATTTGCCAGTTTGTAAGTCCCATAGGGATCTATTTGCTCCTTCATATAAACAAAGTGCCAAATAAAACATGACGGAAGCTTTATTTCGCTATGATACATGTTTTGGAACATCATTGAGCACCACTAACCACTTGGTGAGTAGCACGTTTTTTAAGGATAGAAACAACACATGCCCATTGCAAGCCATTTTGAAGGCAGGCAGAGGCATAGCAGAGACAGAAGCAATCGTCAAAATTTCGATGTCAACCACTTTATTGCATTTTAGACAACCTGTGAAAGGGGCTTAATGTGTTAAAAACCGAACTATCCCTTTAAGCGTGATATTTCCATGATTTCGGATGCCCCCAGTCTCATCAGCAACAGTTCAGAGAGAACTCGAACTTTTGTGTTATCAGCATTTCTTCCGAAATACTTTTTGTTACTGTGATCTTTCCTACTCCTTAACCAGTACTTCACGAGCTGTAGGAGGCCTACCCAATTTCCTAACTTCCAAGCTGCGACTTTTCAATTAGTGTAGATTTGTATTTATATTCTTATCCTGTTAAACAGTAGGATATTGGCTAATTTATATGACATATACAGAATGTGCGTGCAAGCATAACCTTAGGTCAGTATTTTCTCAATTGTATGTGGTCAGTTTGAGGGAATTTCTTGGTAAACTTAAAAATCTATTATCTCTGGGGATGCACTCCTTTTAACCCAACTGCTATTTTTTCTTTTCTACAGAGAGAGACGGCTTACATCTCAGACTCTGCTGTCACTTGAACCTCTTCGTCATGAGCAACAGCTAACATAATATAAAGCTATTCTGAGGGGAAAATGATGGGGTGGTAAGGGTTGGGACGGGGGAACTTGGGAATAAGACTGTGAACATAGAAAAACACTGATATATTCTGTGGGACGATAGACGTTTTTGTTATATGATTGGCTGTAGTAGCAATAATAGTATAATGTGGATGTTGTTAAAGCTAGTATTCTTTTGATGAGGTTATTAAAACCAAGAAGGCAGTGTTTACTAATTTCTTATCACATTCAGCATTTGAGTGTACTGGTTATTATATCAAAAAAGGCAGAAACATTAGTATTGATTTCAGGCAGTATTGATTTCAGAATTTATTGGAATAGGTGGACCATTACACTTCAGATTGTGTATTTAAGGGTGGCCGTAGTAATGTGTGTGTCAAAGATTCAGCAGTTCCACATGTTTTTATGCTGTGAAGTCATTTTTGTACCATGTAGTCTAGAGTATGTACTTGCTGGAGGGGAAAGAAATGGCAATTAAAGGACAATTAATTAAGAGACAGAAACAGCAACCATGTCATTACGGAAAAGTCATGCATTCACCAGTTGAAGTAGTTAAATAAGTTTTGAACACAATTCATTACATTCCCATGGATGAAATAAAGTGCTAAATGAATTAGCGTGTGGAGTCTTTGGCCACAGGGACACAAAAACATGCACTATAAAGTCTATTTTGGACAGTGTTTAAAAGCAAGCTTTTTCTACCACACTACCAGAATATGAATATATTATACAGCATGGTAGGGTTGGTTTCCTCAGGTGCGAGGCTACTGCAACAGGTACCGTGATTATATTGTACTGTATACATGTAAGGTTGATCACTCATTGTAGACTTAAAGATTACCATGAATAGCTACACACTCGTTTAATTTCTTTGTTTTTTCCAGATGTTTGAATTAGCAAAGAAACTAACTTGAGAAAGTACTTTGTCAAGTCTGACTTGGTGCCTAGCCAGCACCTGATTTTAAACAATATTTAAGTGCAATAGCACAATAAATTACACAGAAGGGATATCTAAAAACAAACAAAAAAGCAGCCATTAAATGCAACTGGCTTCTTGCACTGTGGAAAAACAACAACAAAAACACAAAATCACAAGACTTCTCCCTTCATCATCTGTGGCCATCCAACCACTTAGCTACTATGAATACAGTAATGTGAAAAAAGTGACCATCAACCTATTCAATGCCTAGCTTATGTATTGAGTCAATCTTTTCAAGTGCTTTGTTGCGCCTTTTTGGAGTCATTGCACTAAGAGACACTTACACTCTTAGTCCTCATAACCATCTGAAACACAAGTGTCCATTACTTACCCTCACTGTCAGATAGAGCATTCAGGTGGTGAGCTGCTCAACTGTGGGAACAAGGCACTTAAAGGTGTTGTTTAGCAATACTATTAAAAGTGAGTTCAATGCTCACTGTGACCTTTACGTACAATAATTCCAAAACAATTTTTGCAACCTTCTCCCAAAACTTTACCCAAAGCTGCCTAGATTCATTTGTGTACTGTCTCTTTCAGTGAATAGTGAACAAACATCAAGAAAGATAAAACAGTAAAAGCACTTTAACAATGATGCCCAGAAAGCAAGTATATGACACATTCATCTAGATTGGCGTGAACGCATATAGCACATAATATGTAAATATAAAGGGAAATTTGGTCACTGGATTTAACCCAATCGTGAATTAGTGAAATACACTCAGCTCACAGTGAGGCAAAGCACACATTGCTACAGCAGCTAAGGAGGAGCGGTGAGGGGTTACGTGCCTTGCTAATGGGAGCCTTGCTCCAGGGTACTTTAGCAACTTTTTGCTACTTGTTGGGGTTTGAACGGCCACCCTTTGGTTACCAGCTAGAAGTAGGCCACGGCAGCCCAAAACAACATCAATGTGACAAATGATGGACAGATACAGTATTACTATGGAGGGGAGGAGAGAGAGGACGGGATGGATGGATGCAGCTTTAGAATCCCAGAGGGTGAGGGGAGACGACCCCTCCGTTTTCCACCACAGCCTTGGAGATGGCCCGCATGTTCTTGAAGGTCTGCATGGAGGTGTTCGACCTCAGGAAGCGGATGTCATGCATGATGCGATCGTGAGCCTAGAGGGAGACAGCAGAGACCCGAGGGTGGATTGATGAGTCGGGGAGGAGGAAAAAACGGTGACAGCAATGGAGACAGGTGTAGAAAGGCAGCAAAAGAAAGAGAAATAAAGCAAAGATGACAAAGGATAAGGGTGAAAAAGTGAAAAAAAGGGAGGCCTTAAGGGCAAGATCTAAATGCTAAGGCATGAACTCACCTCGGTGCACCATGTCTCACAGAGGATCTTCTCGTGCTGGGCAGATGGGTGCCCCTGGTGTAGGGAGCGGGAAGCCCTGTGGATTACAGAGAGATCAAAGAATTTTTGTATACAGTTCTGAGCAAATAATTTTTTTTACGGGATCAACCAATTCAACATTTAAACCACAAGTTTGCATGATGAAAAACAACAGAATTTCATACACGATAATGTGTTTTGCTGACAGGACATCATTCCCATTGCTTTTGTGTGTTTGTGTGTGTGAAAGTGTGTGTGTGCGAGTACACGGAAATGTCACCTGGACAGGACCACCACCATGGCGTACAGGTCAATGGCCACGTCTGCCACTCTCTTTAGCACAAACTGCTCATCTGGGAGTCAGAAGAGGAGAAAGTGACAAGCAATCACTGTGACCCATCCTTTTCCTTTGCACATGCACATTACCACAGAAAAGAATGTGTGTGTGTGTGTGTGTGTGTGTGTGTGTGTGTGTGTGTATGTATGTGTGTAGTTGTTCCTAGAGTTCATTTCATTCCAGGATGACACAAATGAGGCCCTTACCAATGATCTTTTTGCCATGTTTAAGAAGCATCTCCTCAACCACAATGCCAAACTGCTCAATGGCTTTCACTGTCTGGATAACACAAAAAGAAGAAGCATAAACACAAACACAATTGATCCACTATGTGAAGTTATAGTTGAAAAGACACTTGGCCCATTCAGTCATATCCAGATCCAATTCAATCTAATGTGACTAGACTAGACATTCTAAACTGCCTGTGGGTGTTGTGACATTAAATAAGTGAATTGACACAGCTCAGGTTACTACGGCTGACAGCCATTACAGATAAATACAGACTCAAAGAGGCGCTTAGCAACTCCGTTGTTGTTTTAGAACTGAGTTCAGAACAAACACTCAATTCTTGAATTAGAATTTTAATTCAGGTTGAAAATAGAATTAGAATAAGTAGAATTCAGGTTGGAAATGCAGGGGAGTAGAAATAGAATTCAATAAAAGTCAAAGAAATTCATGTTGGATAATGAACTTGTAACTTAGACATGGATGCATGCATGGCTCTCTTTTAAACTGCCAGACATTAGTGTAATGTGGCCTGTTGTTACATCAGTGCACATCACAGTCTCAGCGTTGTCATAGTGATTTCGAACACCGTCATGGATACAAGCTTTTTTTTGCTTAAAAGAGATGCCCATCTAGGTGTGGCGTGCCAACAGTACAATTAATTGTAATAATTTTCAAATTGTGGACCATGTGAAAACAGCACTTATTTTCCCAGATTATCTTGCTTCATCCAAGTTCACCCTAGTATTCAACATTAAGGGAATGTAGGCTTAATATTAGTGTCTGTACTTTCATCTGGGTGAAAAATGTACATTGTGTATTACATTCTTGCTGTAAGGTGGAGCCAATCCATATTCAAATGTATTAATTGAATTGAATTGAGTTCTGAAGTTTGCACAACATTCCTACTACAGCTGTACCTACAAACATATGCATGTATTTTTGAAAGAGTCAGCGAACATGCTGTCATACTCATACTCCAATGTCATTCAGTCCACTCAATGTAAGCTAGAAGTTAGACTGGATAAGGTTTGCAAGACTTCCGTACTCTTTAGCAAGTAGCAGACAATTCAGGCATAAACAAGGCAATAAAACATAATACTAATTAAGGTAAATAAAGTGCAAATAAATACATTTAGCTTCAGCAAGCTGCATCCACACATTTCTGTACACAGCTGTGAATAGTTAGCCTATTTCTACCGACAAAGGCCAGCCACAAGTGACAGGCACGAGATTTCTGAAGTATATTCAAAACTGGTGGGCCTAAGTAAGCACACAGCAACACACAAGTAATCTGTTCTTCATTTGATCTTTCTTACCTACGATTATAACTTCTTACACAATATACATCAATGCTACATTGAGTGATACATTGTTCATGTAACTCTCTGTATGAGATAAACTGGCGCACTGATTGGACTCTTCAGTAACAATGATGAGTCTGACTACAGAGCAGAGGTTGAGCCCTTAGCTGCTTGGTGGGCATACAACAACCTACTCCTTAATATCTGCAAAACTAAGACGCCACTTCCTGCTATTGAGGATGTCTACAAGAAGAGATGTCTGCAGCGGGCTCACAGCTGTCTTAAAGACTCAGCCAGCCAACAAACTGTTCCAGAAAGTGCTACAGGAGCCTCCAGACTAAAATCAGCAGGCTTGGAAACAGCATTTTTAAAAAACTCTGTCTCCAGATGATATCCCCCCACACCTTTACATATGCCACTTTTGTACCTGCACACACTTTAATTGCACTCTGTATATATGTTCTTTGCACTATGCATACATACCTTCACTGCCGTATATTTACCTGTATATATTAATCATATTGTTCATATCATATCCTAAAACTGTACATAACTCTTTAGATCCCATATTTATACATATTGTGTAGCCTACATATCTAGAATTAACCATCTGTACAGTACTGTAGATATACATATTGTTTACTCTACAGCTCCATACTTACCCATCTGTATAACTATAGCACATAGAAGCTGACATATCTATTCACTGTACATCTACTACCATATATATACACTTACTACTAAATTATCTACCTCCTTCAGATGCCATCACTTGCACAAAACTGTACACCACTGCTCTTAGCTGTACATACTGTCTATACACTGTATACACTTTATATTGTATATTCTGCCCTTGCTGCTCTTTGCACTTTTGATTAGATGCATAAACTGATGCATAAACTGCATTTCATTACCCTGTATTTATACATGTGTAATGACAATAAAGTTGAATCTAATCGAATCGAATCTTGCAGGAATTAAAACAAAAAGTGGCTTGTCCCACAAATTCTGTTTTTGAATTTTGGATTATGACTGGCCCAAACATTTTATCTTAAAGGTATTATATAACACGTGTTTTTGACCATCAGAAATTGTTCTTTGAGGCTCAATAATAGCGTATGCAAATTTGTGCGTCTGAAAGTGACCCAGGAGCACTGCTAGAGCAGCTTATACAGGCTCATTTAAAAGAGTTAGAACTAAACAATTCGTATTTCCCGACCCCTGGCAAATTCATGAAGCAACAGGGGATTGGACCAGAGACGTTTCTTTGGTTCAACGATCTTTGGTTGGACCATGCAAATGAAGGAGGTGTATCTTAGCGAGGTGATGTATTCTCGCACCTCTTGGCCCGTCTGACCTGTCAGATAGCCTGTTTCAGCCCGGCCATTTCTAGTTTGAAATTTACATGTAGAAGGAGGCGAGAGGCGGTGTTGAAGTTTTGGTATGATCCATTGGATACCTTAAGCTACCTACATTCAACAATAACAAGGTAAGTGTGGTTTTGCATTCTATAACCCCTTTAACAAATCATGAGTTCTTTATCGATTGTCTTGAATAAATCAATCCATTGCCTTATTGTGTGAGGTTGCCAAATGCTCTCTGAAGTTATGACGATGAGAAGATTTAATACAACACAGACTGATGTCAATAAGCGCTGACTGTCGTTACGCTCTTCAGCCTATACTGTACCAAGCTCAATCAGCAACCTCAAACAACAAGGCTAAGGGTTGCTCTCATGGCTTGTCACATCTGAAGAGGGGTCAGACCAGCACAAAATAAAAGACATCCACAAAGAGCTCTGACAAGCATATTTAGAGCGTGGGAAGCAACAGTGGAACAGTGGACCTACAGTGAAACAGATCTTCTAATGTAGGTTTTATGTGGGCAGTGTTGCTTATTGTTTGCACATGTCTGGTTTTTTATGACTGCAAATGTTAGTTCGATGAGGTTAAGCTCAGGCAGTACAAAGCATGAACTCAAACAAACTTAATTTTGTGAACTGTAAATTACATGGGAATACTAAAATGGTAATATTTGGCCATGCTATAGTTTGTAGAGAAGCCAGTATTTCAACATAACGTGATATGATGGTATATTACAATGAATTACCAGTAGTATAAAAAACAATTGTTATCATTAATAATAAACAAAGTAATCATGTAAAATACATGTATGCATACTATGCACAAGTATCTCAAGTTTGGTTACGTGGGACTAGCTATTTTGGTTACAGAGACTGGCAGATATTGATGTTCCTCAGAGCAAGAACTGCTGCTGGTTTTCCCACTTCCTACTCTGAATGGATCGAGAGTCACAGTTCCTTAAAATGGACACTGACAGAGACAAGGGTTTGTTTATCTTTGGCTGACAGTTATGAGGCATTGCTCACCAAGTCTCCGCTGTGGGCCAAGTCGGGGTGGACCGTTCCCTGGAGAGTAAGTCCAGTTCCCATCCCTGCTTTCCTATAGAGGGAAGAAGTGGTGGGCGTTCACACACAGCTGCTTCATGAGCATTTGTCATATGTGTTCCTATTTTATACCTCATTTTGTGTTCTATATTTCACTTATTGTTATCTGTATCTGTATTGTATTGTTGGTGTTAATTTGTTCTGTATGTTTGCTTCTACAGGAATATTTAAATGGTGTAAGCTACTGTAAACTGAAATTTCCTCTGAGAGAGAGAAAAATAAGAGAAACATAGACAGAGGGTTAGAGAGATAAAGAACGAAAGAAAGTAAGGGAAGAGTTAAAGAGAGAGAGAGGGAGAGAGAGAGAGATTCTATTTATTTATGTATCTAAGTCTCCACAATTTTGTAACATCACACCACATGCCTATTAAGTGCATGAGCTATGAAAGGCAAACAAAACAAAAAAGGAGTGAATCTTAACTTTATACTGTTACTCTATATACAGAAGCAAGTCTTAAATGAATTTAGAAATGTTATCTTATCTCCAGTTAGAAATCTTAAATCAGCAATCTAACATCGATGATCAACTTTTATGTGTTACCTAGCAACTGACACAATGTTATCATCTAGAGTCATTGAAAGAGTTTTCTCTACCGCTCTGTCAGTATCCTCCTTTGTTGCAAACGTAGGCAACGTAGTCGGGGCTTTGATTGGGAACAAAACCCCATCTACTAGACCTAAGACACCAGCTAATAGTTATTTAACGAATAGGCTCTTCCAGTTACGATTCTGTTGTTGTAACAGACAAATACCTGTGACACCATATCATTATTTTCTCTCTATTTAGCCTATTTGCTCATTGGTGCTCTTTGTTGGGAAGCACTATGAGACTAGCCAGGCTAACGCCGCCTAGTGGTAACGGTTAATTTCATTAACCTACATACTAGTCAGGGAACTAACGATAAGCTTTGGTTTTCTCCGACAAGAAATCGTGTCGGCGAATCAGCGAACAGATCGGGGGCTAAAGGCGATGACGTTGAACTCTAGCGCCCAATCTGAAATAGCATACGTCACGACCAAGCAGTAGCCATTGGTTGAAGCAGAAAGTGTCCCACTGTCATGAAAAGGAATGCCTATGGCTGGTTCTCAGACGCTTTGCACGAAGTGAAACAAAGTGAAAGTGGCTGATCATATCAGGCTACTATGAGACATGTCTTTTGTAAAATGCGCTATACAAATAAAATTGAATTGAATTTTTCCTAATATTAGCCGAGACTTGCACAAATTACACATACTGTAGCCAAAGTGACAGTTAGGACAGCACAAGGCTTATCCTAAACTTAGGAACATCTATTTAAGATGTTTTGAGGTTAGGATGCTATTGTAATACCTTTTTCTTAACTTGAGTTACGATAGGAAAATTGACTAAAATAATGTTGTTCTGTGATGGCCTTCTTGCGTGAGCTTTAGCTGTGGCTCCTGTGCGACAAACCTTTCTTCTGCACTTTCTGCTTTCACGGCAAACAGTGAGCAGATGCAGAGGCCCAACCAGCATAGCTGGAGGCATATGTGAGTGATATCAAGGTGAAAAGACTCTCTCACCTCTTAGCTCTCTTGGTGATTTCGTCTGTGAGCAGGCCCATGTTCCCTAAGGGGTTTTTCAGGGCCTTTTGCAAACTCTTCAGCTGGTTACCGGCATTCTGTCCGATAAGAGACCAAACATCTCTGAATTACTGAATAGTACTACAGTACTGAAAATAATTGTTATGGGATATGGTAGATGCAACTAGATCACTATTAAAATAATCAGCCTAAATTGTAAACTGAAGAAAACAAAAGCTTTTCTGAACTTCATCTCAAAAGCTTGTTTAACCTTCAATAGCCTAATATGTTGAGCTGTGGCTGAACTCTCAGCACCTGAAAGCCATTAAGAGCCACAAAGAGCCGCAGGATGTCATTGGTGCCCTCGAAGATCCGGAAAATTCTCAGGTCCCTCATGACTCTTTCAACGCCTGCATCCTGTATAGACACAATTACATAAATCGGTCACCATTTCTTGCATCCTTTTCTACATGGGATAAATGCATCCCTTTCTACATAAGTAAAATGCAGAAAAAGGAAACAACAATAAAAAAACAAATAATTTTTAAATTGGGGGAACAGTGCTTACAAGGCCAATTCAAAGCTTGATTTTTCTTTATCTTCTAAGATTTTGGAGGAGTATTTTGGACTAAGATTTTGGAGGAGCATTTTGTCAGGAGTCACACACACACACATCAAAAAAAAGCTGCTGCAGTGTGAGACAGGAGGATCTCTCACATCTGAAAATAAATGCGCTGACTCATTTCGTCTCTGGCATTCACTTCTTCATTGTCGTTGCCACTGCTGGGAACTCGGCTGTGTGGGGGTTTTGTTGCGGGAGCCTCTCGGCATGCGCTTCATACCTCTGCACATGAGTACTGGTGCATCCCCACAATGGAGAGACACCTGCCTCAAACTGCCACATCCACTGTCAGAGTGGATGAATTCGCAGGAGGCGCATTGTGAAAACAGCAAAACCAGCCAGCTACGGCAATAATCTCTATGCAACATCTTGTGGTGCAGGGCTCCAAACACCCCTTTCGAGCAGTGTTTCTTCATGTCCATTATCGTTATACTTACCACCACTATCACAACCACTACTACATCTGCTAAATCTGCATCTATCCAGCTGAAGCTGGAGAAGTCTTATTAAACAAAAATGCAGTCATTAAAAAAAAAAAAATCCACTTTTTATTTTTACTGAAATGCTGCCCATCATGATTTCATCATGAAAGTCATTCATTGTCACAAACTTAGTCACAAATACATTCAACTGTGCTGTTTGGTTGAGAACTAACAATATCTGATTAAACTGACAAGCCAGACTAGAACATCAAAATGTGTAGTCTGGCTATGGCCAATTGAGCCGGGTTCAATCCATTAGGTGCAATCAGCGGTTATCTTTCAAATGGCCTCTGCACAATAGTAGGGTATACCTAGGCTCTTTACGAGAATAGTGTTGTGATTGGTTCTCAGAATCTTCTGTTTACCTTTAACCTACCTTGAATACACCTTGTAACAGACAAACCATTGTGAGAGCAAAGTGATTGTGAGCATTGTGATTATGCAAGTGATTATGTTGAGTACTATGGTGTTATTTGAGTTCCCTCACTTCCTCCAAGATGAAAGGTGTTCTTCAGTGAATGGACAGTTATTTTCTCCACAAAGCAATTGATTTTCTATCTAAGGGGCCGCAGAACAAACAAAAAACAGATCCTATGCATACATCATATTGTATTTTTAGGGCTTCACTGGGCTTCACCAGACTTCACTGGAGCTGTCAGGTTTATCTCTGTAGGTTACAGTATGTCTCTGTCGTATCGTAGGTCCTAAACCAACAACTTGACACTGTTTTTCTTTGCAAGGCTGTTTCCAAAACAAAGGTTAGTGTAGCCTTCCTAAAGCCTGACACTATCTGTTCTGGTACTGGAGTGTGAGGTACTATAGAACAGCAGAGGATCAGAGTGTGAGGTACTATAGAACAGCGGAGAATCAGAGTGTGAGGTACTATAGAACAGCGGAGGATCAGAGTGTGAGGTAGAACAGCAAGGGATCAGAGTGTGAGGTCAAAGAGGATGGGAAATGGCTGCAGTGGTGAAATTCAACCCTAGGTCCCCATGAACACTTCACAGACAAGGGATTTGAGAAGCTTCCTTCTCCAAGCCTTACTGTAGTCTCTGCTAATCATTATCAATAAGTGTCAAACAGCTTTTATGTGTTTGTTTGTTTGTTTGTTTATTTTTTTTGTCAGTGTTTTTGCTTAATGTCGACACCAACCTTCATGAAGCCCATTCCTCCCATGATCTGAATACACTCATCGGTCACAGTCCAAGCTGCCTCCTATAGTGCGCAAACATGACATGACACAAGGAGGAAGTGCATTAAGATGATAGTTCCCCAAAACAAGTCTGCTAAGATGACACTTTGGTTTGGTTTATACCTAGGGTTAGGACAAAGTCAAATTTACCATTTTCTTCAATCCACTTCTACTCACTTCTATCGACTTCTAACTTTCTAACCAAAAAAAAACATGAATGTGGTTTTGTTATTAAAATGAGCAACAACTGTGGTAAGTGAGCGGTAGAGAAAGAAAGCAAAAACCCATATAAATAGCTACAAGCTGAATAGGGAAAGCTAGCAACCAGAGTAGAGGGAGTGAATCAGAATTCCACAAAGTTAAAAGATAAAGATCCTCACTGCATTCCTGCTGTTTAGAATTTCATTGTCATTATTTCTATAGCAAAATAGAACTGCATCGGCACTAATGGAAATAATGGAAATGAAATAGACCTACTTTGTATGTATGTTTTAAAGGCATATATAACATTTCTGGTTTATATTTGGACTAGTTGGGATAAGTTAGAGTACATTAGACGACAATTGTTTAGTCAATGTGGAACAAACACTCAAAGGTGTGTCTAGACTATACCTATTGATCAAAACCTACAGTTTAAAGTGATGGGAATAAAAGGCTCGGAGCTAAAGCAGAAAAGGCTTACAATGTGTCCTACAATGTGTCAGCAAGCAACATAAGTGAATGTTCGCAACAAAATGAGTCTGATTATGTTATTACACTGGAATATTCTAATTGAACATGATACGAAGCAGTGCTGTAACGTGATGATTTACAGAACCTTTGGTGCTCACACTGTTTCTGTTTTCTTTCAATTTGGATTAGAACTTTGTCGGAATATAATTTAACGTACCCAGTGTTGACAGAGGCTCTTCAGTGTTTTTTGACAAATCTGACATTCGCTTGCAGCCAGGATACGGTGTAAAACATTTCAGTTCCTCACCTCCAATATCGCTCATTATTAGTTAAGGTGAACTCTACATTCTACAGAGAACCACTTCAACTTACAGATACACATTATTTTGTATTTGAAGTCGGTAAAATTGAAAAAGTCAAGATTGAAGACAGCAGCACTTGCAGGAGAAAAAAAATCCACATACAACATTACTGCCACATTACGGTGCTGATTTGCTGCATTGAACCAGAACAGTAGTTTGCCTGTCCTGTAATGTTAGTTGTTAATTGAAAAAAAGAAAAATATTGTGCCATTTTAATGTAAACTGCAAATAATAATAAAAAAAACATGGTGTGTAATGACTGCATGAAGATGGCATGTGCATTAGCATTTGATTTTTGCCTTTATAACTTACATGAAAACATTTAGCACAACCATTTATTCATCATATACATATCAAGGCATTTTAGCATTTTACTGGTGTTATCAATGCGACAAAAAGTCAAATTTCCACAGAATTGCCCACATACATCTTTTGTTCCATTCCACGTTCAAAAGACTGTACATGCATGAATGGAAACAACTGGGGAAAGAGAGAGGTGCATTGCTTCTCATCTTTTTAAATCATGACAGGAAATGATCAGTACTTGACAATCACAATGCCAGTCGCAGCCTGTGTATTGTTAAGCCCTAATTTGTTCATTTGTATTTGAACCAATCCGTATAATATGCCCACAAAAGAAAACATTAAACTTAATCTATCTGTATGTTCAGGTATGCACTGTGTATATGTACCCGCACCATTTTTACAAACACCCAATTCAGCAAGGTTCTCAGAAAATATCTCAGAAAATGAAACTGGTTTGCAAAGCAGAGATGTACTTACAGAAGCAAAAATCTTACTGATGGCTGCTTCGATTTGAAAGTCCGTTGCACCACTGTCCATGTTGCCACTTACCATGTAGGCCATAGACTGTGGGAGAACCCACGCGCACACACACACACACACACAACTGAATGAAACAATTCTTCAATGTCTCATTACTTTATAAAAATGTATTAAAAAAGGAAGGCATAACATCATATGTACAATTAGTTTTTTCTATTTCTTCTTATAGTTGAAAAAATCCAGTAGGTAAAAAATACATTAAAACTTTTGTAAACAGATTTGATATCCTCTTCCTGTAAACACAAATGAAGATAAGACTAACCACAAAACCAAATCAGCACTTTCAAACTAAAAGGTGACTTGTTACTAAGTGGCTGAGAATGCAAAATGAAGTGTGTGTGTGTGTGTGTAACGGATGCCAACTAGCTCAGCAGTGTGAATACAACGTTAGTAAAGATTCAAAGAGCGTCCTAGTCGGTCGCCTGGTTAGGGCGTTCGCCTCCCGATCCATGGTCGCTGTGTTGTTGTGAGGTTGCGGGTTCAAACCTGGGGATGGACTAGTAAGAGGACGGGCATGTACATGTGCAATTTTGCGTGTTCTCTAACCTCTGTCACATAGTGCAGCACAGCCATTTGTGCCACCTTCTCCTGGATACCACCGTAATTGTGGATCTTGTTTCCGAACTGTGTGCGGTTGGCCGCATGATCCACCTGGGAAGAGTGAGGAAGAGAAAAGAGACAAAAAGACAGATTACCTCAGAAGCACAAACCGCTACCGATTTACAGCATCCCCCCCCATACACAATTGCATACAAAGATATGAGCAGTGGTGTTAGTCCAGGGTATACGCAGGTATACGGTGTAAAGCCACTTATTTTTCTGTCAACATTGCGTATACCCACTTCTAAATCCCCCTTGATGTACACCTTTCAGTAATATTTGTGAACCAGATTGCCCATTTTTTCCTCAAGGATGGTGAAGCCACGACCCACCCTCCTCTGTCTCTAATTGGCTGGTACTTGCTTCTTTCACTGATTAGATTAGATTAGAACTTCTTTCCCGTAAGGACTATTGAAAGAACTACAAGGCTAAGCTAAATCATAACAAAGTAGCATCGCATGCCAGAGCAATTTGGTGCACGGAGACGAGACAGTATGGATCAACTTGTCTAGGTTAGGGTAAGGATATTTCAATATTGCCTTCCGTTTCTCTCCCACTTTACATTTCTGCATGTGACGTGACCTGCAACACCTACACTCCACAATTCAGCCTATTTAATTTCGCGCTTAAAGCAACTCTAAAGAGTTTCAAAATCGCACCATCTACAGGTTAAAACCGGAATTACTGCCGTCGTAAATAATTAAGCATGCATATAATATATATATTATATGCATGCTAAACCACAAACGGGAAACCACAACGGGAAAAAAATTATGAAGATTTGCTAAACAGACTGCAAAACTGTAGTTTCTAAAGCCAAAATAGATAGCTTCTAACCCATCAGATTGCATGCGTAACGTTACACTTACAACCGTAACATGGATGTGTACTCAATTTTCATTTAATTTCTAAATCCACTAGTTTCACAATGAAATATCCGACTCACATATAAATATGTTGACAACTTACGGATGATGGCATGCCTTCAAAAGCGCTAAAGCTATAAACAACTAGGAAACGTACCTAGCATTACCCACGTTAGCGCCTTAGCTAACACAAAGACTCATCCACTGTTTGTAGCCATCACAGGCTAATCGATAGATAAAACAATCAATGATGAATACTGTCGGATATACCATTATTACTTACAAGTCTAATAGCAACAAAGCTAGGTCACCTTCAGCTCTCACCAACAAATGAAAGCCGGACCAATATTCACTTTGGTTCCCGTTTTTTTATTTTTATTTTTTTTGCTTCTTCAGATCTCCTTCTTTTCTTTTCTCCTTCTGCCGCATGATTGCAATTCAAACACAACCGCGTTTTCTCCCGTTATATATCTGTCGAGGCAGCTCAACTCTAGATATACTCCAACCTATGGCTGGCCGCAAAGCCAATCGACTGTAGTTTTTACTTGGACTACAGAACCTGGACCCGACAGGGCGAACTTGTTTAGTGCTATTACAGCCGATAGAGGGCTCCAGAGCAGATGCAGAAGGTAACGTTCATACTGTTATGAGTTGATGGACCACCAAAACGATTTTGAAAAAATTATTTTAAGGTCTTAAAAACTCTTTAGTGTTGCTTTAACAAAAAAATACATATGACCACGAGGTCACATACAGGTGACAGATTTTTGGGTAAACTAAATCATAGATCTTACATGTCACCATTTCGAAAACGGGGCTTTTTTTCTGGACAACTTTTTTTTTTTTTTAAAGGTGAAAGCCGAGAGTATACCCACTTCTACAGGGACCACTTCACCACTGGATATGAGCCATAGAAAAAGACCAATAAGCACTAATATCTGACAGCACACACACACACACAATACTAGCCTGGCTAGAGCGACTACAAAGCTCATAAGAGCTTGGTCTGGCCATTCTACAATACTAACCGAATTCTGGGAGGCGGGCTTAACCGGCGGCAGTCAGAATCTACAACCAATCAGACCACTCAGACTCATTCAAGCTCGTTTCTCATTGGTGCCCTCGAGTTTGGGATAATAATTCCTCTAAATCGGCAGCCTGGCCAGACTGACTTGCTCGCGAAATTGAATGTAGCGTCACAGGAAGTATGGGCGGGCCCAGGCTAACACAATACACCTTCTGCTGCTAAACGTAAAACTAAACTGAATGTACACCTGTTATTATGCTGCCATTCTACGCTATCTCAACCTTACTGTGGATCTGTCCCACAACAATCAGTGCTCTGTTCAAGTCTTTCTATGCCCTGTCATATTGTCTTGACACACTTTATATTTATAATGTGCGTACACTACTGTACATACAGCTTAACTGAGATCAGGGTTTCCCCATGTACATTTGACTGTGGCGGGCCGCCGCTGTTTTGGAGCGCTTTGCCTCTGTTTTTCTCTCATCACAAAGCCCAATCAGCAAAACGGAAGCACACATAGTGTGGACTTCTTAGCCTCGCACTGGCAGGCATCTATATTTCCTAACCTGTGACTGGTTTCAGTGCAAGCAGTGACCCAGTTGCATGTTATTAGTGGGTGGTAAAGATGTCAAAGTGCACTGAAGAATGAATGGTGGAGCCCCTATCAAATTCAGTCATCTACTTAGCATGTTGAAGTACTGACAAGTAGAGCTAATGTTATGGCAAAAAATAAAGAGCAAATTTGAATTAAATAGAAAACTAAATTTCTGTTTTGGGGTCAGAAGCTTTCTGGATAATGTGGTTGCATTATGGAACACACAAATAAATTTAAAATCTTGTTTCAGGCTTTCATAAGTTATGAAAAATGTTTTTATTTGTTAAAAGTAAAAAGTAGTTTACATTGACTGCACAATTGCCCTTTTTTTTAGATTTATTAACATCTCTCAGAACAGAAAGCAACATGTAGGCTAGCATCTTGTAGTCCACGCCACTAATCTATATTCAACCAGAACATGATCATCTTATTCTGAAGCATAATCAAAATATAGATCTGTGGCAGTATACTGTAAGATTTTGGTCTTAACCTGGAAATTATGCCGACAACAGCTTTTAACATTTCAATGGTTCATCCTCAAACCAGAGGTGTGAGAAGTCAACGACAGCAATCCAAAAGTAGAATGGGTGGAAAGCAGAGAGCCAAGAGGAACCTTTTAGACAGCGAAATCTATTTGCCATCTATTTGTAATTAAATCACTGCAGACAAGATTAGAAACAAAGGACCCAAAAGGTTCATTGTCAAAGCACAGTTGATGGGCCATTTGGGAAAGGGGAAGACAAGCCCCAAAAGGGCGTCAACCCCTAAACAATGATTGGACAAGTACACTGAAGGTAGCATCTTCAATTGACCAACGGAACCTGAGTGTAAAGATGGACCAGCCCCAATCTGTGTTTTACCTGCCCTTTTAGAACTGTATATAATGGCTATAGCTTAATTTGAAGGTAGGCACTTTGACACCAACGTCTCCAAAGTATAACCTTGTACTTTGTTACTGCTTATTCTTGAATTAAGAACTTTTACTGGACTATTTTTGAATAAACAATTCTTTTGCATCATTCTTGGATTATACACCCCCTTTTTTCTTACAATACCCAAGCCTTTATAGAGGGTCGTTTTAAACCACTGTCAGCCACATTGAAATTCAGACCTTTGCAAGTGTAGCTGTGCAACTGTGGAACCAAAACAATGGCAATTTCCGTACGCCCACTGCTATTGGCGAGTCAATGGAACTTTGGTGGGGGCACTGCAGTTCTTGCAGGGCCATCTTTAAAAACCACACGGCATGGCAGTGACAGAACACATGGGTGGACCAGTCTCTGCCTCAATGACAACCAAACTGGCTACTTTTCCACTATCACAAGATGACTTACAACCCACCACAAACGCTCTCTGATCCTTGAGAGAAAGAGTATGCAACACTCTATACTCCCTTTTAGATCCCAAGATCTTGCACACAGACACTCTCCCTCTCTCTCACACACACACAACAATCTAAAGCTGTTTTGAACTAAACCCAAATGTGGGCTTCAAGGCACTGTGAAATACCCTTCTGAAAAACCCACAGCTTGACTTGTTGTTGTAGAGCAGTGTGCAGTGTGCACAGAGATCACACACACCCTAACACAACGAGGAAGAGAGACAGTGAGAGAAGAGAATGAAAGAGACAGACTCGGTAGAAAATGAATGTGATGAAACAATTACATAAAACAAGAGAAGCTAATAATTTTGTTAAATCTTTATTAACTAATGATTAAAGGTCAGTTAAATAATTTGAAACTAACGATTAAAGCGCTGTTAAATCATTTGTAACTAATGATTAAATGTCAGTTAAATCATTAGAAACTAATGATTAAAGCTCTGTTAATAATAGCTCTTGTTGCTATCCCTCAGTAGCCTTTATTATGAGGGTATGCGTCTGTTAGTCAGATGGCCAGAAAAAGAGAGCACGAATGAGGGGAAAAATTTTGAACAAGAGTTTGTAAAACAAATATCCTTAGGATATATTTGTGTACATTTCGTAGATTGTATTTCAGAGCAGTTACATACTATACTCATCTGTGACAAGAAAGAAAGGCCACGCAAAGTAGGTGTCAAACTGCCAAACAAACTGAGAAGGAAAAAAATTCAAAGCCAAACTCAGGCCCGCAGTGTATGCACTAGTATACAGTGTACAGTGTAGCATACAGCACTGCAAAACAACAACTCCCAGAATGCTTTGTGTTTGTACACTAGCATCCATTCTACCAGTCACCTTGGATAAACTTAATTCACCCCTCCCTAAAAACGGCCAAATAAAAGATTCAAAACAGGTGTGAGGCAGATTATCTTCCCACTGTTTAATGTAAAGGAATAACCTGTTTGGTTGCTCCAGATTCAATGTTTATGCTAAACTAAAGTTTGTTTCCATACAAAAAAAATTTAACATTACATATCCTGAGAGAAAAGAAAACATGCACAATTGCAGTTCATTTTTAAAATAAATATTGATTTTGACCCACTGTGAATGAGTTTGAGTCCCCTGTGCTAGGCAGCAATGTGATAACAAGAAAATGTTATCACATTGCTGGGTTTGATGCACTATATTGAGTAATAGAGAAAAAGAAATGCTACATCTCATGCACCCCCACATCTGAGCATTTGTGGACCACGTGAAATTGTCGGTCTAAATCTAGCCTGTGGGTAGCCACTTGATAAAATCTGGCTGATGTGAGGCTGGGCAGATGATTGTGAGAGTGGGATGTTTGCCTGTCCGCGTATGTAACAGTGCGTGTGTGTGTGTGTGGCAGCCCAGTGTGTGTCCATCTTGTGATGACTAAATGTGATGACTAAGTAAACATCAGTGTTCTGCTGAATGAAAAAAAAAGAATGAAACTTTAGAATGTGGCCAAGTGCATTTCTGTCATTATTGAGAATTTCACATTGCGAAATCAGTTATAATTCTTGTAAATATACAGGAATATAATTTTCTATCATTTTCTCGCTCTCACATGCATGCACACAGACACACAGACTTTTGGCTTATGTTAAAACAACTTTGCTGGTAGCATTAGCCTTTAAGTGTGGTCTCCTTATTTGAAATACAGTTTACTTTTTGACTAAAATATAACTGAAAACGTAAGCAAACTGCATTCTTTACAAAGTTCCAAAAGTGCGGCTCCATCATATGGGCGACCAAATGCTAAAATGGCCAGCTTGTAGTCCTCATCAACATTTTAGGCACAGCAAAAAAAAGATCAGTATAGTACACTTACTTATTTAAAGTCATCTGGGCAGTTAATGTAATGAACTATACGTGTTCTAGCTCCTTTGTTGTGTCTACTCAACCTTTTCTTTTGTTGATACATTTCCAACTTCTTTTGGACATGTTGCTGGCCTATAAAACGTATTGTTAAATCCCATATAATAATGCGTTTGGTCTGAACAACTGACAGGTGTTCACTGGACTATTTTCAAACAGGTTACTCGTATTATTTTGGAATTATAGCATTTATTTTTTATTTGGAGTTTAGACAATGTCCCAACATTTTTAGAACTGGGTTTGTATAAACACACTACGTGACATGCCTTCCAGCTTGTTATAGGAGCAGGAAAGGAACACAATCAGGTCTATAAAACACAGGTCTGTACAGGAAAACAACACACACTCATATGTCCCTTGAAAAAAGTATATGGTCTGACTGGGGATCAGTTAAATACTACACACAATATATTTATTAATCATCTACCACAAAAAGGGATCTTGTGCAAACATTGGTTGTTTAGCCTAATAATTAATGTAAATTAAGTCCCATTCACACATACTGGCAATAGGCATAATACACCAGAGCTACATCATCTAATTATAAAATAAACTGAAATAAAAGCACCAACACCAGAGCACCATCCATGGAAGATAAAATATCCCATTAAAGAGGTTATTTTTGACATCTCTGAGATGATGTTAGCACAGCTTAGAAAGTGGAGGAGAAAGACCTCATGTAGGCTTAGTAGATAGTACACTAGAGCTGATATCACGGACATTCCCATACACACCCACATGTACATGCAAACAAAACACACACACACACACACACACACACACACACACACACACACAAAAACAAATTTTATCACTAATTAATGTCACCATATATATCTTTCCAAAATTTACTTTGATGGACAGTGTCTCCTGTGAACAGAAATTTGCCATGTGGGGCGGAATTCTCCAGGGTGCTTAAGTTAAAAAAAGCGCATAGCTGCGCACTTTTCAGCCTGCGCGCATTCTGCCATAGGCTCAAATCAGTCACTTGCACGGCAAAAGCCCAGTTGCGCGTTCTAGGCGGGGCAACCCTTAAATCGGGGCGTATCTAATGAAAAGGTTCCTTACGCGTATTCTCCTCCTGACTTAAGTGTTTTTACTGTTACGCTGTACGCTGAGGGCTGTATTAAGGTCAAGCATTATCGGAGAATTCCGCCCTAGATGATCACTGCCTCCAATCCTCCAGTCCTCCAATCCCATTTACTGTAAACAAGGTGTAAAATCAGCAGGTTCTGCTAGGAAAAAAAGTTTTTCTTTTTTAATCCAGTCCTGTAAATAAGAGGTATATTGATGTGTAAGCATGTGTGTGTGTGTGTGTGTGTGTGTGTGACTAAATGCAAATGGGGTGGGGGGGGGGGGTTTCCCTGTTTAACAGGAAGCTTTGGGCCCCAGAGAGGACTATGTGTGAAAGCAGGGCACGTGGCGCAACCTTACACATCTTACCCAAAGGCAACAAGAGGAAACGAGACCGCAAGACCGATTCCACAGAAGAGACAGCAAGTGTTTGGGGGCGTGGTTCAGTTGTTACTGCTATTGACAGATGACAAATCTTTTTTTAGAAGTTTCTCGATTCACAATCAACCAAAGGGTATCAGGCCATAAACAATGTCTAGGCTTTTAGCTTATTGCACCATTAATGATGACAGCTTTTATTGTTCTTTCCATGAAGGATGAGAATTTAGTTTGTTTTACCATTAAGCACTTCATGACTGACTGATTGATTGTTGAAGATAGACCCAGGGTGGTGTATGGTGGGGCATGTGGTTAAAATTGCATCTTCATAACTTTCACTAAACACTCTCACACAGGTAGACCCTGTGCTTAAACAGAGGCTTTAGTATCTCATAAAAGGTCATAAAAGCCTACATCATAAATATGATTGATATAAAAACTTCCCCTTATCCCCCATAATAACAACAAAGACCATAACTACATTTTTTTTAGTATGAATTAGTATTAAGTATATAAGTATCCATTTTATGATAGTTCTACACATTAAGAAAAGAAATCACAACTACTCTCACTTAGGTGGACCCTGTGCTTAGAAACTTTGGTCTCTGATCATAAAGCCTACATCATAATGTATGTATAAAATGTATATAACATGTAAATACTTTCCCTTACCCCGCAGAATAACATCAGGGACCATAACCACAGGACGACAAACACGTGGAGTACATAGACTGTATATAATGAGTACTGTATGTGCGCATAAGTCTGGCAAAATACAGACATGAATAGAGATGAGAACTAGGTTCATAACTAAGACTATATTGGTTGTCTTTCCTGAGTTAACCACAGAAACTAGCTGTGTCGTCCTCGATAAAAAAAAGACTATATTCTATAAATACTACATTTAATTTCAGTCAGTGTCTACTGTGGGTTTGACACTCACAGCATATGAGGGTGAGAAATGGATCAGTGCCCATTTAATTAGGCCCGGTAGTCATTTGCCAACTCTAATCCCTCCGAGCTCACCCAACCTCCTGCTCCCTGCCACTCTTTACTGTCCTACCAGGGGTCCTGCCCTGTCACTCTTCATTGTCCTACCTAGGGTCCTAACCTGTCACAACACTTCACTATCGCACCTAGGACCCTACCCTGTTCCTCTTCACTGTCCAACCTGGGGTCTTACCGACTTACCTAATGCCCTATCATGTCACAAAAATATAATTAATTTCACTAAACATGACACCGATACCCATAAAAAAAACACCTCAATACCCAGTACCATTTTCACAGAAGGGGGAAAACGTGACAAATATTTCAGACATTTCTGACTCAATCTGCTCACAAAATTATCCTTCAGGAAGAGTCCTTAGCCACATGGTACAGTACATGTATTAGTGGTTCATGTGTCAGTAAGAGTACTAAGAGCTGTGTGTGCTAGTAAGGGCTGTGTGTGTGTGTGTGTGTGTGTGTGAGCGTGAGTTGTCTTGTGTATGTCTCTCATTCCATATGGTCAGCTCCTAGTAAGGAAAGAGGTGTGTGTGTTTGTACTAGTGAAGATAATGAGCCTTTGTGACTGTCTGTAGCAGTGCTCAAATACAAGTGCAAAACATTAACTCGTATTTTTTTTGTATGAATTAGCGTCTGAGTATATCTGAGCTTTTTTTGTCTAATGCAATCAAGGAACTTCTGCAGCTGTTTTCTCATGAGACACAATCCAGCACTTGCTCATGTAATTATCAGACTACTTTCACCTGAGTCATTGGGGTATTTCTTCTTACTAAGTCTCGACTTACTGGCTAAGGCAACCACATTTGCATGCATGCACAAAAACAGATTACCCACAGTTACACATCAGGTGATAAGGGGTTGTCTGCAACATGCTTGTGCATTGTAAGACAGACAGGAAGTAACTTTGCAAAGGAAAACATGCACAGTGTTCACAGACAGAGACAACACACACACAGACACACTGACTGACTGACATACACATACACATACACATACACATACACACGCACACACCTGCACTTGCTATTCACATTAGTGACACCTGTGGTACTGCACTAGCCACACAAACAGCCGAGACATATACAGTACACAGAGGCACTTCAGCAGACGGACAGCTCGATCGCCTAAGACGAAGGAACTCACCGCTTTGGCCATGACACCCTTCATGGTGCCCGAGAGGGCTGCTGCCATGCCGAAGCGCCCGTTGTTTAGGATGTTCATGGCCACCTTAAAGCCGCCGCCCACCTCGCCCAGCACACACTCGGCTGGCACACGCACATTCTCGAAGTAGACCTCGGCCGTGTTGGACGCCTTAATGCCCATCTTCTTCTCTGGGGGGCCGCTGGGAAGGAAAGAGGGGGGACAATTGATGAAGGGGTGATCAGGGGGGATTAAGGTATGTGGACATCCAGCAAGGTTTACGGTGTATGGACACCAAATGCAGACACAAAGCCAACAACGGCTGACTTTTATATAAATATGCGGTGGTCTCCACCGGTGGTAATGAGTATTGTTTAACAGGAATGCTCGCACTGATATAACACTATCTTTCATTTCCTTCCTTTATTTAAGAAAACTTTCAAATTTGAAAGGTATTGTCTGGCTGCAAAGCAACACCAGTCAAAATCTACCCCATGCATCACCACCCTAATGGCAGAGGCCTCAGGCCTGTTCCTTGCGTACTGTATTCACGTACACCAACCATTCTCACGAATTAATCATTGAACACTGTCTTGATCTGTTCATTTTGTTCCATAATTAGACACAAGGATCATCTTCATGGCAGTAAATTTGTCAACGGCCGAAAGATGCTTCTGGCAAGTTTGTACTATTTATGGTCAAGATTGTACTTCACCAAAGTACTACATCAGGGATCTCTCCAGAAGCACAGATTTGCTTTGATAATTTATTAAGTGGACTAATTAGCAAATAGAGAAAGAGCTATGTCCTTGGTGGGGACAGCATTGAACAGGAAGTATATGCCTATGAGAAAGCAACCAAACGCAAGCAAATGGCGTATAAGCATTTGGTATACCAGGCAAGGATGCCTTTACTGCATACTGATTAAAAGATTTTTAAAATGCATCAGCTATATTCAAAGCATATTACCACAGCCACATCACTCATTTAAACCAATTCAAAAATGTTATTATGGATATATTGTTTAACCTATTAAAAACCACAGGCCATCACCAAAAGTCAAAGAGAAAGACACTCACTGCGTCACTCCACCAAAGCTCCTCTCCACGACGAAGGCTGTGATCTTGTCCTTCATCTCCCCCGTTTTCTCATCTTTCATTGGTGTCTTGGCAAAAACAGTAAATATTTCGGCCAATCCACCGTTGCTGAAGACAAATGACGAGCCACCAATGAATAAATTAATTTTGTATTATATCGTGTATAGATGTCCATCTGTGTACTTGCTTGTGTGTATATTTACAGAAGAGTCTGAGGCAAACAGGCATTTGCATTTTCTTTTCAAATACTAAGTATTGCCATTAAAACTTTTCTATTGATAAATTATTACAAACCGGATTCCAAAAAAGTTGGGACACTAAACAAATTGTGAATAAAAACTGAATGCAATGATGTGGAGATGGCAAATGTCAATATTTTATTTGTAATATAACGTAGATGACAGATCAACCGTTTAATCCGAGTAAATGTATCATTTTAAAGGAAAAATATGTTGATTCAAAATTTCACGGTGTCAACAAATCCCAAAAAAGTTGGGACAAGTAGCAATAAGAGGCTAAAAAAAGTAAATTTGGCAATTGGTCAATTGGCAACATGATTGGGTATAAAAAGAGCTTCTCAAAGTGGCAGTGTCTCTCAAAAGCCAAGATGGGTAGAGGATCACCAATTCCTACAATGTTGCGGAGAAAGATAGTGGAGCAATATCAGAAAGGTGTTACCCAAAATTGCAAAGACTTTGTAGTTATCATCACCTATGCATAACATCATCCGAAGATTCAGAGAATCTGGAACAATCTTTGTGCGTAAGGGTCAAGGCCGTAAAACCATACTGGATGCCTGTGATCTCCGGGCCCTTAAACGACACTGCACCACAAACAGGAATGCTACTGTAAAGGAAATCACTGAAACCATTGTCTGTGAACACAATCCACCGTGCAATCCGCCGTTGCCAGCTGAAACTCTACCGTGCAAAGAAGAAGCCATTTCTAAGCAAGATACACAAGCTCAGGCATTTTCACTGGGCCAGGGATCATTTAAAATGGAGTGTGGCAAGAAGACTATTCTGTAGTCAGACGAGTCATGATTCAAAGTTCTTTTTGGAAATCTGGGACGCCATGTCATCCGGACCAAAGAGGACAAGGACAACCCAAGTTGTTATCAACACTCAGTTCAGAAGCCTGCATCTCTGATGGTATGTGGTTGCATGAGTGCGCGAGGCATGGGCAACTTGCGTGTCTGGAAAGGCACCATCAATGCAGAAAAATATATTCAGGTTCTAGAACAACATATGCTCCCATCCAGACGTCATCTCTTTCAGGGAAGACCCTGCATTTTTCAACAAGATAATGCCAGACCACATTCTGCATCAATCACAACATCATGGCTGCGTAGGAGAAGGATCCGGGTACTGAAATGGCCAGTCTGCAGTCCAGATCTTTCACCTATAGAGAACATTTGGCGCATCATAAAGAGGCAGGTGCGACAAAGAAGGCCCAAGATGATTGAACAGTTAGAGGCCTGTAAGCATTCCTATTTCTAAACTTGAGAAACTGGTCTCCTCGGTCCCCATACGTCTGTTGAGTGTTGTAAGAAGGGGAGATGCCACACAGTGGTGAAAATGGCCTTGTTTGTTGACACCATGAAATTTTGAATCAACATATTTTTTCCCTTAAAATGATACATTTTCTCAGTTTAAACTTTTGTTCTGTGATTTATATTCTATTCTGAATATAATATTAGAAGCTGGCACCTCCACATCATTGCATTCAGTTTTCATTCACGATTTGTATAGTGTCCCAACTTTTTTGGAATCTGGTTTGTATATCATACATATCTATTTATATATATGTTCACAAACAGACACACACAGACAGCGCCACTCTGAAAAGCACTATGTATCCCATGTTATGAATGGGGAAAGGATGCCTGTAGACGTATTAAAAAGGTCTTGATTCTATATACTGTAGAGATCTATTGCCTATCCATGTATGGCTCTGTTCTAAACGTGATTACACTGCCACCTTCTAGCCAATGCGTGTAAATGCAAGTGCATGTGAGTGAATGGGGTCAGGGTCTGAGTGGAGACCTGTGGTATGTTTAAGTCAGCTTTGCGCAGTTGCACTCACAAGAGCCCACAATGAACAGATGCTCATGCACAGAGGCACGTACACACACACAAACATTACCCTTTCTCTCTCTCAAACACACACACACATACAGACTCCTACACTTGCACGATGAGTATACCTTATCCAGATCTTCCCTCCATTCAGAGTGAAGTACTTCCCACATGCAGAGCGGACTGCTGTGGACCTAATAGAGGCTGCATCCGAGCCACTAGTAGGCTCCGTCAAACAAAATGCAGCTATATTCTCACCTGTGGGAAAATGAGAGACAGAGAGTGAGAGAGAAAGAGAGGTGGTGAAAGAAAGAGAAAGAGAGAGTGATTGAGAGAGAGACAGAAAAAGAGAGAGAAAGAGAGAGAGAAAAGAGAAAAAATAGTCCAGTATGAGAATATGCATTGACAGTATAAGAAAGAAATTGTATGTTTAACTAGCCTTTGGACTATCTGGGACAGTTTTGCCACAATAATGACAGCACGCAGGGCATTATCACAATTAAGACATGGCTTCATAATGAAGGTATTAAAAACTTGACAATGAAGCTCTGTTTTTGTCTTTCTTTCATGATAATTTTAAGGTTTAAAGGAGAAGTCCGGTGTGACTTGGATCTGGACTGTACTGGAGTACAAACATATATCCAATGCTCACCTCCAGCATTCCGCATTAAACCGTTTTTAGCCGAAGCTTTCATTAAGCTTACACTGCTAGCTATAGAAGAATTATACTCTTTTTGATCTTGTGTGGGAATATATAGGGGCACAACTTAGCCTATGCAGATAAATCACTATTTTTACAACATTAACAAGGTTCAAAGTAACTCCACACTTCATTGGTAGACTTCTGAGGGCCCTGACATTTAAAAATGGTATTTGCTGTTAACTGATTATATAGCTGATTGGTTAAGGCTACTTTTCCTGGCAGCAGTCTGTTAGCAACAATCCGTTGGTAATGTTGAATGTTGTTAAGACCCATGAAAATGACTGGATCATTTTACAGAAAATACACATAATAAAAAGATGTGTAGTAATTTAACAATAACATACATAATACAGCAAAACAATACTCACACTAAAGGCCAAAGCCCACAACAAAGGAAAAGACCAGGGACTGAGATACCTGTAGCAAGCTTGGGAAGGTACTTCTCCTTCTGGGCAGGGGTACCAAACAAGAGAATGCCCTTAAAGCCGATGGACTGGTGAGCACCAAGGGTAATGCCAACACCCAGGTCGTGCAAGCCAACAACTTCCACCAGCCTGGCATACTGAATAGATGACATAATAAGAAAACAGTAAGCAGTTAGTCAAGATAACTAAGGTAAGACATCTGTCTTTATGTGAACACTCTTGATATGCATGTTGTGTTAAGCTAAATTTATAGCTTCTGCGTCACATCGATTTTGACCTTATACCATATTCCAAGGCTCTGCGTCGCCTGCTGTGCACCTCCAAAACTGTTTCACTATGTGTCGCACACAGACTACACAGACAATGTAGGCCTTGAGGGCTGTGATTGGTCCTCTTTACATCAAGAGACGGTGTCTATATGGTGTCTAATTTTGGATTGATTGTAAACACTCGTGCCACTTAAAAGTTGCAGTTTGTGTAAACAAGATTTTATAGGTTTGTATTTTTTATTCATATATTGAATAAATATATTATTTCAATATTATTCCTATATATGTATAACTTAGCAGTGTAGTCCTGCGACTCCAATTTTTCTGAACAATGGCTTTAATTATCACTTTACCGCATTTGCTGTAACAACACTCCACGGTTAAGCAAACTTTTCACAGACAAGTCCACAATCGAGTCCTGCAGGGGTGTTGAAAGTGTATATTCCTCTGGTGCTCTTTAGCTTGGGGATAAAAATTGTTTCTGAGGTACTCAAAAGGATGAGTAATATAAAAAGTCTTTATTTAAACATGGCTATCATTTAAAAACATCATGCCTACATGTTAAGCCCACAGTGACCTTATACAGGGCAAGTTACATAATGGCAGCCTCTAGGTTGTTATGTTTGCATGTAGTCAGAGACAATTTTGCAACTTAACGCCCATTGTATTTTGGCGGTGAATTGCCGCGCATTGTTGTGACTCTGACGTAGAAGCATAAACCAAAAACAAAACAGTGTATAATAATAAATAAAGTATAATAATGCATTCAGATGAACTATAAATATCTTTATTGGGACTGTTATCTTGTTCCCTGTGTCTGTGTTCACAGACTCAAATAAAACAATATCTCTTCTGACCCCAAACGCTGTATCAAAGTCCTTCAAATACCCAAGTAATTAAGCGCTTCTCAGTAGGAATCAAAACCAGTGTGCTGAACACACAGTGAACCAGACTGAAAATGATACTGAAACATGAGAGTAGGGCTTGGCAATTAATCCAAAAGTAATCGACATTCAGAACCATCAGATCAAATTTTTCCAGGTTGATTATTTCAATTACTTTTCATTTACCCCCGTGTGTGGAGTCACGTGACCCCGCTCTGTTATGTTACGTTATTCCGCCGACATGTTGAGCATGGAGAGCTTAAGCACTGAGACAACTGAGCAACAAGAGCAGCTTGTACCAAAGAAAACATTGACGTTCAATAAATGATCATAGATAGAAGATAGTGTGTTTCCTTCAGTTATTTTAAAATCAAGTCATGCACCCTTCATTTAAAAATCTCCCACTTCTAATATGTGAGCATACTATACAGGACTTCACAGTGAACTATGAGGTCAAAAAATATATAAATAAAATAAAATAAAATAAATCATTCATTAATCGTAATCGAGTTAAAATCTTCAATTAATCAAGATTTAGATTTTAGCCCAAATCGCCCAGCGCTTCATGAGAGAAAGCAAAATTTGGGGCAAAATGTGACAAGAAACAATCACACATAGCAGTACAACACAACAGGAATATACCATGTGTACTAAACAGAAATATACCATGTGTACTAAACAGAAATATACCATGTGTACTAAACAGAAATATACCATGTGTACTAAACAGAAAAAGAAGCTGATCAGGGATCAGCAGCTTTGGGTAGCAGTTTTAGTACCCACCTGTGTGTTGGTGAGGCCAACACCACCCAAGTCAGCTGGCACCTGCAGGCCAAAGGCCCCCATCTCCTTCAGCCCTTCCATGGTGTGGTCCTCCACCTTCTCCAGTGTGTCATTCTTGGCTGGGTCGTTTACCTCCTGAACATGAACAAGCACACACACACTGTGCATTCATCTTATTGGATCATGGTGGCATAACAATAACAAAATAACAATTACCACAATCGTATAGTCATGATCACAGTCATAATAAAATAAACTATACATTCACATATAAAGAACACAGTTTAATTCTATGGCCCAAAACCAGGGAGAAAAGTACCTCCAACTTACCTCAAAAAACTTTGAGCAGGGTCCCACAAGCTCCTGGAGAAACTGGGCCTGCTCTTCATTCAGCACTGAAGAAAGCATAAGGACAAGGGTATAACCCTTATATGCCCAATATACATGTAGATATGTAGCAAATGCATATATTTAACTATACAAAAGACACATAGATGTTTGTCAACTACATATCATACATTCAATAATACACATACTACATCAACCACATGTAGAAAGCACTGTGTTCCTCTAACTGCACAGAATGTAAACACAACGTATGTTTAGAGAGAAACTAATTCACACTATGCTACCACTTACCTGAAGGATACGGGAACACCTGGGATGTGCTAATCTGGCCCTTGAACATGTTCACTGCAAAAGACTTTGACTCCTGGAAAAGGAGAAGGCAGCACAGTCTATCAATTACTATTTTACATTGCTAAGTGTCATCTTTAATGGTTAAAACATCTTGAAAGAGCAACTGAATAATAAAAAAAAAAACAATATTGATGACATATGAAATATTGTTCAGCTTCTCTACACCACCATTTACTACTAATATCCACATGATGCCATTATATTCAAAATAATGGTATAATCATAATGAGCAAAGACAAAGTGTTCAGAAATCCGTACGACTTCAGCGTATTCAGCACCAGCTACACTCTCTTAGAAATCCTCTCAGTGTGCAAGGTTCCTCTGGGGCATCATATGCCCAGCCATAAAAGAGTGCCTTTATGAATTTGAATTTACAAAGCATGCATGCATGCAACAAGCTAATTGCAGTTTAATTAGTAGATCAGAACCAACTGAAAAGGACTCAACAAAAAACACCACAAACTGGTGGATTTTATATATGAGAAGGAAGGAGCCCAGTCTTCCCAACAACAGCTGAGTAACAGTGCAAATCTTAAGGTATGCCATCAGAAATAAGCCTGATTGACTGGAATAAGCACCCTGGATTAACATCACATCGGTGTAAATAAAATCAAACTGAGACCATTTAAAAAAAAAAAAAAAATGTCACAAAGCAGCTTTTAATAAATAGTGTGTGATTTGCATGGGGGAGTGTGTGTGCGGAAATATACTACCATGGTGGTTTTCTCGATTTTCTCTGCTTTAGTGGTGGAGGCTGTTCCTGCCACTGATTTATCCAACACTGCCTGAAAAAGATAAAAGTATTGTTATGATTGCTGTGTCCTGCTGGTACAGTTGAACTGAGACATGGGCTATGTAGAATATATAAAAAGTAATTCAGAAAAATTAGGAAGCATAAAACACTTCACCTCTTCACACCTCTATCAACAGGCATGAAGTATTTTCATTATAGTACTGCAACACAGAATTTGAGCTGTATATTTGAGCTCTGAGGGTATATGAGATTGTAAAAGAAACTGTGAAGATGGTTACACACTAGTGACCAAAAAAACAGGAAAATGGGGGAAAACTTCAACCTCTAACTGCCTTATTGCATAACTAAATGTTCCCAAAATGGGGGTTTGGGGTCATAATGTGCTGCTCCTTTTAGTTATGTCACTGTGAGATGCCAACTAGAACAGAGTGAAGACAAGGACACAAGATCCAAAGCTGGCATCTCTCAAAATGGCAGCAAGCACTGACAGCAACCAATACAAATATGTTAGAAACGTTAAGTGAGGACTATACAAAACAACATTGGTCATGGCATAGATAGGCCTTAAGATGATATGTCTAGAATAGGCCTAAAATAATAGTCCTGACTTCTACCTTCAACCTAAATTCCCACGAGTCATGTGAATGAACTTTACCCCACTTACTACCAACGCAGTACGTTAGTCAGCAGAGGACATGTCATGAACTTTGGGTACCAGACGGACAACTGAGAATGTGTAGATACTTTTGATATTGATAGTTTTGACTCATCACTAAAAGAAACTACGCATAGACTAATTTCACCTAATTGTCCAGTTGTTGGCATAACTAACACACAACCTACCTCTGCTGCTGCCTGGCTTGCATAATGACGGGAAGTTTGTAGGATTGCAAGGACTCCCTTTTGATGTTTCGTCCTTCACAGACATCAGAACATATGTTAAAATAGCAGTCACAACGCAATGATTAGATTTTTGCAGATACGTTTGAATTAGCACCAGGTATGCTATTTACACTAAGTTAGTAAAGAAGGAACAAAAAAGGATACAAAATTTAAGTTAGCTCGGACAGCAAGATAGCATGACAACTTACCCATGAAAAGAGTTTGGTACTTGCAACACGCTACCGCATAAAGCGGACTTTTGGCTGACTCGTCTCAGTAGCATAATTATTATTTTCGACTTAAATGTGTTCTATAAATACAACAAAACCACGTTTTCTTTTCTTGGATCAAGAAAACAACCTCGCGTTACTAAGCGAAATAACTGACAGCTTCGACTGGCGGTCTATCCTCAAATGACTGCAGAGAAGCAGGTGGTAGCCTAAGCCAAGTGGCATGGGTTTGTTTTTTTGGACGTGGGGGGGGGGGGGGGGTGTCTTTATTTTATGATGACACCCTAGATGTGTAGAGTGATTTTGGTTGAATTTTATACCCAATAAAAATTCTTTAAAAATAGACATAGGCACATTCCCAGTATGACCATGATGACACCCTAGATGTGAATCTTGGTAGATCTAGTTTGTTACAAAGTTATTGAATGCAATGTAGTACGACAATAATAAGTGGTGTGTTTTAATTCTGGTGGTATAGGCTACAGTTGATAAGAGCAAAGTTATTGAATGTTATTCGAAACAAAAAAATCTTTAAATATAGACTAAGGTACATTTCACGAAACTAAGGGATGTGATACGACCTTGGTAACATTCCAAAAGCCTTTGGTCTCTTCACTCTTTGGTAGTGAAGTTATTGACATTGGCCGGGTTTCCCAGATTCGTTAAGAAGCTCTTAACGCTAAGATCTTCTTTGGAGCGCTAATCTGGCCAATGAGAGCTCTTAAAGAGCGCTCCAAAGAAGATCTTAGCGTTAAGAGCTTCTTAACGAATCTGGGAAACCCGTCCGTTTGCGTTTTGCACTTTGCAGACGGTCGCTACGTTAGACCAATGTCAAGTCTGTTTATTTAAATAGGCAAGAAATTGTTTGAACGGAAATTGCCTTCCTTACCACTGTGGAATAAGCGGTGGTAAGCGGTAATAATATTGAGTTTGATTAAGTTCGAATCTGTCATTTTTTTCTAACTGTGAATTTCTGTGCGGTAAAAAATAAAAATAGCCTAATTCAGAACCGTGTGAAATCGCAAAGCGGGTGTGAGACCGGGATACATTTAAATGAGTGAATTTAACGGCCCTGACTGTAGCCTACTACACTATATTTCATTATTTGTGATAGGGGATTATGCTGCCAATAGTTTCACTCGCAACACCAGAGCCTGCAGCTTTGAGTGAACCTGTGAGTCTTTGTCTTTGTATTTCGTTTATTTAAGCAACGTGTGTAGGCATTAAGCACCGTTTTCCGTCTTTTTTAGTTTCTACTTGCAAATGAAACACTTCATGACAATTCACTGACTTATTTCCAATTAATACGCATCAGTCACGTTATTGACCTCTAGCGCCTCCGGTTGACTGAAATAGGACTGAAAACTTTAAGCCATGTAGGGGTAGGCAGACTAGGTTATTTGAATGATCCCCTTGGTTCCTTGATAAACATATGTCCTTTAATACAATCATCTACATATGTGATGAAGTTATAAACAAGATAATATCGCGGTGTTTAGGTGAACCAGACCAACTCCCCTAAATCACTGATACACTCCTACGCCTCAAGATGGCGCCAGATAGTTTAATGGTTTTCACCTCAACGCACGCCCACCACGCAACATAGCAGTGGAGCTGACCTTAGCAATTGACCCGTTGCGAAACCCTCCAAACAAGTGTGTGACCGTAGTCATGAATGGTACGGAGAAAGGCTAAACCTATGATGGCGGGGATCTATGGGATCAATTAACAATATTCCCACATTAACAAGAGCAACAGGGGAAAGGAAACTCTGTAAGGAAAAGATTTTGGGCAGATCCGCGAGGGGCCAATAACCCACATTACTACACACTTACACTTGGTACAAACACGCAGTTTAACAAAGCGGACTGTTTTACACGCTGACCTCAAAAGGAAATCCCTTGATTCATCAGCTGATAATCTTCCTCTGCAACAAGTTGCACACAGCAGTACGCACACGTTCTAATCTTGACAATGCTCGTCTCACTTCCCTGTTTGTCACATGAAATAATAAAAAAAAAAAAGGTTGCACTGTATCAAACACTACAACGCTCATTTCTAAATGGACAGACCTCTAAGGAAACAGAAACTTAGGAGGTCCAGTGGCTAGCTTAGTCTAGTAAAACAGCGGCAAGTTTAGCTATCTTTAATTTTATTGCTTGTCAGTTCCACTTCCTACATCACGTTTAGTTTCGTTTCTCTCTGTCTTGGTCATAGAGCACAGCTGCATTTTCGCAGTCATCTAGTCATCTCAGTGGAAAAAAGTTGGCATAGCCTTCTTGTCTGTAGACTTTTTGTCACAACGAGAGGTCAGCAAAATGAAGATCGGCGTCTCTTTCCTGATCGCTGCGTCTGTTTTATTGACAGGTAAAACTGTATGTGAGATATTCAATCAGTTTAGGTGAATTATTTTCATGTGTCACAGGATAGTCTATGAAGTATCTAGCCTACTAGAACTTGCCAGGTTGGGTGGCTAGTGTCATGGTCTGATTTCCCCCACTGACTGGATTGCATGGTTATATGTGAAACCTACCTGCCATTGACTAGGCTGCTATGTTGATCTTTTGCTTTAATCAACTGTTTCTCTGTAATGCCTACAAGCAAATGTCATTAGTTCTTTTCATTATCTGGCTCTTCTCATTCGAAGGGAAAACATGCAAAAGAAAAAAATAATCTACTTTTATGCCCTGCCAGAAAGATGGCACGTACCCTATATGTGCACAGTTCATATGTTTGTAGAAACTGTGACAAGACTCAAACAACTCCAAACATGAAGACAACAAATCACACCGTGCCATGAAAGAAAAGCCACATTTGGCTAATTTGTCTATAGCCAACTTTAGACAAAGGCTAGAAGCCACACTAATCACCAGGAATCTCATCAAATACAGTCTAGGCTGTATTTGATGACAGTTTTTATTTTATAGACTGTTGCTCATTTCTGTGCCTTTATAATGTGTCAATTTTAGCAATTTTAGCTGATTTTAACCTCACCTTGGGAGGTTAAAATCAGATCACATGCTTTCGTTGTCATTGTGGCAAAGATTTTTGTCATGCTGGGTAGTCTTTGCTTCCCCAAATCACTACCATTGTTGTTATAACTGTAATTACACTGTCATTATTATACAAATGATGTGGAACTGTTTTAACCTCTTAAGGCACACCCCTATTTTTCCTTTAAAAAAAAAAAAAAAAAAAAAACGGCATACCCAAATTCAAAGCTTGACAGTTCCTACTGTACATAGTTTTAGACTCATGGATGTGCCTCATACCATTGGAAAGGTGACACCCTCAAGTTTCTTCTAGAAAAATATGTATGTTTCTGTGACATATGGACACAGAGTTATAGAGGTTGGAACTAAGTTTTTTCCCCCCGCTCATTTCAAATGTCTATGAACTAACTAAGACAGGGGTCTTCAACCTTTTTCAGCTCAAGGACCCCTTGGTTGTGAGAGAGACTGAGCACGGACCCCCACACCTATGGAATAAGATTGCTGTCAAAATATTTTTGTCCATATATTTGATACACGTGCGTATTTAGTTGTGCATAAAATAAACATTTGTGAGTTCTCAAATGAGTTCAGTCATGCATAAAAAATACGAATTCAAAAATATTATGGACTTCGCACACGTTACTCAACTGTCAAAATACGTCATCGCCTCATTCACAGGGATTACTTGTTGAGAAAAGTTTTGACAGCTTACTCCATACACACCTGGCCCACCTCAAATCCTGCCATCATTTGGACCGTCAGTTATGAGTGCCTACATGCACGCATGCACACACACGAACGCACACATTCTAAACAGGCATTATTATTATTAACAGGGGGGTGACACTGTTTCTTTACAAAGTTAAATTCGCCCTATAACAGAATGAATGTCACAAGGGTTAACTAGCTGGATATATTCAGCTAAATTCAGGCAAAGCTTCGTTAGCTCAAACTGATACAGCCTCTTCCTCTTGTGTAAATATAACTTCGTCTTTCAGAAGGAAACACACTCATGAGATTATCGTTATCGTTTTATTGTGATGGAACGTTGGATGAATGAATTCGCGCAGAACGCCTTGAAGTGCAAAGACCACAGACTCTCATAAAAAAAAACAACAAAGCAAAACATCACACAGAACAAATACCCCGCAAAGTTCAGGGTTCATCAGTCCTGACACTGAACAGACGAATCAAACGTAATTTATCTCCCGGAATGAAAAGAACGAGTTTGCTGAATACGAAGCTATTTAACTAAAACGCATGGAGTGTTCTTTAATCGCGATGATCCAACTCTAATAAAAAAGATCACAAGGGTCACATTTTTTATTATAGTGGGACGAAGAATTAAAGATAACTGATCAGCTACCAGGTCCTAGTGAGAGCACTGAACCTGGTGAGTGGAACAGAGCTTCTCTATTCTAGGACTGATGGAATTTGCGAGGCAATGTCACATCAGGCTCAGGCTGAAGTGGTGACCTGTATTTGTACATTTATGAATGCTCATGTGTTTTGGCATAGGTTAGCAAAATGTTACGCAGGGATCACATGCATGATTCATGGCCTACAATGTGTTATTTAAAAACGAATATGAAGCAATTTTCTTTTGAACATTATGTTAACTATGACAAATTAAATTAAATTTTTTGGAAGAGAAAAAAAATGCTTCAGACGAAATATTTTCGCGGACCCCCTGCAGTACCTCCGCGGACCCCCTAGGGGTCGCGGACCCCCGGTTGAAGACCCCTGAACTAAGATATGAAGGTACCATCCATATGATACCTCCAAATAAAAAAACTTTAAGTCCTAACTCCATCTCTCAGCTTGTTACACAAAAAAATTGAAGTCAAAAGACCAAAAATATGATTTTTGAATATACATTTTTTAAAAATATGTTTATGCGTTTTGATTGGGACCCCTATGTAAATTCCCATAGAGACTTTTTGTAAACAAGAGGGCCTACTGACATTCAAAAGTTTATAACTTGAAAACCCTTTTACCTAGAAACATAAAATTGGTTTCAAATGAAAGCTGAGACCCTGGGCTTTCATGTCTGTTTGCTTGATTTGAAGTGACTCCTTCTGGCATTGAATGACACGAGCATAACCATAAAATAAACAAAAAAGCGGACGGTGTGCCTTAAGGGGTTGAAAAGATTTTTTAACTTTCAGCTAAGTCTGTCAATTGTACAGCCTTAATTTTTTATACTGCATCCATGACAACGAAAAACTGCTGAGGTGTCTCAATATAGAGGATAATGGATGAGTTGGGGGCAAAGAAAACCACAATGTGAATAGTAATAGGCTACTCTGGGTTTTTACATCTTGTATTGAACAGTTCTCTGCAATATATAAATTTTATGTTTAGAAATGACCACTAAAAAAGAAGAGTATATTTCACCTGTGGATGCTAACAAGGACAGGTCTGTAAACACCATCCAATCATTTAAAGCGACCCATTAAAATGATTGAATGGTTATATGTCCATCAAACTCAACTGTCATTTGCCCCCCGTCCCCTCCTGTACTTTGGAGGTGTGGCAATGCGAGGTAGTCTGAAGAAAGGTGTTTGGACATTTGAACTGTGTATTTGCAAAATGTAGCTTGCTTGAACTGTTCGCAATTTTTGGTACCTAAAATGTTAGAGGAGTGTGACAACATACAGTATGGTAAACTCTATTTAAACGGCATTTAAACGGTCTGTGTTGGCTGGAATGTCATGTCACCTTTAAACTTTTTCAGGAGTTTACAGTAGCTCTGTCTTTTACGAACAATATCCATGACTGTGTCACTAATTCACTAGTTTAGGCCACACCAATAAAATTAGTTGGTTCTCGCATTCGCCGCTTGAAAAAAATGCAAAATGAAATGAAAATAAAATTGAATTCAAACTTACACGAACATAAAAAACACTGTGGCTGATGGCTATAATACTGAAAACAGCATGCTGCGTTCACGTAACATCGAAAACCAATCATATCGCGCCTTTCACTTCAGAGAGCAAGAGACAAGAGACATGCCGGTGGAAGGGGATCCTGCTAGGCCAGTGTTTGCAATTATTAGAATATTTTGTCAGAAGAGAACATTTGACAAGTGCATTGAAATTAAAGAGGATGAGAACTTTGCGCAGTTGTACTCACGGTGCCGAGAGTTGTACACAGTCTGCCAACTTGTGTAACACTGTGGAGGTGAGTTTGACATTTCATTGATTGAGAGGCGAAAAAAAAACCTATTCAAAGTGTTTCGCCATCCAAATCAAATAAGGTTGTAAACTGTGCTTGAGGTTAAAAATGTCAGTTGTGTGAGAAAGCGTGAGATGCTCTCAATTTGCTTTAGTCAGATTGTACCACAATTATTCTCCTTTAAGCAAAAAAAACCACCAAATATGGCATTTTAATTAAAAAAATGTTGATTGGTGTATTTATATTGCCGGAATGTGCTCAACATGTTTCTTGCATATTCATTTGCTTATCATTTCCTATGCAGTGATGGCATCGGTCCAAGAGAATAAAGACAGGCCATCAGCAAGCCTTCAGCCTTCATCTGAATTTACAGTGCCACACACAGTGGATACTACCACTACAACAATGGAAACTCCCACCACCACAGCAACCAAACCCACCACTACAACAACGGAAACTCCCACCACAACAACCAAACCCACCACCACAACAACCAAACCTACCACC